>CM077089.1:82313028-82619133 GCA_039513925.1 Platanthera zijinensis
CTCTTGTATAGTTTAGCTTTTGTTTTCCCTTAGTTGTGTGGGTTACTGTATAGGGAAATTTAAGGTAAAGAACCGCTTGGCGGGCGTTCTTTTCGATTCTTTCGCTACCCACTCTTTTGTTGCTAGGCTTTCGTGGAGCGATTCCATTTTGGACTAGATCGTGTTGGTGGAGCTTTCTGTTTCAAGTTCCATTCTGGTGACTCTGTGATTTTAGATTTTGGTATTCAGGGCTGCCCAATCTTGTTGGGGGACTTTCTAGCAAAGGCGGATCTGAAGGTGATTGACCTGGAGGACTTCGATGTTATCCTAGGCATGGACTGGTTGTCAAGATATGATGCGGTTATCCAGTGCAACGGTAAGCGCTTAGATGTTGTGAAGGACAACGGTCAGCCCGGGAGCGTTTATGTCGATCCACTCCAGGAGTCTCCGATTATTTCTGTTGCACAAGCTCGCAAGATGCTTGATTCTGGCTGTTTTTCCTGTTTGGTCTCTCTGGTAGGGACAGGTATTAGTGTGCCGCGGTTGGAGGAGATTCCTTTTATTTGTGAGTTCTCTGATGTTTTTCCTGTCGATCTTCCCGGTCTTCAACCCGATAGAGATGTCGAGTTTGTCATAGATTTGGAGCCGGGTACGCATCTTATTGCTAAGGCGCCGTACTTCATGGACCCGCGAGAGCTGGAGGAGTTGCGGATCCAGCTAGATGAGATGTTGGCAAAGGGTTTTATCAGGCTGAGTTCGTCCCCCTAGGGTGCACCTGTGTTGTTCGTAAAGAAGAAAGACGGGTCGATGAGGCTATGCATCGACTATAGAAAGCTGAACAAGGTTATAATTAAGAATAGGTACCCTCTGCCTCGGATTGATGATTTGTTTGACCAGCTGCGTGGTAGTGGTGTGTTTTCAAAGATAGACCTTCGTTCGGGATATCAGTAGTTAAGGATTCAGGAGTCAGATGTTCCGCGGACGACATTCCGTTCTCGTCATGGGCATTTCGAGTTCTTAGTTATGTCATTTGATTTGACTAATGCGCCTTCAGCTTTCATGGATTTTATGAACCGTGTGTTCAAGGATTGCTTAGAAAAGTTTGTGATTGTCTTTATTGACGACATTTTGGTGTACTCCCAGAATGCAGAAGAGCATGATCGACATTTGCGTCTAGTCCTGGCGACCCTAAGAGACCATAAGCTTTATGCCAAGCTGAGGAAATGTGAATTTTGGCTGCCTTAGGTATCTTTCCTCGGCCATGTGGTTAACAAGGAGGGGATCTCAGTAGACCCATAAAAGATCGATGCAGTTATGGAATGGGCGAGACCTGTTACTCCTCGTGAGATCCGAAGCTTCTTGGGTTTGGCGGGCTATTATAGAAGATTTGTGGAGGGATTCTCCACCCCGTCTGTGCCATTGACCAAGTTGACGCAGAAGAATATAGCCTTCGTATGGGATGGCAAATGTGAAGATGCTTTTGAGGAGCTAAAGAGAAGGCTATGTTCAACTCCTGTTTTGTCCTTGCCTACTAAAGGTGTTGAGTATGATGTATATGTGGATGCATTGCATATCGGGCTGGGATGCATGCTGATGCAAGGTGGGAAGGTGATTGCGTACGGGTCGAGACAGCTAAAGACTCATGAGAGGAATTACCCTACGCACTACTTAGAGTTTGCTGCCGTGATCTATGCTCTGAAGTTGTGGAGGCATTTGCTATATGGTGTGCAGTGCATAATTTTTACTGATCATAGGAGCTTGAAGTATATCTTCATGAAGAAGGAGTTGAATCTGCGTCAGCGGCGATGGCTAGAGTACGTGGCCGATTATGATGTTGAGATTCAGTATCATCCGGGCAAGGCCAATGTGGTTGCCAACGCCCTGAGTCGGAAATCAGGGAAGATTTTTGGTCTCACGGCCGAGTTGTTAATAGAGGAGTTTCTGTTGATGGGCATTTCTGTGGGTAGCTGAATGTGCAGAGCAGCCTAGTAGTGGCGGAACCTTCATGGATCGCGCTCATGAGATTCCATCAGAAGGATGATCCTGACCTCTTGCATTTGTATCTTCGAGCTGAGAGAGGTGAACTGCCAGATTTTTCTTTAGACGATGCAGGTACTTTGAAGTACCATGGCAGGTTTTGCATTCCTGCGGTTTGTGACATCAGGGTCATAGTGTGCAGGGAAGCCCATGGATCTAGCGTTGCCTACCACCCAGGATCCACCAAGATGTACCGCGATTTGAGGAAGATTGCCTGGTGGTATGGGATGAAGGGAGACATAGCCAAATTTGTTTCTGAGTGCCACACTTGCAAGCGAGGGAAGGCTGATAATTGAAGACTAGGTGGCAAGCTGACCCCCTTGGAGATTCCAACTTTGAAGTGGGAAAGCATCTCGATGGATTTCATTACAGGCTTGCCATGATATCCTAGGGGGCATGATTTAGTATGGGTGATTGTGGACAGACTGACAAAGTGTTCTATCTTCGTGCTATTCAAGATCGATTACCCGATGAGGAAGATAGTTGAGCTGTATTTGGAGGAGGTCATCAGACTGCATGGTGTACCCGTGAGAATCAAATCGGATCGAGACTCCAGGTTCACGTCTCATTTTTGGAAGAGCCGTCAAGAGGGGTTGGGGACAGATTTGAGATATTCCACTGCTTATCACCCACAGACCAATGGTCATACGCAGCCGGTAAATCAGATTGTGGAAGATATGATCCGATGCGCTATTCTGGACCATGGTGGGGTGTGGGACAAGCGTTTGCGGCTTATGGAGTTTGCGTATAACAATAGCTATCAAGAAAGCTTGCAAATGTCTCCTTTTGAGGCTTTGTATGGAAGGCGCTGCATGACTCCATTGTTTTGGGCTGAGGTTGGCGAGGGACCGTTTCTGGGTCCAGAATCACTCGAGGAGATTGAGATTTCGGTGAAGCTAATTCGGGAAAAGCATCGAATAGCCCAGGAGAGATATGAGAAGAACGCAAACTGGCGTAGGTCTGATTTGTTTCTTGCTGTGGGAGACTTGGTATTTCTAAAGGTCTCCCCGATGATTGGGATCAAGAGGTTTGGAAAGAACCAAAAGTTGGACCCGAGATATGTGGGGCCATTTAAGATTGTTGAGCGGATCGGTGTGACAGCTTATAGGCTGGATTTGCCCGCCAATTTTCCTGGCGTGCACGATGACTTTCACGTTATCCATCTGCGGAAATGTGTGCAGAGTGGTAGATAAGTTTTGGATTCTGTGCCCCAGTTGGAGCCAAACCTTTCTTATGTGGAGATGCCTGTCCGTATTTTGGATGCTCAGGATAGCGTGTTGCGGAGGAAAACCATTCCTATGGTTAAGATTTTGTGGAAGAAAAAAGACTGTGGAAAGCATGACTTGGGAGCTAGAGTCGGCGATGAGGAAGGATTACCCTTATCTGTTTCGCTGACCTTTTGCCTGGTACGTATTGTGCTTTCCTTTATAACTTTTGCTTGGCTATTCCTCTTTCCCTTCTTGATAGAAATGTTGTGTGTAAAGTTTCGAGACGAAACTTTCTTGTAGGGGGAGTGGCTGTAACGCCCCTAGTTTTTTCTGTATTTTGTTTGATCATTGTTTGGCATTACGATGATGTGTTTTCGGCCTTTTTCCATTGTTAGAGCATGGTATTATCTCTTTAGGTTCCTTTAGTGACCTATTAGTAGCTTATTTGCAAGATTCCCCAGCTAGCCAGAGACCGTTGTGGTGACTCGGCTGAGCCTCTTAGGGAATGCTTGTTTTTTGGCTTCGGGTAGTGATAGCCCGAGTTTTGATCGTCGAATGTTGTTTTCGACTCCGCCGTTGTTTTCGTAGCTTGGTGGTTTAGCTACCGTGCGAGTTTTGTCAGAATCCGATATCATTTGCTTTTCACGTCGTTTCGACATTTGTTTTGTTAGCCGGTAGTGGCTACCTGTTTGCTGTGCTTGACCTTGTGTGATCGAGCTCGGTAAGGCTGGTGCCTTGCTTTAGGCTAAGTTTGTTTAGCCAATTATTATATATATAAGTAGGTATATATGGGGTGCCGATAGCCATCTTGGTGGCTGATCCTTTTTATAAGCATAAGTTTACCTATTGTTATATTATATATTATATATTACATTACATATTTTACATTAAATATAATATATTAAATATATATATATATAATAGTTTATATGTAGCTTGAGTTCTGGAGTATTTTATTAGCTTTAGACTAAGTTAGTGGAGGAGGTATTAAAAGCTCTAGTTGTTCTCCTTTTCCCCATTTCTCCCCTTTCCCGAGAGATTGCTGGCTTCCAGCGGAAGGAAGATGACGGTGGAGCTTAAGCCTTGGCCGGTGGTTTTCGGTGGCTTTAGTGCTCGGATTGCTCCAGAAAAGGCGGATCCGGCTTTATCTCGTCCAGATCTTCCATCCTAGGTAAGTTTTGCTTGATTTAGGGCCGTCATTAGGAGCTAGGGTTTTGGTCTTCTCCTCTTCCTCTTCTCTAAAAGCTCCAGATTTTTGTTTCTCCCTAGGTAGCCTTGCTACCGGTGCCGAGCCTGTGAAGTGAAGGCTGCTGCTGGAGCTTGGTGGTTAGGCAAGTGGCTCCCTTTCCCTTGCTGTTTATTTTATTCTATCTCCTAGCTTGTGTTCTTGTTGTTCTTCCCTAGTAGTAGAGCATCAACTTTTCTTTTTTGGTTTTTGTTAAGGGTTTTGTTTGTCTTGGCCGGTTCCCAGCCTTAGTTAATATTAGGATTAGGCTTAGCTTAGTGGTAAGTGGGTTTGGAGCTGCTTTGGTCGGGTAGGAGAGATAAGAGTGAGAGCTAGAATTAAATTCCAGCTCTCGGGTTGTGGAAAGCCGAGTGGGCAGGGGTAGGTTTAGTTCCAGATTTTTCTGGAAAAATGCTAAGTCAAAAGCATTGAGGGAGTGTACCTCACTCAACGCCTAGACTGTTAGGCTTATGGAATTAAGTGTGGTGCACTCACTCAACGCCATGGTCATTTTTGCGGCTAAGTCATTTGGCATTGAGTGAGTGGACCACACTCAACGCCATGGCTGTTTGGCGTTGAGTGAGGTGGACTCACACAACGCCAAAGCTTTTGTTCTGTTGCTAAGTGATTTCGCGTTGAGTGAGTCTACCTCACTCAATGCCATTGCTATTTTGGCGTTGAGTGAGGGGGACTCACTCAACGCAAAGATTTCTATTTTGCTGCCAAGTAAAAATTGGAGTTGAGTGAGTCTACCTCACTAAACGCCATGGTTGTTTTGGCAATGAGTGAGAGGGACTCACTCAATGCTAAGGTTTTCCGTTTTGCGGTTAAGTAATTTGGCGCTGAGTGAGTCTACCTCACTCAACGCCATCACTGTTTTGGCGTTGAGTGAGGAGGACTCACTCAACGCCAAGGTTTTATCTTGCGGTTAAGTCTGATGGCGTTGAGTGAGTTGACCTCACTCAACGCCGAAGCAGGTTTGGCGTTGAGTAAGGTAGACTCACTCAACGCAATAGTCGGGGCTTGCGGTTAAGTCTCTGGTGTTGTGTGAGGGTACCTCACTCAACGTCGTGGCTGTTTTGGCGTTGACTGAGGTGGACTCACTCAACGCCGCCATTTTTTTTGGCTAAGTCTTTTGCCTTGGGGTGTGTGCTTCCTTAGGAATGTTAGAGGGATTTTTTCCTTCCTAAGGGGGATGTTGGGGTGTTCGGCTAGTTTTTGGCATGCCGACTCGTGGACTATGACCGGATGGGGTGTTTTCTGGACTCAGGAGGGGTGAAACGTGTGTGCTATGCTGTGGACACCATTATGTTTGGACAATGGGGCTAACTTGTTTAGGTGTGTGGACCCTTAGGCTGCCACCGGTTGTGTTTCACCCTTGAGTATTTTTTTGGGGTCTGGTTGTTGGTGTTGGTACTACCACACGCTCCAGCCCCTTATTATTTACACCCCGGTCATTTGCCCACAAATTTAGGATTGTTAGCTCTCCCTTTGCCAGCTTTTGGCTTTTCCTTCTAGTATACTGATGCTTTACTGCTGCAGGTTGGTTCTTTCCGCAGAGTAGGTAGCTTCTTTGCTCACACTTGGTGTTATTTACCTTTACTGTTTTTTTTTACAATAATTCTTTTTTTTTCTTTTCTTCTTACTGTCATGTCTTTTCTTCTGCTATTATCACTTTGTTTCCGGGTTGGTAAACCCTTCTTTATTAATTAATCTAGTTCTCCTTTTCCTTTGAATATTTCTTTGCTGAGGCATTCTTTCTTGAATGCCTCAGGTCCAGGTTGTAGTCCATAGAGCGGCTGATTCCTTTTAGTGGGTTTTGCTGGTAGCCTCCAGGGTAGCTGAGTTGCAGATCTTTCATCTGGTGAGGTAGTTACTCTTCTTTTCTGTATAGACATGCACACTCACTGGTGGGTTCGTGTCGGGTTGTCGACGCCCACTGGTGGCTTACTTGTTTTGCTGGATATGAATTAAAACTGTTGTTTTTGCCCCCTTGGGGTTGCTTACTTGCTTCTGGGAAGGTTTTATGCTAGGTTGCATGTTAGGTATTTTAAACTACTATATGTACCTCATGCATATCATATTTGCAAAACTAAAGCACTATCATCTTTAAGCGTAAAGAATATCTTTCATATATAAATACTATACTCACCTTAGGAGTCGTGCATACCATAAGTGGTCCCTTGAGGGCCCATATACTCATTTAGGGTGTCAAATCAACTAAATCAAAGTATTTTTTCGCTGTAAACAAATATATTTTTCCTATCGTGGACTAGCTGATCCACTGTGCCGAGGGATATGGCATTTAAATAAACCAGTTTTCTTCTATTTCTAAACTTGGGATTTGAAGTCTTAGTGCGTAGCCTGAGCGGCAGCAGTTATCCCCTACTGAGCACGGCATCACAACGCGTGTTTTCTAGTACTTTGATACTTCTTAACCTCGGGGAAAATGCGGGTTGTGATATAGGACCCCAATTCTTATTGGGTCCAAGGTGCATCTTAGGCTGAAAATGAATATACGCGCATGCAGCTCTTTTGATAGGTAAGCCGACCCTACTCATTGTACACTATTGTTGTGCCAGCAATCAATGGCATAGTGGCCCACTTTGCTATAGCACCAGCACTCATAAATGTTGTACCTTCTTTTAAGGGTTGGTTTAATAGTAGTGCTGTCAGTAGCTCTCAGTCTAGCAGGTACAGCAACAGCCTTCTTTTTATGTCTTCCATCCACAACCTGAATTGGGATGTCTGGCTGTAACGCCCCCGATTTTCCTGCGTTCATTTGTATTCTCGTTGGCGTTACGATGACGCGTTTCCGGGGCTTGTGCCATGTGTGGAGCATGGTTTAGCTCCTTTGAACTGAGTGCCCTGTTTGGTAGCCTGTTGGCAAGATCTCCCTAGCAAGCCGAGTCGTTTTGGGTGACCCGGTGTGGCCTCTCGGGGGGATGTTTGTGTTTGGCTTTGTTTGGGTATAACTCGAGTTCTGTTCGTCGAAAGTTAATTTCGACTTCGCCGTTGTTTTCGTAGCATGGGTATTTAGCTACGGTGCGAATTTCGTCGAATTCCGAGGTGATTCGGTTTTCGTGTCGTTTGGTGTGTTATTAGTATTTGTGATCAATTAATTAAATTGATTTGGCTTGTTCTGTAGCCCTTCGGTTTTGGCCGATTAATAAATTCTGCGGGAGAATTTATTTGGGCAGTTATTGCCTTGCCTTGGTGGCAGCCATATTCTGGCTATTCCTTTTTGGTATTTACTTAATGAAATTAAGTAATTAGGCGTTTTAGGGTTCGGTTATTGCTGAACCGGTGTTTAGCTTTTCGTATAAAAGCTCTGTTTAGGAAGTGACGGCCCACTTCTTCTTCTTTTCCTGAGAGAGAAACCGTCGGCTTGTTCTCGGAAGAACAGAGGAGAAAACCGCCCGTCCTGTACCTCCTTTGGTCGGCGATTCTGGGCTTGTTCGTGGACGGAATTCGAGTCCGAAAGCGGCGTTGTCTTGCTCTCTCCGAGATCTTCGTTTCGACGGTAAGATATTCGATTTTCGTGGAGTTTTGATGAGATTTGGGTTTTCGGTTTTGGAGATCTCCGCCATTAATGGCCGTGAGATTTATTCTAGGTGCTGCGGCTATTTGTTCCGTGAGAAGAGGAGGAGAGCCATCCAAGCTTCGCTGAAAGTTGAGGCAAGTGGTATTCTTGCCCTTGCCAAGTTTCTTTTTGATTATTTTTGGTGAAATTGAAATCCCTATTAGCCCAGGTTAGAGGCCTTGTTGTTCTCATATTTATTGCTATCTTTAGGAATTAGTTCTTCCTATTGACCCCCCCTACTTGTGCTGATGGAACCCAACTTTGCCGGCGTAATGCCGTTTATCTTTGTTCAGATTTGCTCTGGTTTGGGTGTAGCCGAGAGGGAGTGTTAGGAGGGGAGGGGGGGTGATTTTCCAGAAGTTAGTAAGTGTTTTACTCGAGTATTGGAGTATGTTACTCGTGGGGTAGAGGTGGATTACTCGGGTATTAGTTCTGGAGTACTCGAGTAGGTGGTAGATACTCGAGTGGTGGCTTTGAGATACTCGAGTAGTGGGTTAAGATACTCGAGTATTAGCCTTGGAGTTACTCGAGTAGTAGGTAACTACTCGAGTAGGGGATTTGAGTTACTCGAGTAGTGGTTTCGAGATACTCGAGTAGGTGCTTTGGCTTACTCGAGTAGAAGGTAACTACTCGAGTAGGGTTTTCGGTTTGCTCGAGTAGTAGGTAACTACTCGAGTAGGGGATTTGAGTTACTCGAGTAGTAGGTAACTACTCGAGTAGGGGCTTTGAGTTACTCGAGTAGTGGACTCGAGATACTCGAGTAAGTGGTTTGGTTTACTCGAGTAGTAGGCATCTACTCGAGTGCAGGTTTGTAGATACGCGAGTAGTGGCTTTAGCATACTCGAGTAGTCGGCAACTACTCGAGTAGCGGGTTGAGGTACTCGAGTAGTCGGCAACTACTCGAGTAGCGGGTTGAGGTACTCGAGTAGTCGGCAACTACTCGAGTAGCGGGTTGAGGTACTCGAGTAGTAGGCAACTACACGAGTAGAGGGATGAGGTACACGAGTAGTTGGTAACTACTCGAGTACTGGAAATTCCCTGCCTTTTCTTCTGTCTTAGAATCGTTCGACTATCGTCGATCTCTGATTGGAGATCGTCGATCTCGGTTTCTGCTTTAGGCCGTTCGACTATCGTCGACCCCGGTCGACAATCGTCGAGCTCCGTTTTACCTTAGTGGAATTGTGGTTAGAGTTTGGTTTTGGCTTTAAGTGAGGCTAGCTCACTCAACGCCAAGGTTTAGGTTGGCACTGAGTGGGTCTCACTCAGCGCCTTGTCGTGTTGATTCTTTTCAACAATCTTCCTTTACCTTGTTTTTCGTTCCCGAGTGGTTTTCTTGTTTTATTTCTGGTATTTCCTTGTCGGCCGTTTTCTTTACCTTCTTAAAGGCCGAATCGTGGGTCGTGGTTAGTAGTGGTGGTTTATAGCTCTTTAGGTGGGTGGAGTTGTGTGACATAGACAAGGCCACTCTTGTTTTCTTGCTCCAGGTACGGGCTGGGCATGTGTGGGTGGAAGGTCCCTTGTGCTTTCACGTGTAGACCCTCGAGCTTGTTGACTTGGTCATGGTGGATTGGGGGACTGCGGTTGCCTCCGATCTGGTTCCTAGTTGTTTGTTTTTGCTACTACCACTTCCCGCAATTTAGGGTGTTAGAAGTTTCTTCCTTGGTAGCTCGCAACACTTTTGGCTCTTGGTAGCCTAGTAGGCCCGGCAGGATGTTGTTCCGGAGTTGGGTTGTTGCTGTTTGCTTTGCTCGTTGTGCTTTTCTTGTTGTCCTATTTTGGACAGTTGTGACTCTTCCTACTGCATGTTTTTCAATTACTTCTTCCTTTTGGTTGACTCTTACATGCAGTTGTTTTCACCTTGTTGCTTGCTGAGGTATTCTGTTTTCTTTTTGAATTCCTCAGGTTCTGAGTTGTATCCGGTCTGGTGGCTAGCTGAGGCAGTGGTGTTGCTGGTGGACTCCCGGGCTTTGGAGCTCCGTTTACCGTGTTAGTGAGATAGTTTTCTGTACCTTCTTGCAGACATACTTATGTGCCAGTGGGTTCGTGTCAGGTTGTTGGCGCCCACTGGTAGTTTTTCTTACCTTTGTACTGGATATATTTACTTATGCTGCTACCGTTTTCTAGAGATAGTCTACTTGCTCTGAGAAGGTTTTATGCTAGGTTGCTAGTTATTTGCAACCCTAATTAGTATTATAAATAAAGCTCATGATCAGCATGTTTTACAAGACTTAACCACTATTTTCCAAATCACGTATGAAAACCATTTTCTTATATATTATATAAATTAAATGTAGTGTCTTGCATAGCATGAGTGGTTCTCTTGGGACCCTTATGCGCTCTTTAGGGTGTAAAACCTAATTAAATTATTTTTCTTTCCGCAGCGTATAAATATAGTTTTTCCTTTTGTGGACTAGGTGATCCACTGAGCCGAGGGATACGGTCTCTAAAATATAACTGATTTTCTATTCGTAAAACTCAGGATTTTCTTGCATAAAGTTTGTAGTTGGTTTTGCCTGAGCGTCAGCGGTTATCCCCTGCTTGACGTGGCATCATGACGCGTGTTTTCTCATACTCTGATAGTTCTTATATTTGGAGAAAATGCGGGTTGTGACAGTTGATATCAGAGGGAGGTTGCTTGACAAGTTAGTTGAGCAACCTTCCTTTGTTTGCTTTAGTAGTTCAGCATCATGTCATTCACACATCGATATGTCATCAGCACGTCTTGGCAAAAGCACGAACACTACACTCATGGCATAACATGAAGTATACGGGGCATATTATGTAGTATGGGATGCATAATATGTGTTCGTATATGGATCTACCATAGGGGCTACATGTGAGGGTTATGTAGTATGGGATGCATAACCTCACCACATGACTGCGACTAGCACGTTTCTTTTTCGTTGTATGGAAATGTTATGTAGTATGGGATGCATAACATTTTCATGTGTACGCCGCTCATAACATGCATTAGGGCCTTTTTAGAATGCATAGCACAAACATGCATAGCATATCATTACATAAGCACAACGTGCCAAGCTAAAGATTTGCAGGATGACATATGTACACGCATAAGCTTTCAAATTAATTTAAAGTCATGCATTCCCGATCTAGGCACAGGAGTTAGTAAGGTGGTGGTTAACCATCCTAGGTTAGGGCATGTCATCAATTTTTTGTTAAAAAGATAGACTCTCAGAGCAAGTTTAGCAGCTTTAAGTCTATATCTATATATGTATGGTCTGTGCTTGTGTTTGGGTTCTAGTTATTGTTAGGGGATCTGATATGGGGTGGTATGATTATAGGATGGCTAGGCGACCTGCGACTCGATCGACTCCCCTGTCTAAAGGTGAGTCGTCTGGGGCTCAGCGTGATGCGGTAATCGAGAGTCTGCGTCAGAGTAGCGAAGCTATGGGCAGACAGTTGGGGGAGGTGCAAGCCCAGATTCAGTCTTTGGTGGCAGTTGTGGCAGGACAGGCTCAGGGTGCGCAAGTTCCTGCTGGGGGGTTAGCTGTTCCTCCTCCCCCTGTGCTCGTGAGACCTCCAGTGGTGGTGCCAGCGGAGATGGCCTTCATCTCGCAATTTCAGAGACTGAGCCCTCCCACTTATGACGGGAAGGCAGATTTCATGGTTATAGATGATTGGCTGATCTCCATGGAGGAGATGTTTTCGTATTCAGGGATCGCAGGCGACCAGAGGGTGATGTTAGCCACCTATCAGCTTAAAGGATTGGCTAAGAGTTGGTGGCTGAGAGAGAAGGAGAGCTTAGTAGCTGGATGCTCTTGGGAAATGTTTAAGGAGATGTTGTTAAGGAAGTTCTTGCCTTCGGTTGAGCGTGACCGCCTCATGAATGACTTTCTCTATCTGAAGCAAAGGCAACTCACGGTGGGTGAGTATGAAATAGAATTTAGCAAGTTGAGCCGTTTTGCCCCTGCCTTGGTCGGCATTGAGGCTGATCGAGTTAAGAGATTTCTTGGTGGTTTGAGGAGCGAAGAGCAGCAGTTGACCTGTGCTTATGGGTCAGTGACTTATGCTGGAGTTGTAGAGGCTGCTCTTAAGGTTGCGGCTATTGAAACGGCCAAGAGCAGAGGCCAGCAGATGAGAAAGGACAAGAGAAAGTCTGTGGAGGGGAAGAAGCCCCTGGTACCCGATGTTGTTCCGGGAAAGAGGAGCCGAGTAGTGTGCAGTTTCTGTGGCCGGTCAGGCCATCCTCTCGAGAAATGTTTTAAGAGGTCAGCAGCTCAGAAGAAGGAACAGGTTCATGCGATCCAGGGTGCTCCTAGGAGAGATGTCTCCTGTTCAGTTTGCAAGCGATCCGGGCATGATGTGGCCCAGTGTTGGACCAAGGACAGAGTCTGCTTTCAGTGTGGGCAGAAGGGTCACATCAAGTCGCGGTGTCCTCAGGTTCAGTCAGTTCTTCCTGCAGTTCCGTTACAGGCTTTACCTCCACCTCCGCGTGTGGACAAGGGAAAAGGGAAGCGGGACGTGATTTCTTCTGAGGAGGCTCAGACTTCGACCCAGGTTATTTCAGGTTACTTGATTGCTGTTTTTCTAGCCTGGTAGTTTTATTTGCTAGAGTGTTGCGGTATTGCTATGGTAGTTCCTTAGTTTGTGTGTTCCTATAGGGAAGTTTAAGGTGAAGAACCGCTGGGCGCGTGTTCTGTTTGACTCCGGCGCTACCCACTCGTTCGTGGCTAGAGCCTTTGTAGAGCATCATCGATTGACTCTAGATCATGTTCGGGATTCCTTCTGTGTCCAGTTTCCTTCTAGTGAATCTGTGTTGTCAGATTTGGGCATTTTGGATTGCCCGGTTTTGTTGGGGGACTTTCTTGCGAAGGCGGACCTGAAAATGATTGATCTGGAGGACTTCGATGTCATTTTGGGCATGGACTGGCTCTCTCGGTATGATGCGGTCATTCAGTGCAAAGGAAAGCGCTTGGACTTCATCAGGGACGACGGTCAGCCCGGCAGCATGTATGCTGCTCTGTGTCAGGATTTTCCTGTCATCTCTGCGGTATGTGCTCAGAGATTGTTTCTTTCTGATTGTTGTGTTTGTTTAGTCTCGGCGATTGGAGCCGCTGTTAGCGTGCCACGCTTGGAAGAGATTCCTATTGTTCGTGGTTTCGCCGATGTTTTTCCTGATGATCTTCCTGGTCTTCCTCCTGATCGGGATGTTGAGTTTGTGATCGATTTAGAGCCGGGTACGCATCCTATTTCTAAGGCGCCGTACCGGATGGCCCCTCGTGAGTTAGAGGAGTTGCGAGTTCAGTTGGATGAGCTGTTAGCTAAGGGGTTTATTAGGCAGAGTTCGTTGCCTTGGGGTGCTCCTATTTTGTTCGTAAAGAAGAAAGATGGGTCGATGCGGCTCTGCATCGACTATAGAGAGTTGAACAAGGTCACTATTAAGAACAGGTACCCTCTGCTGAGGATCGATGATTTGTTTGACCAGTTGCGTGGTAGCACGGTGTTCTCAAAGATATATCTTTGTTCTGGTTATCATCATCTTAGGATCCGTGAGGCGGATATTCCGCGGACTGCGTTCAGGTCGAGACATGGACACTTTGAGTTTCTGGTAATGTTGTTTGGTCTGACCAACGCACCTTCAGCCTTCATGGATATGATGAACCGGGTGTTCAAGGATTTTCTCGATAAGTTCGTTGTGGTCTTCATTGATGACGTGTTAGTTTATTCACGCAGTGCTGAGGAGCACGAGCAGCATTTGCGTTTTGTCCTATCGGAGTTGAGGAATCACAAGTTATTCGCCAAGTTGAGCAAGTGCGAATTTTGGTTGCCTCAAGTTTCTTTTCTAGGCCACGTGGTGACCAAGGAGGGGATCTCGGTCGATCCAAAAAAGATTGCAGTAGTGATGGATTGGAGTAGACCGAGTTCGCCTAAAGAGATCAGGAGTTTCTTAGGGTTGGCTGGCTATTATAGAAGATTTGTGGAGGGTTTCTCTTCCCTAGCCGCACCTTTGATTAAGTTGACTCAGAAGAATGTGGCGTTTGTTTGGAGCGAAAACTGTGAGGAAGCTTTTCTTGAGCTAAAGGAGAGATTGTGCACTACTCCCGTTCTGACCTTGCCTACTGAGGGAGTAGATTATGATGTCTACGTGGATGCTTCGCATGTAGGTTTGGGGTGCGTTTTAATGCAAGATGGAAAGGTAATTGCCTATGGGTCAAGGCCACTGAAGACTCATGAGAAGAATTATCTCACGCATGACCTCGAGTTTGCAGCAGTTATTTATGCTTTGAAGTTGTGGAGACACCTACTTTATGGGGCTCAATGCAAGATCTTCACTGACCATAAGAGCCTAAAGTACGTGTTCACGCAAAAGGAGTTGAATCTGCGTCAGCGGCGGTGGCTGGAGTATGTGGCTGATTATGATGTAGAAATCCAGTATCATCCGGGCAAGGCCAACGTGGTGGTCGACGCCCTGAGGCGAAAGATGGGAAAGATCGTTAACCTCTCCGCCGATCATTTAGTGGAGGAGTTCCTCCTTATGGATATATCAGTGGGATGCTGTAGTTTGCAGAGTAGTTTGTCAGTGGCAGAGCCGTCCTGGATTTCTTTGACTAGGCTGCACCAGAAGGACGATCCTGATCTTATGCACCTTTTCACCAGGACTGAGAAGGGAGAGTTGCCCGATTTTGCTATCGATGATGCGGGTACTTTGAAGTACCGCGGCAGGTTTTGCGTTCCCGCGGTTGGGGATATTAGGAGGATGATTTGCAGTGAGGCTCATGGTTCAAGCATTTCCTAGCATCCAAGATCTACGAAGATGTACCGTGACTTAAGGCAAATTGCCTGGTGGTATGGCATGAAAGGAGATATAGCCCGATTTGTTGCCGAGTGTCACACTTGCAAACGTGTGAAGGCCGATCATGGAAGGCCTGGTGGTAAGTTGACTCCGCTAGAGATCCCGACTTGGAAGTGGGAGAGTATATCTATGGATTTCATTACGGGTTTACCAAAATCCCTGAGAGGATTTGATTCGGTTTGGGTTGTAGTAGATAGATTTACGAAGTGCGCTCACTTCGTACCTTATAAGATTGATTACCCGATGAAGAAGATAGCGGAGTTATACATGAATGAAGTCATCCGACTCCACGGTGTGCCGGTTAGCATCATTTCTGATCGAGACTCCCGGTTCACTTCTCGTTTTTGGCAGAGTCTGCAGGAGGGTTTGGGTACGGATCCGAGGTATTCTACTGCCTACCACCCGCAGACCAATGGGCAGACGGAGAGGGTGAACCAAATTGTTGAGGATATGATCCGGTGCTATATTTTAGACCACGGTGGAGTGTGGGATGAGCGGTTGCGACTCATGGAATTTACCTACAACAACAGTTATCAGGAAAGTTTGCAGATGGCTCCATTCGAAGCCTTGTATGGGAGGCACTGTAGGACTCCGTTGTTTTGGGCTGAGGCTGGTGAGAGGCCTTTGTTGGGTCCTGATGCGCTTGAGGAAATGGAAGTCGCAGTGAAGCTTATTCGGGAGAAGCTTCGTATAGCCCAATAGAGATATGAAAAGAACGCCAACCGGCGTAGGTCTGCTTTGGAGTTTTCTGTCGGGGACCTTGTATTCCTCAAAGTTTCCCCGATGGTAGGTGTTAAGAGATTTGGTAAGAATCGGAAGTTAGACCCAAGGTATGTGGGCCCGTTTGAGATTTTGGAATGGGTTGGCGTGTCAGCATATAGATTGGATTTACAAGCGAACTTCCCAGGTATGCATAATGTTTTTCATGTTAGCCAATTGCGGATGTGTGTGCGCAGCAGTGGGAAGCTCTTGGATGTTGTGCCCCAGTTGGAGCCCAACCTCTCTTTTGTTGAGGTGCCGGTTCGTATTTTGGATACCCAGGAGCGTGTGCTGCGAAAGAAGTCCATACCGATGGTTAAGGTTCTATGGAAGAATCAGGATTTGGAAAGCGCGACTTGGGAGTTAGAGTCGGCTATGAGGAGGGCTTACCCTCACCTGTTTCGTTGATTTAATCGGTATGTTTTCCTTTTTGTAACTCCGATTAGTTGTTTCTCCTTCTTTAGTAGGAGTGTTGTGCGTAAATTTTCGGGACGAAACTTTCTTTTAGGGGGAGTGACTGTAACGCCCCCGATTTTCCTGCGTTCATTTGTATTCTCGTTGGTGTTACAATGACGCGTTTCCATGGCTTGTGCCATGTGTGGAGCATGGTTTAGCTCCTTTGAACTGAGTGCCCTGTTTGGTAGCCTGTTGGCAAGATCTCCCTAGCAAGCCGAGTCGTTTTGGGTGACCCGGTGTGGCCTCTCGGGGGGATGTTTGTGTTTGGCTTTGTTTGGGTATAACTCGAGTTCTGTTCGTCGAAAATTAATTTCGACTTCGCCGTTGTGTTTGTAGCGTGGGTATTTGGCTACGGTGCGAATTTCGTCGAATTCCGAGGTGATTCGGTTTTCGTGTCGTTTGGTGTGTTATTAGTATTTGTGATCAATTAATTAAATTGATTTGGCTTGTTCTGTAGCCCTTCGGTTTTGGCCGATTAATAAATTCTGCGGGAGAATTTATTTGGGCAGTTATTGCCTTGCCTTGGTGGCAGCCATATTCTGGCTATTCCTTTTTGTTATTTACTTAATGAAATTAAGTAATTAGGCGTTTTAGGGTTCGGTTATTGTTGAACCGGTGTTTAGCTTTTCGTATAAAAGCTCTGTTTAAGAAGTGACGGCCCACTTCTTCTTCTTTTCCTGAGAGAGAAACCGTCGGCTTGTTCTCGGAAGAACAGAGGAGAAAACCGCCCGTCCTGTACCTCCTTTGGTCGGCGATTCCGTGCTTGTTCGTGGACGGAATTCGAGTCCGAAAGCGGCGTTGTCTTGCTCTCTCCGAGATCTTAGTTTCGACGGTAAGATATTCGATTTTCGTGGAGTTTTGATGAGATTTGGGTTTTTGGTTTTGGAGATTTCCGCCATTAATGGCCGTGAGATTTATTCTAGGTGCTGCGGCTGTTTGTTCTGTGTGAAGAGGAGGAGAGCCATCCAAGCTTCGCTGAAAGTTGAGGCAAGTGGTATTCTTGCCCTTGCCAAGTTTCTTTTTGATTATTTTTGCTGAAATTGAAATCCCTGTTAGCCCAGGTTAGAGGCCAAGTTGTTCTCATATTTATTGCTATCTATAGGAATTAGTTCTTCCTATTGACCCCCCTACTTGTGTTGATGGAACCCAACTTTGCCGGCGTAATGCCGTTTATCTTTGTTCAGATTTGCTCTGGTTTGGGTGTAGCCTAGAGGGAGTGTTAGGAGGGGAGGGGGTGATTTTCCAGAAGTTAGTAAGTGTTTTACTCGAGTATTGGAGTATGTTACTCGTGAGGTAGAGGTGGATTACTCGGGTATTAGTTATGGAGTACTCGAGTAGGTGGTAGATACTTGAGTGGTGGCTTTGAGATACTCGAGTAGTGGGTTAAGATACTCGAGTATTACCCTTGGAGTTACTCGAGTAGTAGGTAACTACTCGAGTAGGGGATTTGAGTTACTCGAGTAGTGGTTTCGAGATACTCGAGTAGGTGCTTTGGCTTACTCGAGTAGAAGGTAACTACTCGAGTAGGGGTTTCGGTTTACTCGAGTAGTAGGTAACTACTCGAGTAGGGGATTTGAGTTACTCGAGTAGTAGGTAACTACTCGAGTAGGGGCTTTGAGTTACTCGAGTAGTGGACTCGAGATACTCGAGTAAGTGGTTTGGTTTACTCGAGTAGTAGGCATCTACTCGAGTGCAGGTTTGTAGATACGCGAGTAGTGGCTTTAGCATACTCGAGTAGTCGGCAACTACTCGAGTAGCGGGTTGAGGTAATCGAGTAGTCGGCAACTACTCGAGTAGCGGGTTGAGGTACTCGAGTAGTCGGCAACTACTCGAGTAGCGGGTTGAGGTACTCGAGTAGTAGGCAACTACTCGAGTAGAGGGATGAGGTACACGAGTAGTTGGTAACTACTCGAGTACTGGAAATTCCCTGCCTTTTCTTCTGTCTTAGAATCGTTCGACTATCGTCGATCTCTGATTGGAGATCGTCGATCTCGATTTCTACTTTAGGCCGTTCGACTATCGTCGACCCCGGTCGACAATCGTCGAGCTCCGTTTTACCTTAGTGGAATTGTGGTTAGAGTTTGGTTTTGGCTTTAAGTGAGGCTAGCCGACTCAACGCCAAGGTTTAGGTTGGCACTGAGTGGGTCTCACTCAGCGCCTTGTCGTGTTGATTCTTTTCAACACTCTTCCTTTGCCTTGTTTTTGGTTCCCGAGTGGTTTTCTTGTTTTATTTCTGGTATTTCCTTGTCGGCCGTTTTCTTTACCTTCTTAAAGGCCGAATCGTGGGTCGTGGTTAGTAGTGGTGGTTTATAGCTCTTCAGGGGGGTGGAGTTGTGTGACATAGCCAAGGCCACTCTTGTTTTCGTGCTACAGGTACGGGCTGGGCATGTGTGGGTGGAAGGTCACTTGTGCTTTCACGTGTAGACCCTCGAGCTTGTTGACTTGGTCATGGTGGATTGGGGGACTGCGGTTGCCTCCGATCTGGTTCCTCGTTGTTTGTTTTTGCTACTACCACTTCCCGCAGTTTAGGGTGTTAGAAGTTTCTTCCTTGGTAGCTCACATCACTTTTGGCTCTTGGTAGCCTATTTGGCCCGGCAGGATGTTGTTCCGGAGTTGGGTTGTTGCTGTTTGCTTTGCTCGTTGTGCTTTTCTTGTTGTCCTGTTTTGGACAGTTATGACTCTTCCTACTACATGTTTTTCAATTACTTCTTCCTTTTTGTTGACTCTTACATGCAGTTGTTTTCACCTTGTTGCTTGCTGAGGTATTCTGTTTTCTTTTGGAATGCCTTAGGTTCTGAGTTGTAGCCGGTCTGGTGGCTAGCTGAGGCAGTGGTGTTGCTGGTGGACTCCCGGGCTTTGGAGCTCCGTTTACCGTATTAGTGAGATAGTTTTCTGTACCTTCTTGCAGACATACTTATGTGCCAGTGGGTTCGTGTCAGGTTGTTGGCGCCCACTGGTAGTTTTTCTTACCTTTGTACTGGATATATTTACTTATGCTGCTACCGTTTTCTAAAGATAGTATACTTGCTCTGAGAAGGTTTTATGCTAGGTTGCTAGTTATTTCCAACCCTAATTAGTATTATAAATAAAGCTCATGATCAGCATGTTTTACAAGACTTAACCACTATTTTCCAAATCACGTATGAAAACCGTTTTCTTATATATTATATAAATTAAATGTAGTGTCTTGCATAGCATGAGTGGTTCTCTTGGGACCCTTATGCGCTCTTTAGGGTGTAAAACCTAATTAAAGTATTTTTCTTTCTGCAGCGTATAAATATAGTTTTTCTTTTGTGCACTAGGTGATCCACTGAGCCGAGGGATACGGTCTCTAAAATATAACTGATTTTCTATTCGTAAAACTCAGGATTTTCTTGCATAAAGTTTGTAGTTGGTTTTGCCTGAGCGTCAGCGGTTATCCCCTACTTGACGTGGCATCATGACGCGTGTTTTCTCATACTCTGATAGTTCTTATAATTGGAGAAAATGCGGGTTGTGACACTGGCAGCAGAGGTACTTGGGTTATCTTGAACCCTACCAGTAACTGCCTTCTTTTACAGAGCATACTCCTGATGGATTCAGATATGCCCAAGTCTTGTTTGTTAACAGAGTTTCTTTGGTCTGATTGTGGACTGACAAATTTTGAGAAGGGGCTACATCTTCATTCTTGAGTGTTGGGGATGGTACACAAAACACAAATGGTCCAGGATGGGCCATTTGGATCTCCTCTTGGGCTGCCTTGTAGGCACTAGCACCCTTGCCATTCCTACCACCATGGTGGTGAACATCTTTGTCCATATAGGTTGATCCACCATTCTCCCATTGACCATAGATACTCTCTTGGTCATACCTATTAGATGGTAGCATCACTCTACTGAAAGGAATAAGGGGCTTGGAAGCTTGTGCCTCTACTGGAGCTTTGCCCTTCCTTTTGGAATTGGCAGCTCTAGAGTTCCCTTTGAAGCCTAACCCTTTCTTATCCTTTTGGGAGGAGAAGGAATAAATCAAAGGCAACACAGTACATGGCTTTGAAAACTTAGCCACTAGCTCCTTATCCTTTTGGAGTTTACCATCAAGATTCTTGATGTGGTAATTCTTGAAGGTTATTATGCCGATCTGAATAACAGTGATGTTTTTCAGCTTGCTGATTTCTTTCAGCTTCAGGTCTAGCATGTTTGCTGACTTTGATGCAGCAAGCTGCAGAGAGACAATCTCTTGAGCCTAATTTTTTGCAAGGAGCCTGCTTCTCTTCAGTTCCTGCAGGAGTTCTCCATAGTCATCAAACAATTGATTGATTTCTCCTTCAGATTCAGAGCCATCTTCATCAATTGATGCAGATGTCTCTTACCCTGGACTTGTCTTATAATCTGACATTGAGGATAGAGAATGTACTTTGATTGGACCACGCTATTCCTTGATGGGTTCTTCATCAGTCAAAGCCATCAACCCAAGGCAATGTTTGACTTCTTCTCCTTCTTAAGTCTTGACAACATCATCAACTTCTTCAACAATAGCAACAAGCATCACTAAGATGTCTCCCTCTACATCTTCTTCTTCAGTAGTGAATATCCCAATGTAGGCTTCATCTTCATCTTCCTCTTCCGACTCTGATGATGAGGAGTCATTCCAGCTCCTTTGCTTCTTATCAATGAAGGATTTATCCTTCTTGCCATTTTCTGTTATTCCTTATTTTCACCACCATCTTTCCTTTTGACAGGGAAGTTAGCTTTAACAAGTCCAAGCTTGTTGCAACAATAACAGACTATTTTAGAAGAAGCAAGTTTATTTGGTTTAAAGCCATACCTGTCCTCATTAGAGGTTTTCTTCCTTCCCTTGTAATAGTCTTCTTTGGGATAAGAAGAGGATGAGTGCTTGCTTCTCCAGTGCTTCTTCTTCTTGAATTTCTGGAATTGCCTGGAGAAGGCCGCAAAGTCTTTATCAGACATATGGCAGTCTGATGTGCTGGTTTCTGAACTTTCTAAATCAGATTAAGCATCCCTCTTTGGAGGAGAAGCTGTCTTTCTCCTGCTTTTCCTTGTGGCTTCAGCTTTGAAGGCCGCTGACTTGTCCTTGACTGCAGACTTGCTAATTTTCTCCTCCTCCTTTTTGGCTGTCAGCTGCATTTCATAGGATAACAGCTTACCAAAGAGATTTAGTGGTGGTGTGTCTGCAAGTCTTGCCAGTTCTCTGATGGCACAGATTTTTGTGTCCTAGTCTTTAGTTAGAGACCTGAGAAACTTGTCTTTTAATTCTTATGTACTGAAGACTCTGCCATACGTCCTCAGCTCATTTACAATCCTAAAGAACTTTTCATTGCACTGAGTTATGCCATCGGTCTTGTTCTGCTTGAAGCTTTCATACACTTGATTTAACATGGACTTCCTGTAATCCCTCACTTCTTCTATCCCCTCCACATAGACAACTAGTGTGTCCCAAAACTCCTTAGATGTCTTGCAGCTAACTAGGTTTTGGAAGGTGAAGTCATCAATGACACTGAATATTATATTTTGTGCCCTCTTGTCCATTCCAGCAAGGATGACATCATCCTTAGTAATTTCAGAGTATGTCTTTGGAGTTTGGATATTAGCATCCAGAGCTAAGACCTTCATAGGGATGAATGATCCCTCTTTGACAATAATGAAAATTTTAATGTCAGTTGAATGTATAAATAGCCTAAACCTCTCCTTCCATATGCCAAACCCTTCCTTCCTATAGATAGGAAGCTTCATGGCACCGAGCTCTTAGTGGTTCACTCCTAAACCCATAAGGGATGTCTTTCCTTGTTGACCTTGGAGATCTACTCAGACTTTTTTGTCTTTAACGAGTTACCTCACTAGGATACCACTTAAAAGACTTGATTTCAAGGTCAACTAAATACCTAGGTGTGGGGGAATAGGTTTTAGGACTTCTTTTCAAATACTCTGACCTATATCAGAATTCATGTGTTTAGTGATTAGTTGATTTGTGCTTTTAAGAACAATCACAGATGACTCGGATATTTATAGTGGTTCCCCAATCTTGGGTACATCCACTGTCCCTCTCCGCCTTTCTAATAGTGCGATAGACAAGGCTCTTCACCAATTCCTCGGCCCGTTAAGAGCTGACAACATGATCCTGCAGAACCACTTAGTCTTATCCAAGACCTACAACTAAGGCACTAAGCCCTACCACTTAGATCCCAACTGGATCCTACCTCATCCTTAATAACACAGGCCTAAACTCTGGCACTAAGCCTTACAACTTAGATTCTAACAAGAATTCTACCTCAGCCTTTATAACACAGGCCTACACTTAGGAACTAAGCCTTACCACTTAGATTCTAACAAGAATCCTACTCTTAGATCCCTGAATAGATCTTACTCTAAAATCTACAACATATCTTACCTCGGCCTTTATATCACAGGCCTACACTCAGATTACATAAAGAATTCTACCCACAAATCCCAGAATTGGATCTTATAGAGAATGTCAAAGAGATGAATTATTCAGACATTAGATAAAGTACTATGTGTCTGTCTTCCTAGACTGAGCAGATATTAGCCCTATCTTCTTCTTCACAACGACAAGTTCAGAAACAAATCTTAAATTGAAGCACGGCTTGTTCTGGAAGCAACTTGTTGAAAACTCTGTTTGTTCTTTTCAGGAATTAATTTTGATCTTGTTGTCGTAGATGAGTATTGCAGTAGCTAAAACTTTTTCGCGTTCAGGTTTTCTGAACTGAACTTATTCTTATGGTTCGACACGAAAACGAGGAAGAAGATGTCGTCCAGCCGCCATATTGCAAATCCAGAGAACCCTAATTATGTCTCTTCCTAGAGATTTTGACTGTTGTTTCTCGATCTTATCCTGCTCCTTTTATAGACAGTCGTTTAGCTTCTCATTGAGCAGTGGACTTCACCAGAATTGGTGGCTGTGATTTTTTTATTTGGCCACCTAGCCAATACCAGAATTCTGGTATAGACCGTGCATGTGGCAGCAAGCAGACTAAGCTAAAAATCCACTAAGTCAAAATCACTGAGTGTGCAACCTTCACTCGACGAATCATCGAGTGGCGTCGAGTCAACTAAATGCACTCGATGCCTACAGACTTCAGAACAACTCTAAGTAAAAAATCATTGAGTGGTGTTGAGACCATTCAACTCCACATTGACTCCACTCAAGGCCAATAGCCACCAGAATAATTCCAATTTAAAAGCGTTGAGTGGCATTGAGACCACTCAATGCCGCGTTGACTCCACTCAACGCCAACAGCAGTCAGAATGGATCTAAGTTAAAAGCATTGAGTGGCATTGAGACCACTCACCGCCGCGTTGATTCCAGTCAATGCCTCGTTGACTCGACTCAATGCCAACTATAGCCAGAAAAGATCTAAGTTAAATGTGTTGAGTAGCATCGAGACCACTGAACGCCTCGTTGACTTCACTAACTCCTCAACTCCCAGAAAAAATTCTAAGTAAAATACTCTAAGTGGTGATGAGTCCACTCAACTCCTTAGCATAAATCATCGAATGACGTCGAGTGAACTCAACGCACTAGACGCCCCGAGTCCAAAAAATCTTCTAAGTCCAATTTCATCGAGTGGTGCTAATTCCACTTAATGCCTCTGCATAATTCTTCGAATAGAGTCGAGTGCACTAAACGCACTCGACGACCCGAATACAGAAAACATTCGAAGTCCAATTTCATCGAGTAGTGATGATTCCACTCAATGCCTCAGCGTAATTCGTATAATGGCGTAGAGTGCACTCAATGCACTCGATGCCCCAAGTCCTGAAAACATTCTAAGTCCAATTTCATCGAGTGGTGTTGAGTCCACTCATTGTATACTCTTAATTCGTCGAGTGGTGTCGAGTGCATTTAACGCACTAGACGCCATCAGGTTCTAGAATTATTCTATGAATAAATCTATTCTATTCATCGAGTCCAGTCAACTCACATGACGCTTCCCGAGCCAGAGTCAATTCTCTTGACTCAAAATACGTGCGAGGGGCCTTGCGCGAAACGGGATGTTACAAATCCTATAAAAATATATTTTATCCCCGAAATCAGGATAAGGCTGTGGGGGTGGGGGGGGGGGTGGGGGTGGAATAAAGCATGAACATGTAATATGCTTGAAATTTTACCTTGGGAAAAAACTCTGGGTAGCTCTCTTGCATCAAGTCCACCGACTCCCAAGTGTATTCTTCTTTCCATGATTAGACCATTGGACCTTTATTAATGGTACAATTTTTCGTCGCAAGCTCATTGTCTCGGTGTCCACTATCGGCATTGGCTCTAGTCGGACGGATATATTAGTTACCGAGGCTCTAGCTACAGTTGGGACAAATTGGTCAGGTCGTAGTAGTTCCATCCGGAGCGATGACACATGGAAGACATCGTGCAAATTTTCCAGTTCTGGTGGTAGCTCCAGCAGATATGCTAATGGGCTAATTATCTCCAATATAGCATAGGTCCCCACATATCTCAGGCTGAGCTTCTTCAAACTACACACTCACGACACTCCATGCATTGGCAAGATCTTCAAGAATACCTTGTAACCCACTTGAAATTTTACCATCTAATGCTTCACATTATAGTACTTTGACTGCCTACTTTGAGCCTCAAGCAAGCGGTCTCGTATCAATCAACCAAGCGCATCGGTGTCGTCAATCTACTCTATCCCCAAAACATTTGGATCTTCATCCTACACCAATGACAATGGAGTTCTACACCTTCTCCCATAAAGTGCTTCGTGGGGAGCCATCCCGATGCAAGCTTGATGGCTATTGTTGTATGAAAATTCTACCAGTGGTAAGAGCCTTTCCCACGGTTCCTCTCTATCCAATACACACAGTATCAAAATATCTTCGATTTTCCCGATGGTCCTTTCAGATAATCCGTCTGAGGGAGAAAAGCTGTGTTGATGGTAAGGCAAGAGCCCAGATATGTTTGTACTGCCTTCCACTCCTTGGAGGTAAAGCGACCATCGCGATCGGAGATTATCGTCTTAGGCACGCCATGTTACCGTACAAATTGCTCCACAAAGAGCCACACAAAAACATCCACATGTGCCTCCTTGTTTATAGGGATAATTTTGGCCACCTTTGTCAAGTGATCAATTATCACCCAAACTGAATCATTTCCAGAGCACGAGCGAGGCAACCATTGAACAAAGTCTATGGAGATATCCTCGTACTTCCACTCAGGGATGGGCAATGACTGTAATAATCCTCCGGGGCTCTTGTACTTGATAATACGTTTTGTAGCCTAAACTATTATCGTATTTTATATTTTATATTGTACAAATTATGTCTATTATTAGTTTATTTTTATCCTTTTTATGTAAATTTTATTGCCACTAACTTTTTCCTGTCTTTTTGCAGGTTTTCAGAAAAATCGCCAAAATGGCCTGTCACGCCCCACTGTCACGCCCTCCTTGGGCGTGACCTTGGGCGTGTCACCCGATCCCGAGGACACCTGCTGGAAGGGACAGATAACGGCCAAAACCGCTGTCACGCCCCCTGTCACGCCCTCCCTGGGCGTGTCACCGGGCGTGACATGGGCGTGTCGCCCTCTGCCGCAAAGCCTGCCGCCGCATTAAATGTCGTTCCGTCTCAGCACGCAAATAGTACTGTCACGCCCCATGTCACGCCCGTGACATGGGCGTGACACCCTCCTTTTTCGGCGACTGACGGATTTCCGACCAATGATTTGGACATGACATGCCTGTCACGCCCCCTGTCACGGGCGTGACCTAGGGCGTGACCACCGACGTACCGAAGCAATCATCCCTCCCGCCAGAATCCAGAGCCCGAGGTCAAATCCGTACCTGTCACGCCCCCTGACACGCCCCCCCTAGGGCGTGTCGGAGGGCGTGACCAACCCGAGAAAAAATCTATAAATTGAGCCCCCCTCCCCCCCATTTCAGCAAGCTTTGGTTGAGTGGGGGAGGTGCTGCCCCTTTGTTTCTTGATCTTTTTTTCATGCTTTCTCTCTCTCTCTCTCCCCCTCTCTTTGTACTTTTTGGTTAACCCTAGTTTAATCATAGTTTGTGCTAGCTTTTAATGTAATTTTCTTCTTGCTTAGTGCTTAATGTAGGGCTAGAATAGGGTTTAATTTTCATGCACTTGTAACTTTAATTTTCAATAGTGTAACTTGCCCTTTTTATTAATAAAAGTTTTTTTTTTTTAGTTTGTGTTCTTCTTATGCTTTTCTACTCATCTTCCCCCCTTCACTCCATTATGATTAACTAATCCTCCTTGTACTCGATCTTGATGATCCGAGGTTAGAGCGATTATGTTATGATGTTTTAATTAATCTTTTCTTTTTAGGTTAGGGCCTTGAATTACTCTTGATTTATCACGGGTCGGAGGTATATTTTCGATATATACTCTCCGCCTTTGCTTTCATTCTGGGCTAGCCGAGAGGCCGAAAGAATGAAGTGAGCATTCAAGAGTAAAGGGAGTTGTACGCACCCCTCGAGAGAGGCAGACGTCCAAATCTCCCGGATTGGAGTAAAATCCAATAGTGGGGTTCACCGCGTAAAGCGAGTTTTAGGCCTCCGATTTAGACGAGAGTCGGTCGGACCTTCCTAAACTCAGTTGGGCACGACTTCGAGAGAAGCGTGTTCAAGCTTTAGGAACCTCCACGGTCAAGGACCCTTATCCTATTAAGTTTAGATTTTTATCGCATTTTCTTAATCGTCTTTAGCCGAGGTGAATCTCGATCGGGTGCATTTCCATTTCATATTGTTCTACCTTTTGTAGTAATCTCATATATTGTGCTCTTTTATTAACTGCAGTAGTTTCCGTTCTAGCTTAGTTGTTTACTTAATAGCCCTCTTAATTGCAGTGTTTCTTTTTCTAGAATAGCTTTACTTTCTCCCCTGCACTTAGATTTTCTAAAACCCTAGTTTTTCCGTCGATAAGATAATAGCGTTCGTGTGAGTAAGCTTAGCCAACAGTTCCCGGATCTTAATACGACACTTGTGTCCCCTTGCTACAATTCGATAGGTATACTTGCCTCATCGGGTTGCTAGTTCGGTTGCGTTTATTTCTTCGAACCCTAGCGCGCAACAAGTTTTTGGCGCCGTTGCCGGGGAGCCAACTTCCGTTGATATTTTGAAAACACGAACCTATTAATTTTATCTCTTCTCTTTCTCATCCCCTTTCTTTAAAGTTTTAAAAAAATCAAAAAAATTTTATCACCGCTCTTAATAGAAACCAACCTCACAATTTTTCTACGCCACCTAATTCTCTCGAAAAGGGCAAAGGGCTTTAAGCGCCACTGTCTTGTCTAGTACCTTGCGAATCCTTCACGGGGTAGTCCTTGGGAAGTTCGGGAGTTAATCTATAAAAAAATCTATTTCAAAAAAAAAAAAAAAATTTAATTTAATTTTTCTAAATCTAGTTTTTCTTTCTAGTTTATCCTTTTTCTCTTTCTCTTCTTCTTTTCTGTTCTTTTAGTGCATGACCCGCGGGAGTCCGTCGGTTATTTTGGACTTGGACCACGAAATTGAGCGTACTCTTCGGAGAAGATCGCGATTTCAAGGTCCTACCATCCAAGTGCCGGTTGAGGACTCCGAGTCATTTAATACTTTAAGAATGGAAGAACCCAACGTAGATGAGGCCGTGCAAAGGACTATGTCCTATTATGCACGACCGAACCTCGAGGGAACAGAATCGAGTATAGTCCGCCCTACTATAGCAAATAATAACTTTGAACTAAAGCCTAGCATAATTCAAATGGTGCAGCAATATGTGCAATTTGACGGACTTCAAGATGAAGATCCGAACGCACATATAGCTAGCTTTCTTGAAATTTGCGACACCTTCAAGATAAATGGTGTCACAAATGATGCGATAAGGCTAAGACTCTTCCCCTTCTCTCTAAGAACTAAAGCTAAGCAGTGGCTTAACACACTTCCGAAAAATAGCATAACCACTTGGAATGACTTAACTGAAAAATTTTTGGCGAAGTATTTTCCGCCAGCTAAAACTGCAAAACTTAGGAACGACATCTCTGCCTTTGGACAAATAGACTCTGAAACCCTTTACGAAACCTGGGAGAGATTTAAAGAATTATTAAGACGATGCCCACATCACGCGCTGCCTGTATGGTTACAAGTGCAGACGTTTTATAACGGGCTAAATCAAAGCACGAAGCAAATGATAGACGCAGCTTCTGGCGGTACTTTAAATCATAAGACCCCGGAAGCCGCTCTTGAGCTTTTTGAGGACATGGCCATGAACACTTATCAGTGGAATGTGCCTAGGTCCCGCCCGAACAAGCCTGCAGGTATCTATGAAGTGGACAACGTCTCCCAGCTCGCTCTGCAAGTAGAAATCCTAAGCAAAAAAATCACGGAGATGACTGCTGCCTCCGCCCCTCAGGTATGGGAATCTGCAACCCCTACTCCAGAACATTTAGATTATGTTAATAATTTGCCTAGAACTGCTTTTAATAATTTTTCTGCTGCGAATTTTCATCCGCCTGGTTTTAATTTTCCGAATAGTTATAACCCCGCTTTAAGAAATCACCCGAACTTTTCATGGAGTAATCCATCGAATGCGATGCGCCCACCCCCGCAAAATGATTTTTCTGCACCACCACAACCACCACCTCTTCAAAATTACCCAAAACCTCCAAGCTTGGAGGAATTACTTTCTAAATATATCACCACAAATGACGCCACTATAAGAACGTTAACCGGAAGCGTAAAAAGTCTAGAAAATCAAGTAGGACAGCTCGCGAAAATAATTTCTGAGCGACCCGCAGGGTCTCTTCCTTCCAATACCGAACCCAACCCGAGAGAGCAAGCGAAAGCTATAACTCTTCGGAGTGGGAAGCAAGTCTCCGGTATGGTAAGTGAAGAGCCCGAGGCAAGCTCCGCTTCTGCTTTTAAAAATCAAAGCTCCGCTCCGCTTACACCCTCTGCTGAAGAAGTAATCATCTCCACTTTAGAAAATAATCTCACTCCACCACCCATCTTCAAAAATAATTTAACTCCTCCATACCCCTCTGAACTTAATAGACAACGTCAAGATGATCAGTACTCCCGCTTCTTAGAAATCTTCAAACAAATCCACATTAATCTTCCCTTCCACGAGGCTATTTCGCAAATGCCGAAATACGCCAAATATCTTAAAGACCTCCTCACAAACAAGAAGAAGTTAGAGAATCTTTCGCACGTCACGCTAAACGCCGAGTGCTCTGCCGTTTTAACAAACGGTTTGCCGAAGAAAATCAGTGACCCGGGTAGTTTCTCTATCCCGTGTGTCTTCGGTGATCTCTTTGTTAAACACGCGTTAGCCGACTTAGGCGCAAGTATAAACCTGATGCCCTTTTCGTTGTTCAAAAAGTTAGGGATTGGTAGCCTTAACCCCACGCGTATGAGTATCCAGCTAGCCGATAGATCCGTCAAGTACCCGTTAGGAATAGTGGAGGACGTTCTAGTGAAAGTCGACAAGTTCATCTTCCCGGTGGACTTTGTCATTTTGGACATCGAAGAAGACGTCGAGGTTCCCCTGATCCTTGGCCGACCCTTCCTTGCCACCTCCCGAGCCATCATTGACGTAAGCAATGGTAAGCTCTTTCTTCGAGTAGGCGACGACGAAGTCACATTTCCGATCACCCCTTCGATGAAGAACACCTTAGCGAACGATGACTCATGTTTTTTCATAGACGCCGTGAGTGATGATTCTTCCTACTACTGCCTCGCCGACTTTGAAAAAGAATTTTCTACTTTTTGCTCCTCTTCTCTTACAACAGAATCACTGCAAGGAAGTGATGAATCTTCTTATTGTCTTTCTGAGTTTGAAAAAGAGTTTTCTGATTTTTGTTCTTCCTCTTTTCTTACCACTGAATCTGCACAAGAAGCCGTCTTGGCTGCTAGCCCCACCCCTTATTACGTTCCTTATAAAAAAGTTTATGAAGATATTATTTTTGAAAAAGAAAGAATCTCAAAATCCTCTTATGAAGAACCCCCTACCCTAGAACTTAAAGAACTTCCCGAACACCTTAAGTATGCTTTCTTAGAAAAAGACTCCAAGTTACCAGTTATCGTTTCGGCCTACCTCACGGATACGCAGAACGATAAACTTCTTCTAGTTCTACGTAAGCATCGCCGGGCTATTGCTTTGGCAAATTTCTGATATCAAGGGCATAAGCCCATCTTTCTATACACATAAAATTTTAATGGAAGATAATTCGCGTAACTCTATCCAACCTCAGCGCCGTATAAACCCGAATATGAAAGAAGTAGTTAAGGGCGAGGTTATGAAACTATTAGACGCAGGAATTATCTACCCTATATCAGACAGTAAGTGGGTTAGCCCCGTTCAGGTAGTTCCAAAAAAGGGAGGGATAACCGTAGTTAGTAATGAGAATAATGAATTAATCCCGACACGGACGGTGACGGGTTGGCGTATGTGCATAGATTACCGTAAGTTAAATGACGCCACCCGTAAGGACCACTTTCCTCTACCGTTTATCGACCAGATTTTAGAACGTCTCTCCGGCCATAGCTTTTATTGTTTTCTCGATGGCCTCTCGGGGTACTTTCAAATACCCATCTCCCCCGAGGACCAAGAGAAAACTACGTTTACTTGTCCCTTCGGCACCTTCGCGTACCGAAGAATGCCGTTTGGATTATGCAATGCGCCGGCTACATTCCAACGATGTATGCTCGCAATATTTGACAAGTACGTAGAAAGCATTATGGAGGTATTCATGGACGATTTCTCCGTGTTCGGCGATACCTTCGATAGATGTTTAGAAAACCTCGAAAAAGTCTTAGAACGATGCGAAGAAACTAACCTTGCCCTAAATTGGGAAAAATGCCATTTTATGGTGAGGGAAGGGTTAGTTTTGGGTCATAAAATTTCTGCTAAAGGTATTGAGGTAGACGTTGCCAAGATAGAAGTTATTGAGAAGTTGCCGCCACCTACAAACATAAAAGCTATAAGAAGTTTCCTAGGCCACGCTGGTTTTTATCGTCGTTTTATAAAGGACTTCTCCAAGATCACTAAGCCCCTCACCCATCTCTTAGAAAAAGACGCTCCATTCATTTTTGATGACTCTTGTATTTCTGCCTTTGAATTAATTAAAGAAAAGTTAATTAACGCGCCAATTATGATAGCTCCGGTGTGGGACCTTCCTTTCGAGATTATGTGCGATGCGAGTAGTTTTGCGGTGGGAGCCGTATTAGGTCAACGCATATCTAAGAACTTCCACCCCATCTATTACGCTAGTAAAACCCTCACATCTGCACAAGAAAATTACACCACAACCGAGAAGGAGCTCTTAGCCGTAGTATTTGCGTTTGATAAATTTCGCCCTTACATTACACTTTCAAAAATCATTGTTTTTACGGACCACTCGGCCCTCAAGTACCTTCTTGCCAAAACGGATGCCAAGCCTCGCTTGATTCGCTGGGTCTTACTCCTCCAGGAGTTTGACTTAGAGATCCGTGATAAGCGAGGAGCCGAGAACTTGGCCGCCGATCCATTTATCAAGATTAGATAACCCCTTTATAGAAAAATTAAATGAAAAATCTTTTAATGATTATTTTCCTGATGAGAAGCTGCTTGTTAGTTAATACATCTACTTCTCCTTGGTTCGCGCACATCGCCAACTATCTAGTGGCCCGGGTGCTCCCAAAAGAGTTCTCCTCTCAGCAGAAGAAGAAATTCTTTTCTGAGCTGAAGAACTACTTTTGGGAAGACCCGCATCTTTTCAAAATTTGTGCGGATCAAGTGATAAGGAGATGTGTTTCTTTTGATGAAGGAATTGATATTCTAAAACATTTGCATGAAGGTCCGACAGGTGGGCACTATCAAGCTGCTCGCACCGCTCATAAGGTGCTTTGCGCGGGTTTTTACTGGCCTAGCCTGTTTAAAGACGCGCAAGCCTTTGTGAGCAGGTGTGATAGTTGCCAACGGTCGGGCAATATTTCTAATAAAAATGAAATGCCGCAAAATTATTTCTTAGAGTGCGAAATTTTCGACCTCTGGGGAATTGATTTTGTTGGCCCCCTTCCTTCTAGCTTCGGAAACAAATATATTTTAGTTGCTGTTGATTATGTTTCACGATGGGCTGAAGGCCCAAGCTCTTCCTACGAACGACTCACGAGTTGTAGTCACGTTTTTAAAAAAATTATTTTCTAGATTCGGTACGCCACGCGCAATCGTTAGCGATAGGGGTTCCCATTTCTGTAACGCGCAATTTTCAAAAATCCTTACTAAATACGGCGTTACGCATAAACTGTCCACTGCCTACCACCCCCAAACTAACGGTCAAGTCGAAGTAGTAAATAGAGAAATAAAAAGAATATTAGAAAAGACTGTTTCAACTTCTAGAAAAGACTGGTCAACCAAACTTGACGATGCTCTATGGGCCTACCGAACAGCGTACAAAACCGCCCTCGGATGTACGCCGTATCGGCTGGTCTATGGAAAATCGTGCCATCTGCCCGTGGAGTTAGAACACCGCGCCTTTTGGGCCTTAAAATTTTTAAACTTCGATCCCCACTCAGTCGGTGACCTTCGAAAATTTCAACTAAATGAACTCGATGAGTGGCGCTCTTATGCTTATGAAAATAATAAACTTTATAAAGAGCGGACGAAGCGTTTACACGATAAACACTTAAGGCACCCTAAAAACTTTAAGCCGGGCGACCAAGTCCTGTTATATAACAGTCGTTTACGTTTATTTCCGGGCAAATTAAAATCTCGCTGGTCTGGCCCATTTTCTGTTTTAGAAGTATTTCCTTATGGAACTGTTTTAATTTCTCACCCTGATAAGGGTAATTTCAAAGTGAATGGTCAGCGTCTTAAACTGTATTTCTCTGGTGATGATGATGTCAGTCCAGACACTATTAAGTTTCTGCTTCACGAACTTTAATCTTGAAATTTTTATTTTTTTTTTTGCCAAAAACAATTTTATTTCGGGACAATAATGTTTTTGGACAATATTATTTTTGATGCGTCGAGCTCAACGACGCTTTAACCAAAGGGCGCTCTTGGGAGGCAACCCAAGTTATCTTTTTCTGTTTTCTTTATTTTACAATTTTTGCCTCGGACGGCTCCAACAAGCTGAAGCTTCTGCGATCGCCTGCTCCAACATTGCTGAATCCATCACAAAGTCCAAAGAAGACATTCGGGGATCGACATCACTCAGCTTTCGCAGCAAATAAATCCGGGGAAGTACCTGTATTTCAATTATGTCTTTTCAATTCTGCACTTTATTTTTCTCTCCTTCTCCAATCCCCTTCTTTAGCCATTGAGGACAATGTCTGTTTTAAGCTTGGGGGAGGATTTCCTCCTTCATTTTTGCTTAGTGTAAATAATTTCCTTTTTTGTAAATAGTTCTATAAAAAAAAAAAAATGAATATCTTAAAATTCCAAAAAAGAGAGAATACCTTAAAATTCAAAAAAAAGAGAAAAATTTTCCAAAATCCAAAAAAAAGAGAATATTTCTCAAAATAAAAAATATATATGTATTTTTGAATAGTTTAGACATTTTGGTATTTCAATAGTACCCCTAGTTTTTAGTTTTGTTTTACTCAAAATCTCCTATAAACAACTTAGTTAATTATAATATTTCTAATCGTCCTTTTTAATTATGTTTCACAAGTAAAATGTTGGCCATGCTGTGTTTCTAATTCACGGTAGCACGTTAAGGTGAAATATTTTTCTAAAACTCGCATTTCTATTATGGTTTTTTGTTGTTTATTTCCTTTACTTTCTCAAAAAAATTCATCATCCACTATTTTCTTTCTCGTTTTTGAATAACTTTTGTAAAGTCAACTTTTGAATAACGTAGTAGATGTGAACGATCCAAGTCACCTATTATTTCTATTTTCAAGTTAATTTCATCAATCTTCTTTTATTATCTAGGACTCGCTTTTTGAAAAATTTTCAAACCTTTGTTTTAAATAAATTCAAAAGCGTGAAAATGATTTAGGCCATTTTTGTTTTCGTTTGAGCTTTCCTGCCAACCTAAAATATCTTTTACCACTAGTTAGCCGTTTTTGAGCCTTTTTCCGATTTCATTTGATAGCTCCTCTCTTCATTTCAGTTTCACCAAAGCCAAAATTTCCAACCTATCGAATCGCACTAGCCTTTTTGAGTTTCATAAATTATTTTGACGATTTTTGATAGGGTATTTTGTGATTTTTGTGGAGAAAGGTTTTCGAAAAAAAAAGAGGAAGTATGTTCAAAAGTGATGTTTATTTTTGTTTGGCCAACTCAAAAAGGAAAATAAAAATATTTGTGGCCTTTGTTTTGAAAAAAGAAAAAAAATGAAAAATGAAAAATGAAAAAGAAAAAGAAAAAGAAAAAAAATGTGTACATATTTTTATGAAAGTTTTTGAAACTCTTTGTTTTGGTTTAGTGTGATTTTAAACCTTCACGTTTATCTTTGAATTCCACTCCTAATCATTTTCCTAAACCAAACGTTTCTGTCCTATTTAAGTCCTTTTGATTCACGCTTTTTGTTTTTTATTTAACAACTAAGAAAAGAAAAACAGTAAATCAGTTTTGGTTTTAGATTTAAACCTAGATTTTTGATAATTAAATTGATATAATTATAATGCGTTGCTTGGATCTAGTAACAACTCAATGCGTGTTTTTCATTTTTGTTGCTTTACTTAAGTTCATTTAAAAAAATCTCGTTAAAATTTTGGATGATTTGTTTTTATTAAGTAAAGTTTATAAAAGTTTTACCATACCTAAATAATTGTTTTAGACTTACATTTCACCTTTTCCCTACTAAGAATTTCGCATAGTACTTGTGTAGGCATAATTAGAAGTTTTTGATTAGTCCTTTTTATAAATTTCTAGTTTTTATATTTTTGCTTGGGGACAAGCAAAGCTTAAGCTTGGGGGAATTTGATAATACGTTTTGTAGCCTAAACTATTATCGTATTTTATATTTTATATTGTACAAATTATGTCTATTATTAGTTTATTTTTATCCTTTTTATGTAAATTTTATTGCCACTAACTTTTTCCTGTCTTTTTGCAGGTTTTCAGAAAAATCGCCAAAATGGCCTGTCACGCCCCACTGTCACGCCCTCCTTGGGCGTGACCTTGGGCGTGTCACCCGATCCCGAGGACACCTGCTGGAAGGGACAGATAACGGCCAAAACCGCTGTCACGCCCCCCTGTCACGCCCTCCCTGGGCGTGTCACCGGGCGTGACATGGGCGTGTCGCCCTCTGCCGCAAAGCCTGCCGCCGCATTAAATGTCATTCCGTCTCAGCACGCAAATAGTACTGTCACGCCCCATGTCACGCCCGTGACATGGGCGTGACACCCTCCTTTTTCGGCGACTGACGGATTTCCGACCAATGATTTGGACATGACATGCCTGTCACGCCCCCTGTCACGGGCGTGACCTAGGGCGTGACCACCGACGTACCGAAGCAATCATCCCTCCCGCCAGAATCCAGAGCCCGAGGTCAAATCCGTACCTGTCACGCCCCCTGACACGCCCCCCCTAGGGCGTGTCGGAGGGCGTGACCAACCCGAGAAAAAATCTATAAATTGAGCCCCCCTCCCCCCCATTTCAGCAAGCTTTGGTTGAGTGGGGGAGGTGCTGCCCCTTTGTTTCTTGATCTTTTTTTCATGCTTTCTCTCTCTCTCTCTCCCCCTCTCTTTGTACTTTTTGGTTAACCCTAGTTTAATCATAGTTTGTGCTAGCTTTTAATGTAATTTTCTTCTTGCTTAGTGCTTAATGTAGGGCTAGAATAGGGTTTAATTTTCATGCACTTGTAACTTTAATTTTCAATAGTGTAACTTGCCCTTTTTATTAATAAAAGTTTTTTTTTTAGTTTGTGTTCTTCTTATGCTTTTCTACTCATCTTCCCCCCTTCACTCCATTATGATTAACTAATCCTCCTTGTACTCGATCTTGATGATCCGAGGTTAGAGCGATTATGTTATGATGTTTTAATTAATCTTTTCTTTTTAGGTTAGGGCCTTGAATTACTCTTGATTTATCACGGGTCGGAGGTATATTTTCGATATATACTCTCCGCCTTTGCTTTCATTCTGGGCTAGCCGAGAGGCCGAAAGAATGAAGTGAGCATTCAAGAGTAAAGGGAGTTGTACGCACCCCTCGAGAGAGGCAGACGTCCAAATCTCCCGGATTGGAGTAAAATCCAATAGTGGGGTTCACCGCGTAAAGCGAGTTTTAGGCCTCCGATTTAGACGAGAGTCGGTCGGACCTTCCTAAACTCAGTTGGGCACGACTTCGAGAGAAGCGTGTTCAAGCTTTAGGAACCTCCACGGTCAAGGACCCTTATCCTATTAAGTTTAGATTTTTATCGCATTTTCTTAATCGTCTTTAGCCGAGGTGAATCTCGATCGGGTGCATTTCCATTTCATATTGTTCTACCTTTTGTAGTAATCTCATATATTGTGCTCTTTTATTAACTGCAGTAGTTTCCGTTCTAGCTTAGTTGTTTACTTAATAGCCCTCTTAATTGCAGTGTTTCTTTTTCTAGAATAGCTTTACTTTCTCCCCTGCACTTAGATTTTCTAAAACCCTAGTTTTTCCGTCGATAAGATAATAGCGTTCGTGTGAGTAAGCTTAGCCAACAGTTCCCGGATCTTAATACGACACTTGTGTCCCCTTGCTACAATTCGATAGGTATACTTGCCTCATCGGGTTGCTAGTTCGGTTGCGTTTATTTCTTCGAACCCTAGCGCGCAACAGTACTCCACCTTCACCTTCTAACAAGCCTCACAGTGTGTAATAAAATACTTGACCACACTCCTCATTCCCTCCCAGAACATGGTCTTTTGCAAGTCAGTATACATCTTGTTAATCCCAGTGTGTACTGAATACTTAGAGAAATGTGCCACCCTCAATATATTTTCCCAGATTCCAACGCCCTTGGGATTGTAAAGCCAGCCACGGAAATGAATTAGGTCATCTTTTAGAACATACTCCTCAGTAATTCCATCTTTGATTGACTTGATTACAAGGGACAAGGCAGCGTCCTTCCCTTTCTCCGCCCGAATTCTATCTCGAATGTCGCAAACTATACTCATAGTAGCCAAATACTCCATGAACTTCTCAGAATGATCCTTACACACTAATGTGATCGCCATCTCCTCGAGCACACTAACCAACTCTATATTCATTAGCCGAGACTCCGTGCTCGACTCTGGTACTTTTCTGCTCAACGCATCGGCTACAGAGTTTGACTTTCCCGGGGTGGTAGTTCAATGTAAACTTATAATCACACAAAAATTCTATCCACCACCGTTGTCTCAAATTTAACTCTTTTTGGGTATGAACATACTTCAAATTTTTGGGAACAAAAAAGATCTCGTAGTGGATGCCATATAAATAGTGCCTCCAAACAATTAAGGCAAACACCACTGCTCCCAACTCTAAAACATGTACCGGATAATTAACATCATGCTTCTTAAACTCCCTTAAAGCATATGCGATCACGTGCCCGTGCTGCATCACCATTGCTCCCATCCCTTGGTAGGAGGCATCAGTGTAAACTTGAAATCACTCTTTCCCTAATGGAAGATCTAGGATGGGTGCGGTGATAAGTCTATCTTTCAGCAGTTGAAATGCAGCCTCACATTGGGGGGTCCACTCATACCTCACTCCTTTCTTCATCAAAGTAGTTAAGGGAAGGGAAATCTTCGAGAATCCTTTCACGAACTTGCGGTAATACTTAGCAAGTCAAATGAATCTACATATATCGACCACTGACTTAACAAGAGAGCATTCTTTCAAATCACACACCTTGGTCGGGTCCATTGGTAGTATAGCTCCACTAATCACAAGTCCCAAGAAGGCAGCCTCTCGGAGCTAAAATTCGCACTTGGTGAACTTAGCAAACAACGAGTGTTCTTTTAACTTCTTCAATACCAAGGCCAAGTGCTTTGAATGCTCCTCCTTTGTCCTCAAATAAACAAAAATGTCAACGATGAAGATGATGACAAGGACATCTAAGTACAGCTCGAACACCTGGTTCATCAAACTCATGAACGCAAAAGGGCATTTGCTTGTCTAAATTGCAACACCGTGAACTCGTACAACCATATCTCGAGCTAAACACCATCTTCAAGATATCTTCCTGTTGTATTCTTAACTAATAGTACCCCGAACGCAGATCCATCTTTAAAAACAAATGCGCGAACACTAACTGATCGAATAACTTGTCGATCAGGGGTAGAGGGCAGGTGTTCTACATCATTAAGCGATTAAGTTACCAGTAGTCTATGCACAATCGTTGCGACCCATCCTTCTTCTAAACAAACAAAACAGCGGCTCCCGAGGGTGATGAATTGGGAGAAACAAACCCTGCTTCTACTAACTCCTGAAACTGAACTCTAAAATCAGCGAGTTCCTTTAGATCCATTCGGTATGGGATCCGAGAGATGGGCTTGGAACCCTGTACTAACATAATCTGAAAGTCCACCTCTCTATGTGTGGGTAATCCTAGAAATTTCATATGGAATACCTTAGGGAAATCCCACACTATTCTTGAAAGTGAGGGATAGATCTAACTTTACTATTGAGGGGGGTGAATAGAGTATTTTAAAAACTTTGATTTATTTTTATAGCGGATTTAAAGTAAGTGATAAATATAAATATAGAAAGAAAATAATCACAGCACATAAATAATAAGAATAGCAATCATAGAAGACATAAGGGATTTTATAGTAGTTCCCCAATAAATATGGGTACGTCTACTCTTCTACCACCCTTGTAGGTATACACTACCGGTTTTTGACCAGCTGTCCTGCCACCAGAAGATCTATTTTCTAAGATATCTCTCAATCCTTTGAGCTTTTGACCAGGTGCTCAAAAACCAAGCTTACGTCTTTTGATCTGGTGACTTATGAACCAAGAGATAACCTTTGAAGGGAGTTAAAAACCCTATACACAGTTTAAGAAATAAACTAAAAGAGTGATGATGTCTTTTCTATCAACTATCTCTGAGATGACTTTTGCATGACGAGGCAAAAAGCTCCCCATGATTAGAATAAAGATTTGAGATAAGGAGAGGAGGCTTTTCTTAAGGGTATATGCATTCTTGTATTTGATTGATGAACACTTTGCACTTGTAGAGATTAAAGCAGAATATCGTTTAAAAATATGTTGATCTATAAGAGTATGTGTATCTGTCAGTCATGTATATCTCTTTGAAATAGAAATAATCTGAATATATAAACTCTTAGAAGAATTCAAACATTTGAATTTAAAATCATTCTAAAACGTCTGAAGAACCTATGAGAATTATAACTATCCTTGCAAATTAATTAAAATTAAACTCAGAGATCAAAACTTATTTAATGCTGCCTTTAAACGGCTATATTCATTAAGAATATTTAGTATTCAATATGAGAGTATAACTGTCTGAGATTAAGCATTGAAACCATTCTGCCTTCAGTAAATAAAATTAGCTGAACACTATAAAGAAATTGTCTAACACAGCAAGGAATTCGTCGAGCAGAGACTGGAGTTCGTCGAACTGAGCCTTCAATTCATCGAGCAAGGCCTAGAGTTCGTCAAACGGAGCCTGGAGTTCGTCGAGCTGAGCTGTTGAGTTATGAAGAGCATTCGTCGAACGAAGCTCAACATTTGTCGAGCTAAGCTCAGAGTTAAAACTCTGATTTCGTCGAACTGAGATTGGTGTTCATCGAACTGAGCTCAGCTATTGTCGAATAGAATCCTGCATTCATCGAACTGCACTTCTCTGGAATTCTTCTGATGGAGCAACCCTGGAAATAAACCTATGACCCTAGACTATACATATTGGGTGAAACAAATCATCCTAAAAGAATAATAGTGATCGTATCCCAAATTAGTAATAGGGTTCCAACAATCTCCCCCTATTTGGGTGAGGATATAATCTAAAGTAGAAAAACACAAAGCAGAAAATATCTAGCAGAAATAAAACTTTAAGCAGATATAAAAAAGTTCTTTGAGAGTTCAAAAATAATAACACAGTTTAAAAACATAAAATAAGAAATCAAGAGTCTTTCTTAGGAGCTTTAGAGGGAGAATCTGAAGATGATTTTGTGAAGACTAGCTTTCTGTTTGGATCTTCAGCTTCCCTTTGGATCATCTTTAAATCCGGAAAGCCAATAATCTTCAGAGAGGAGGTTCTCGGAACTACTGCCTCTGGATGCAGATTCATGTACATGTTAACTTTGAATAAACTTTTATTTGAATATCTGTCAAGCTCCTTTTTCCTATATGAGGAAATGGTGGTGAACTCTGAAGTGTCCTTGCCTTCTGATATATCTTTCTTGATCTGTGAAAGAGCAACCACCTCTTAAAACCTTGCCATTCATAAATTTGGATCCATCTCTGGATCATATACTGCTGAAGGTGGCCTCTCTTGGCTAGATTGTTGTTGCTAACTGCTATGACTTAATTGTTATTTTTTACTGTTGTGAGAATCTGACCTTGAAGGTCTAGCCTATCTGTCCTGAGAAGATCTTTAATAATAATGAGAAGTAGGCTTTTGAGAAGAAGAAATATTACCAGATGACCCTGCTGCTAGAGGAGGAGGAGGAGGTCCTTTCCTAGACCTTGGTGGTGAAGAATATCTCCACATCTTCGTCCTATTTTTCTGTTCATTCTTTGAGTACCTCATCCAGTTTGGAAGGTCTAGAGTTAGAAGAATTCTTTGCAGAATGTAGTATGGAATATCTGTAGTTAAGGAAGGGTTAGAAGCAACTTTGGCTGGAGCCTTGTTCTTTAATTTCTTTTCTCAGATCTTAAGTCTTTTGACTCATCAGACTCTGCATCATCATCAGATTCCTCTGCAGGCAGATCATATAAACCATCAATTTATTTAAATAAATCAGTCTGATCAATAGACTAAGCCTCTGGCTGTATAGTTACAATGTCTTCTTCCTGCTCCATATCTTCATTAAGAAGATCATCAAAAGTTGGGCATTAGAGTTTCATCCCATGCAAAAGTGGGAGGTGAAGAAACTTGCTCTATAACATCAGTTATTACAGTCTGAGTAGTAGAATCAAAACTAGTAGAAAGATCTTGCAAAAACTATTTTAAGATAGAAGTATTAACATGAACAGTATAACCGAATATAGCTTTAGAAGGATCTATTTCAAAAACTGGGGCTGGTAAACTAACAGTATAACAGTGCTGTAAATCACAATCTGATAATAAAGAAAATATATCGACTGTGGGATTAATAATGAAATCACAAACATTTATAAGTTCTGGAACTGTAGCTTCTGTTGCTTCTTCATCTGAAATATCTGCAAGCATTTTTATATCCTGTGATTGAACAAAAACTGTAGCTCCTGTTGTAACTGTTGGGACTGGAATTACAATATTGTATGGAGCTTCTATAAGACCCCTTTTTTCCCCTAAAACACTGGGGTCTTAGGCCCAGGATCGCCGCTTTGCGGTGACACCTTCATGCCCTGAAGGGTCATCACCACAAAGCGCTGATTCTGCCGGCCAATTCGATCACTGAAAGTTATCATAATAAGTAAATATAAAACAAGTCCACAAGAGTAATATTTATATAAAATAAATATCCACGAAGGGAGAGTCTACGGAAATAGTATAAAAGGTACTGTAAGTAAGGTCTTATGCCCGGTACATCATAATCCTCACTACAGGTCACTCAGACGGAAGCAAACTATAACATCTACTATAAGTCGGAACTCACTGTCCAAGCTGTCTGAACTCCTGAGCTAGACTGCCCTATCTCAAAGCGGGACGACCTCCGGGGCTACTCCTCCATGCTGGGTTCCACGATCCCCTAAATGATGTGGTTTGAAAATCGTTAGTCATAAAGACTAAGCCCTATCATCCCCTACCCCTTCCCCCATGGCTCCTAAGTACCGAGCGGAGATGAAGAAAGGGAAGGATATGAAGGTGGATAATAAATCAAAAGCAGGTGACAGCGGACCTATACTAGCAATTCTATAGTAAATATGACAGAAACAGGAAGTAGGAAATGTAACCTTAACTTATGTGCGGAAGCACCTAAGCCAAGGGATCTTCTGCAAGGCTCCCATCATATAAAGTGTCCCATACCACTTATACGTTGGGGTGTCGGTTATCAAATAACAGCATATATATATAATTTAACCTTGATTTATAAACTTGCCCACACAAGCTTATAGACCAAGGGGTCGTTTTGCAAGGCCTACTGTATAAGCGTCCCATTTAACTAATACATTAGGTGTCAGGGGTTAAATGAAACTATTATGCCATGACATGCTAGTGGGTATGATGAATCATGCAAGTGCAACTCACACACACGACTTTGTGTACACAGACCTTTAGTTCCACCTTTCAGAGCCGTTACCTCCTAGGATACCTCCGTAGTGGCAGACAGAAGCGGTGGGTTGGGCCTCGCCCACCTATAAACTAGTTAAGCACTACCGGTCAAACCTATCGTACGCCTCAACGCTTGGTGCATAAAGCGGACTCCTGCGTACTGTTGCCGGTTGGCGCACTGGACTTCTATTGGCGAAGTGCTAACCACCCTTGCCGAGTCAGTGTATTGGCATCGGTGCATCGACCCTCCAATATCAAAGACCCACCACCTTAATTTTCTTTCCTGACTATGCACCTGCAATATTTATCGTATCAAACCAATCGATCCAAAGCTCCCCGGACCATACTGTCTGTCTCTTAACAAACCGAGCCGAAGCTTCCCGGACCATCCTGTCCGTCTCTTAACAAACCTAGCCGAAGCTCCCAACTATCTTCCTGTGTTAACGGTGTTTGTGAAACGTGCAACACTAATTACTAAGTTACTCTTATCAGTTTGTTAATACCGTTTACGTTAGCCAGGACTGCCCCCGATATTCCCTATGAAGGTAGCTGAAGCCCATCGTTCCCTTTCGCAAGGCACTTATTGTTATTGGTTGGTTCCTTTAACCCATTCCCTTCTCATATTACAGTGGGCTAATCCTAGGGTGATTTTGACTCTTCCTCTCCTCGGGGATGATGATCTTTCGTCGAACCCAAACACCTCTAGACTCTAGCCAAACCACTTCTCACTACTCTTCCTATACCTCTATAGTGAAATCATCCACATCAGTCCACCCAGCTAAAATGACTAACTCCAACAACTATCCCAGATCATGTCCTATTGCAATTTAACATTTTGCTATATGCAGACCAACCTAGGCTATATATCGAACCGAATAGGAGATAATCTAGATAATCATCCAAATGCCCTAAATTATTTACTGGAGACTTATCATGACACAAATAGACTAAATCCAGAAAATTGTAATTTTCCTAATTTATCTAGCATTTAATTAATTTTCTTTAAAGCTTATAAGGGCTACCAATTGAACATGAAGTGCACATTTCAGGTATGTATAAAGCTTCATAAAATCATGGTAAATTCTAAACAACAATTTAACAGTAAAGCCAAGATATAACAATTTTTCCGGTAATTTAAGGACTTTAATTTAATTTTGATAATAAATCTTATCTCCTTTCATTACTGAAGTAAGTTCAGTAGATAATCATCTAAAAATTCTTAATTAATCTTCTAGAGCAGATACTCTCCTAAAAACATCAGTGGCCAAATTTCATAATTCTTCAATGGGGTTTGAGCTCTAAAATAAATAATTACCAAAATCCCAAAAAGCTATATTTATGAAGCAAGTATTGTAAATATTCTTCTAAAAATCATGAATAAAATTATACAACTAGATATTGATCTGAAAACATTATTGGCCTGGTTTCATAATTTTACAGTAAGTACTTTGCTCTAAATGATTTATTGACCATAATTGCACTTTTGGAAACTTGTGAAGGAAGTACTAAATATACTCAACTAAAGTTTATAATAAAATTCAGGAATATTAATTTAGACCTAAAGCATCTTCTGACCAAGTTTCATTAGATTCAAATGAACATAGTAATCAAAATAATTAAATCACCAGTTTGAGCAAATTGTTACTTAACTAATAAAGTACTTGAAATATAATCCATAAAATCCTAATAAAATTACTAAGGGTTCTTCCTAATCTAAAACCTACTCCACCCAAGTTTCACAACTTTTAACTAAGGTTTAGTGGTTGTGCTATCATAATTGAGCTTCTACCATAAAACTAGGGTTAGGGTTTTGAGGTGTCTACCTACCTCTAAATCCTCTAATATTTCTACCAGAAAACATAGGATTCACTACCTTAAACTCTATTGAGTTACTAGGTCACACAAGGCATTTACCCTTATGCCCTTCACAACACTCAAAAACCCTTCCTTAGGGTTTGAGTTTTATCCCTAGGGTAAATAAACCCTAAATCACACCATTTTCCTTAAAAGGGTGATATTAGCCATGCCAAGTCAGTGTCTAAAATTTCAGCCTCTATTGCGGTGATTTGACCACTCAAAACCACAAGGGGGTGTTTGATCCTAAATAATAATATAAGTGTCAACCTAGGGTTAGATAAAAAACCTATCCAAACATCTCCAAATGAGATGAAATTTTTACCAGAGCCTTAACATGCTCTCTAAGACCACCCACCCAAATGTAAGGGGATTTTGAGGTGTTTATGATACCTAAATAATTTATACATGGTTTATTGAATTTTTCCAAAAACTATAGAAAACTATTCTCCTAAAATTCCCATTTTTGGACAGGTTCTAGCTATATCTAGGATAGACCCCCTGACCAAATTTCATCTCATTTGGACAAGGGATGAAAGGTGGGTAACCATTTGAACCTCAGGATAGCCCTAGGTATAGGTCCCCCAAAATGGGTGTTGTGGTCAAATCACTTATCCAATCGAGTTGAAATAAATTTTAGAATAATCTAGACTCGAAGGGCTACAACTTCTGTGACTGGCTATGTTTCTTAAAACAGCCTCTAAGTGCCTCATTAAATAGCATCAAAAAGAGCTTTATAAATCACTACATATTATATATAAATATAATAATTTAGTATTATAAGTTACTGTTCATCTTCTCAAAAAGCCCGAACCAGCAACCTAAAAAAGCTTAAAACCTATAGCTTTGCAAGTGGATTTCGCGTCCACCCAGCCATCTCCCTGGCTGGCCACCACCACCACCACCTCCATTGAGGTGAGGGCTACAGTTAGGGGGGCGGCACGGCCGCCGGATAGGCGGTTTCTAGCGAACCTGACCACCATAAATTTCAGAAAAACCATGGAAACGCTCACGCGATCCAGCTCTTTTGAGCCCGCTGTCTCTCCTAATAATTCCTAAGATCTATCCATAAAAGAAGAGGTAGAGGAGGACCTTATTCGCGGTTTGTATTCGAGCCGATCGTCAGGATGCCATTTGCGTGGTGGTGGCGTCGCAGGAATTCCTCAACAGCAAGGTAATAACCTCTAGCTTTGTCGGGCAAGGGTGAAAACTTCCTCTCTAAGTCTAGGGATTCTTTTAAAGGAGAAATAAGGCTGCGGGTGGGGGTATAAGTTGTCCAGCCATTAATTCCTTCTTAAAAGCATGCTTCGGCCTTGGTGGAGTGGAGGTGAAACGACTCCAAAATAGTTAAGAGAAGGCTGGAAACTCCTCCTCTCCGTGAGAAGAGTTGAATCCAGTCGTTTCAAGGGGGAGAGGATGGAGCCGAGCCTTAAAAGCCATTAATGGCCATGCAAACCGTCGCTCGACCATGGCTTAAAGGAAGAGGAACGACTGCCACATGGCATTGACCGGTAAGACTTTATTTAAATAAGACTTAATTAAGTCTTAATAAGAGAAAAAAGCCCAATAACGCATTCTGGCCCACTTCTTAGACCGGCCCGGTTCAACAGAACCATCAGCCCAGCTTAAAAAGTTCCAAAGTAAAATGGCGTTGAGTGAGCTCAGCTCACTCAACGCCATCCAAGCTACGGAGTTGAGTGAGCTCTGCTCACTCAACGCCATCCATGCTGCGGCGTTGAGTGAGCTCTGCTCACTCAACGCCATCCAGGATACGGCGTTGAGTGAGCTCTGCTCAGCTCACTCAACGCCATCCAAAATACATCCCTTCCAGACTATGGCGTTGAGTGAGCTCAGCTCACCCAACGCCAAACAGATTATGGCGTTGAGTGAGCTCTGCTCACTCAACGCCATCCAGCCTACTCACGTTGGCGTTGAGTGAAGTCTGTGCACTAAACATCGTCTATCTTATAGCGTTGAGTGAGCTCTGTTCACTCAACGCCATCCAGCCTACTTAAGATGGCGTTGAATGCAGTCTGTACACTCAATGCCGTCTAGTTTATGGCATTGAGTGAGCTCTGCTCACTCAACGCCATCCAGCCTACTTAAGATGGCGTTGAGTGCAGTCTGTGCACTCAACGACGTCTAGCTTATGGCGTTGAGTGAGCTCTGCTCACTCAATGCCATCCACCCTACTTAAGATTGCGTTGAGTGCAGTCTGTGCACTCAACGACGTCTAACTTATGGCGTTGAGTGTGCTAAGCTTACTTAACGCCATCAAGACTACAGCGTTGAGTGAGCTCAGCTCACTGAATTCCATTCCAAGGTCACGGGCGTGACGAGTCGGTCACGGGCATGCCAGGCCCATGTTGAACTTTCTGAGTTCGCCGATCGTCTTTCTAAGGTCGACGATCGTAGAAGGGGCCACGCCCTAGGTCACGGGTATGACGGGTCGGTCACGGGCGTGACCAACCCGTGACTCGAAATCTTGGTCGATAGACTTCAATTCTTGGGTTTTCTAGGGATCTGTTATGACAAAACCACTTCTAGGTGTCTAGATGGAAATGGGATGTTACAAATCCCAATAAACAAAATAAAGATTTCGTCCCCGAAATCAAGGTTAAGCCTACGGGGTCTCCTATCGGGGAGAAAGAAACTTGTAATATCCCATGAGAGTTGAAAGATTTACATCTCAACGCAATGTTTGCTATGTGAGGTTTGAAGGTCATAGTCAAATCTAAAACCAATTCGTCCAATTGACATGTCTAGACCCCAATAAACAAAATATTAGCCCCTATTTTCGAAATTTCAGTCCTACTGGTTTATAATCGGAAAGTAAATTGATCGTCCTGAGAGGTTGTGAGGTATACTTGACTGAAAAGCTCCGAGTACTTTTATCGCATCAGGTCCTGCGGTTCCCAGGTATGCTCCTCCTGACCGTGGTTCCTCCACAAAACTTTGACTAACAGAACCTTCTTGCGACGTAAGGTCCGTACTCATCTGTCATCGATCTGAACCGGCTCCAAGTGAACTGAATAGTCTGAAGCTACCGGCCCATCTGTGGTCAAAATCTGCTACTCCGGGCGCAGTAGAGCCCTACTAAGTGAATAAATATGGAACACGTCGTGTAAACCTGCCAGTTCTAGGGGCAACTCCAGCCTGTAAGCTAGGGTCCTGACCCGCTCCAGGATCTTGTAAGGGCCCATATACCTAGGGCTGAGCATCTTCTTTTGACCACACACCTGTGAAACTCCATGCATGGGTCGGATCTTCAAAAACACTTGGTCCCCCACCAGAAATTCCACCTATCGGTGTCGGGTGTCATAGTACTTAGCCTGTCTGCTCTGCGCCTCTAACATCCTGTCCCTGATCAGCCTCACCTGAGCCTCGGTGTCTTCGACAAAATCTGATCCCAACACCTTCGAATCCTCATCCTGAATCCATGAAAGCGGAGTCCTACATCTCCTTCCGTACAAAGCTTCATAAGGAGCCATCCTTATGCTGGACTGGTAGCTATTATTATAGGAGAACTCGACCAGTGGTAAGAGCTTCTCCCAAGGTTCCCCATGGTCCAATATGCGTAGCCTCAGGAGGTCCTCCAATGTCCGATTGGTGCGTTCCGTCTTCCCATCCATCTCGGGATAGAATGTGGTGTTGAAGGTCAAGCGCGTGCCTAAGTAAGCCTTCACAGATCTCCACTCCCTGGAAGTGAACCGGCCATCCCGATCCGACACGATCGTCGTGGGCACCCCGTGGTATCGAACAAACTGCTCCACAAATCTCCGTACTAGTACTCCCATAGGGTCATCCTTCCTGATCGGAATGAATCTAGCCACCTTCGTCAACCGATCGACGATGACCCAAATCGAGTCGTTTCCTGTCCGTGAACAGGGAAGCCCATGAATAAAGTCCATCGCGATGTCTTCAAACTTCCACTCCGGTAACGGGAGTGGTTCTAGCAATCCTGCGGGGTTCCTGCACTCCGTCTTCACCAGTTGGCATGCCTCACAATGAGTCACGAAGTATGTAATGTCCTTCTTCATCCCTGGCAAAAATATCGTCTTCTTCAAGTCTGCCGTCATCTTTGTGATCCTTAGGTGCACAGAATATATACTACAATGTGCCTCCGCTATGATGTCCTCCCGAATCTGGCCTCCTGCGGGTATATAGACCTTGTCTCTAAAATATAGCAATTCGTCTCTCAGGGAATAATCCCCTGTTGAACCCTCCTCAAAGGCTCGGAATATCGGCTCTTCCCATACATTTGTCTTCTGTCCGTCCCGGATGCGGTCCCAAATGTCATCTATGGCCACCATCGATGTTAGATATTCCATATACAGCTCTGGATCATTCTCGGACACTAGGGATATCTACATATCTCTGAAGGACCGGACTAGATACATGGACATCAGTGTTTGTCCCTTCCCTGAGGTATCTACTCCCCGGCTCAAAGCATCTACCACCACGTTCGCCTTCATAGGGTGGTAGTGCATGGTGTACTGGTAATTCGACAGGAACTCCACCCAGTGCCTCTGTCTGATGTTGAGTTCCTTCTGTGTGTCCACATATTTCAAGTTTTGGTCATCTGAGAAGATGTCACAGTGAACCCCGTAGAGATAGTATCGCCAAATCTTCAGAGCAAAGATCACAGAACCCATCTCCAGATCGTGTACTGGAGAGTTCTTCTCATGAATCTTCAGCTATCGGGAGGCATAGGCAATTACGTGCCCGTTCTGTATCAGAACGGCACCCATCCCATGATAGGAGGCGTCCGTGTAGACCTGGAATCCCTCCCTTCCTGTCGGAAGAGCGAGAATGGGAGCCGATGTAAGCCGATCTATCAACTCCATAAAGGCTGCCTCGCACTGTGGCTTCCAAACGAAAGGGGTTTCCTTTTTCATCAGGGAAGTAAGAGGGAGCGCAATTAGGGAGAATCCTTCGACGAATTTCCGGTAATATCCGGCAAGTCCCAGGAAGCTCCATACATCCGTGGCTGTCTTCAACGGTGGCCAGCCCCGCACTGCCTGAATCTTGGTCGGATCTACTGCCAACCCCGCTCCGTTGATAATATGACCTAAGAAGGCCACCTCCTTTAGCCAAAACTGGCATTTGCTGAACTTTTCAAAAAGCTGGTGCTCTCGTAGCCTCTCTAAGGTCAATGTCAAGTTTCGTGCATGATCCTCCTTTGTCCTTGAGTAGACGAGGATGTCGTCAATAAATACAATGACGAAAACATCCAAATACTCTTCAAATACCCGGTTCATGAGGCTCGTAAATGCTGAAGGTGCATTTGTGAGCCCGAAGGGCATCACTGTAAACTCGTACAGTTCGTACCTACTGCTTAAGGCGGTGTTCGGAATATCCTCCTCTCGAATCCGTAGCTGGTAGTACCCTGACCATAAGTCGAGTTTCGAGAACAAATGTGCTCCTTCTAGTGGATCGAGCAACTCATCAATCTGTGGCAGCGTGTATGTATTCCGGACCGCAAGTCTGTTCAGCACTTGATAATCAATACACAAGCGAAGACTTCCGTCCTTTTTCTTGAAAAAGAACACCGGGGCTCCCCAAGGTGAAGAGCATAGCCGGACAAACCCTTCCTCTACTAATTCCTGCAACTGACATCAGAACTCTGTCAACTCTTTTGGGGGCATCCAGTAAGGGGCCCTAGATGCTGGCTTGGCCCCCAGCACAAGTTGTATCTTGAAATCCTACTCCCGGTGCTGAGGTAGACCTGGCAGCTTCTCTAGGAAAACATCGGCAAAATCTCGTACTACTGGAATGTACGTCACAGATTCCTTGACCTCCTCCATCTAAAATAGAACCTGATAAACTTCCTCCCCATTTAGATGGGCCTTAACTTCCTGAACTGATGATAAGAGAATATGAGAGGCAAGTCTTATACCTTTGATAATAATAAAAGAGTCCCCGTGTCTCACAGTGATCCTCTTTGCTTGGCAATCAATCTGAGCATGGTTCCAGTGCAGCCATACCTTGCCCAGGATCAAGTCGTAGTCCATCAACTTCAAAAGCGTCGCCAGAGCCTCAAACGCCTTTCAACCGATTTCTACCTCCATGTTGCAGTGGTCTGAGGTTAGGAGTTCAGATCCATCGGGCAGTCGCACCCTCATCACCAAGCCCGTGAATCGCTCCACGCCTTCCAATCCTTTTACGAATGCCTCCGACATGAAGGAGTGTGAAGCTCCGGTATCGAAAAGCGTGCGGGCAGGCTTGCCGCTGATGAAGACTATACCTTTGGTGATTAAATGTCTTAGGTTTCTATAACGAGATATTCTTTTCTATTTATTCTATCTAGTGCAGTTTTATAATTAAACAACCAAGAGGGGAATTCTATGAAAATAACGAAACATTGCAGCGTTCCTGCTATAACCTGTGTTGGAACACCCTATTACTAATTTGGGTAAGGATCACTATGTGATTAGGATTCTGTTTTGACCTTGCTGTATAGTCTTATAGGTCAATTAGAATGAGTCTTAGGGTTAGTACTTAGGTTTGAAAGATTCCCTCAAGACCCTATAAAGATAAGGATTCAAGTGCTGAGACAAAGACAATTCTCGTCGAGCTATGGTCGACGAAACGTCAAACTCAGGTCGACGATCTCTGAGCTCAGTTCCATAAGGCGTCGAACTCAGGACGACGATCTTCGAGCTCAGATCGAAGCTATGTCTCTAGTTGTTTTCCAAGTCACTGAGCTCAGGTCGACGATCATAGAGCTCAGGTCGACATTTTCTGTCTCTAGTATAAATCCAATCTCTGAGCTCAGGTCGATGATAGCTGAGCTCAGGTCGACGATTTTTCTGAGAGGACAATGTTTTTAGGATTCAAATTCAGGACAGTTATGGAATTCATTCAGATTTATTTTCAGCATTTGTGACATAGGATTATGTAGCGTTTCAAGAAATCTGGTGCAAGTTTCAAGGAAGAATATTTGGAATGTTACTTAGGAGTTTCCCTAGAGACAGTTGTCAATTATGGAAGCCATTTATGACTGAGTAACGACCATCTAAAGTCAGGATCTGATATACTACCTAGATAATTATTCTGAATAGACAGAACAGACAAGATTTTAAAAAGATATATAGAAGAGAGAACAAGAAATTCAATCATCAAGAATTCATCTTCTAAGAAAAGACTCAGTAGACAAAAGCTCACAGAATTACTGAGTCAGAATTCTAAAAGAACACAAGGAACATAATTGTGAAGGAGATCATCTGCTGTTCTTCTCCTTCAAGCTTCAAGTGTTCAAAAGCTTCATTATCAAGGACTCCAGACATCACACATTTCAACATCTATCTGAAGCAACTGAAGGCCTATCACCCTAAGCAAAGCTCATCTTCTTGAACCCTTACAGATCTTAGGGGGAGCTTTGACAACATCTTCCACTTGTCTTCTCTCAAATTGTTGATAGAGAAGAACAACTCAACTTATTTTCTTTTTTCCTTTCTCTCCTATAAAAGGGTTTCTCAAAACTCCCTTCAAAAGTTTTGTGCCTGGTTTCTGAGACCTTGTCAAAACTCAGTGGTTGCAAGACACCTTATCAAAAAATCTAGTTTTGGTTTTTGAGCACCTTATCAAAAGCTCATTGGTGCCCAGGTTACCTTATCAACTATTCCTGCAGTGGATTCCTACCTAGGGTGGTAGAAGAGTGGATGTACCTAGGTTGTTGGGGAACCACTATAGCTCCTTGTGTCATCTGGCTTGCTGTGCTTTTTTCTTTGCTGTGTGCTGTGTGTTTCTGTTTTCTTACTGCTTTAGTGTTTACTTTTCTGCTAGCACATTACACATATAAGTAAATTAAGTCTTCCACTGCTTTATAGTTTTAATTGTAAATTATTTTAAAATACTCTATTCACCCCCCCCCCTCTAGAGTGAAGATAGATCTTACCCTCACTTTCAATTATTTTAAATGTCTTAGGATTCTATAACGAGTTTTTCTTTTCTATTTTTTCTATCTAGTGCTGTTTTATAATTTAACAACCAAGAGGGGAATTCTATGAAAATAACGAAACATTACAGCGTACCTACTATGACCTGCTCAGGATTCTGAGGATGTGCCAGGTCCAAAGCATATACCAGCTCTATTCCTTGTCTACGATCCCCTCCCTGGTATCCTCGTCCTCGGCAATGACCTTGGCCTCCAAAATACTATGCTGGCTGGGCAGACGGTGGTGTTGGTTGGGGTACCCCCATCATGGGGCAATTTCTGCGGATGTGACCAACCTGATGGCAGTAGAAGCACTCTGGCGGGGAAATGTCATTCCCCCGGGTCTCTGTCCCTTCCATGCCTGAAGAGGTGGTTGAGCTACTACTATTGGCTCCCTTGTCTCTTGTCTTGCCTCCTGACAAGGCTGGTCCTCGACCCTCCTCCCGTCCGTGATACGGGCTTATCTCTGATCATTCCTTTCTCCTCGACCCTGATCCTCCGCTGGCTGTTTCCGGCCACGAGTAGCTTGCCAATCAGCCTCTATCCTTTTGGCCATCTCGAGTATCCGGGAAATGGGCCCATCAGGTACAAACCATAGTGCATTCCTCAGCTCCTCTCGGAGGCCTTTGTAGAATCTCTTGATATATCCAGCCTCGTCTAAATGATACAAGTACGCAAACTAGGCTGGGTGGTTGAACTCTCGGTGGTACTCCGACACCGTCCTTGTGCCCTACTTCAGCTGTAAAAACCTATCCTCCAGCTCATACTTAGCCGACTGTGGAACAAAAATTTCCAGTAACGTGTCACTGAACTCCCCCCAAGTAATCTCTACAATGTCCATATCCATAAAGGTCGTGTCTAGTGACGTCTTCCACCATCTCTTGGCATGAGACTCCAAGCAAGAGACCACCAATGACACTCTCTCCTCCAAGGGGCACCGTATACCTGTCAACATTTCGTACATAATGTCAAGCCATTCTTCTGTTCGGACAGCTGACTCTGTCCCTAAGTAGGACGGGGGAGAGATTCCTCGAAAGTTGCTCAGCCAGTTTGCTCCCGGGTTTTGCTACGGAGCCAGAACCTGCTGAGACCTAAAAGAATCCACAATGGCTGTCAGCGTCTGCCCCATCTCCGACTATAGGAACGGAGTGGGGATAGGGGGAGGTGGTGCATCATTCGTAGTCTGCTGGACTCCGCCCTGTGGTGTAGGCTGTGATGGAGGCTTCACATCAAAAATCGTTTGTAAGCAATTGACTCAAGCCTAATTAATATTGGACATTTACATGTGACCCCCACATGGGCACACCACGCTTTCGCTGCTTAGTTTGTCCCCAAACTAAAATCGAGCGGGTGTGTCCCATGGTTAGTGTACTGCTACTCTTCTGATCGAGGTTTGCTTTGATACCACTTGTATGACCCCCCCTTTTTTCCTAAAACACCGGGGTCTTAGGCCCAGGATCGCCGCTTTGCGGTGACACCTTCAAGCCCTGAAGGGTCATCACAATAAAGCGCCGATTCTGCCGGCCAATTCGATCACTGAAAGTTAGCACAATAAGTAAATATAAAACAAGTCCACAAGAGTCACATGTATATAAAATAAATCTCCACGAAGGGAGAGTCCACGAAAATAGTATAATAGGTATTGGAAGTAAGGGCTTATGCCCGGTACATCATAATCCTCACTACAAGTCACTCAAACAGAAGAAACTATAACATCTACTATAAGTCGGAACTCATAGTACCAGCTGTCTGAACTCCTGAGCTAGACTGCCTTATCTCCAAGAGGTCCGACCTCCGGGGCTGCTCCTCCATGCTGGGTTCCACGATCCCCTAAATGATGTGGTCGGAAAACCGTTAGTCATAAAGACTAAGCCCTATCATCCCCTACCCCACACCCCATGGGTCCTAAGTACCGAGTGGAGAGGAAGAAAGGGAAGGACATGAAGGTGGAGAATAAATCAAAAGCAAGTGACAACGGACCTATACTAGCAATTATATAGTAAATATGACAGAAATAGGAAGTATGAAATGTAATATTAACTTATGTGCGGAAGCACCAAAGCCAAGGGATCTTCTGCAAGGCTCCCATCGTATAAAGTATCCCATATAACTTATACGTTGGGGTGTCGGTTATCAAACAACAACATATATATATATAATTTAACCTTGATTTATAAACTTGCCCACACAAGATTATAGACCAAGGGGTCGTTTTGCAAGGCCTATTGTATAAGCGTCCCATTCCACTTATACATTAGGTGTCAGGGGTTAAATGAATTGATTATGCCATGACATGCTAGTGGGTATGATGAATCATGCAAGTGCAACTCACACACACGAATCTGTGTACACAGACCTTTAGTTCCCCCTTTCGGAGCCGTTACCTCCTAGGATACCTCCGTAGTGGCAGACCGAAGCGGTGGGTTGGGCCTCGCCCACATCTAAACCAGTAAAGCAATACCGGTTAGACCTATCGTACTCCTCAATGCTTGGTGGACAAAGCGGACTCCAGCGTACTCTTACCGGCTTGCGCACCGGACTTCTGTTAGCGAAGTGCTAACCACCCTTGCCGAGTCAGCGTATTGGCGTCGGTGCATCGACCCTCCAATACCAAAGACCCACCACCTTAATTTTATTTCCTGACTATGCATATGCAATATTTATCGTATCAAACCAATCGAGCCGAAGCTCCCCGGACCGTCCTGTCCGTCTCTTAACCAACCAAGCCGAAGCTCCCCGGACCATCCTGTCCGTCTATTATCCAACCGAGCCGAAGCTCCCAACTATCTTCCTCTGTTAACTGTCTTTGTTAAACGTGTAACCTAATTACTAATTTACTCTTATCAGTTTGTTAATACAGTTTACGTTAGCCCAGGACTGCCCCCAGTATTCCCTGTGAAGGGCTCTCAAAGGGCACTAGGAACTTTGATGGTAGCTGAAGCCCATCATTCCCTTTCGCAAGGCACTTATTGTTATTGGTTGGTTCCGTTAACCCATTCCCTTCTCATATTACAATGGGCTAATCCTAGGGTGATTTTGACTCTTCCTCTCCTCGGGGAGGACGATCTTTCGTCGAACCCGAAGACCTCTAGACTCTAGCCAACCGACTTCTCACTACTCTTCCTATCCCTCTATAGTTAAATCATCCACATCAGTCCACCCAGCTAAAATGACTAACTCCAACAACTATCACAGATCATGTCCTATTGCAATTTAACATTTTGCTATATGCAGACCAACCTAGGCTATATGTCGAACCGAATATGAGATAATCTAGATATTCATCCAAATGCCCTAAATTATTTACTGGAGACTTATCATGACACAAATATACTAAATCCAAAAAATGGTTATTTTCCTAATTTATCTTGCATTTAATTAATTTTCTTTAAAGCTTCTAAGGGCTACCAATTGAACGAGAAGTGCACATTTCAGGTGTGTATAAAGCTTCATAAAATCATGGTAAAATCAAAACAACAATTTAACAGTAAAGCCAAGATATAACAATTTTTCTAGTAATTTAAGGACTCAAATTTAATTTTGATAATAAATCCTATCTCCTTTCATTACTGAAGTAAGCTCAGTAGATAATCATCCAAAAATTCTGAATTAATCTTCTAGAGCAGATACTATCCTGAAAACATCAGTGGCCAAATTTCATAATTCTTCAATGGGGATTGAGCTCTAGAATAAATAATTACCAAAATCCCAAAAAGCTATATTTGTGAAGCAAGTATTGTAAATATTCTTCTAAAAATCATGAATAACATTATACAACTAGATATTTATCTGCAAACATTATTGGCCAGGTTTCATGATTTTACAGTAAGTACTTTGCTCTAAATGATTTATTGACCATAGTTTCCCTTTTGGAAACTTGTGAAGGAAGTACTAGATATAATCAACAAAAATTTGTAATAAAATTCAGGGATATTTATTTAGACCTAAAGCATCTTCTGACCAAGTTTCATCAGATTCAAATGAACAAAATAATCAAAATAATTAAATCACCTGTTTGAGCAAATTGTTACTTAATAAATAAAGTACTTGAAATATAATCCATAAAATCCTAATAAAATTACTAAGGGTGCTTTCTAATCAAAAACCTACTCCACCCAAGTTTCACAACTTTTAACTAAGGTTTAGTGGTTGTGCTTTCATGATTGATCTTCTACCCTAAAACTTGGGTTACGGTTTTGAGGTGTCTACCTACCTCTAAATCCTCTAAGTTTTCTACCAGAGGACTTAGGATTCACTACCTTCATTTCTACTGAGTTACAAGGTCACACAAGGGCATTTACTGCTATGCCCTTCACAACACTCAAAAACCCTTCCTTAGGGTTTGAGTTTTAACCCTAGGGTAAATCAACACTAAATCACACCATTTTCCTTAAGAGGGTGACATTAGCCTTGCCAAGTCAGTGTCAAAAATTCCAGCATATGTTGAGGTGATTTGACCACTCAAAACCCCAAAGGGGTGTTTGATCCTAAATAATCCTATAAGGGTCAACCTAGGGTTGGAAAAAAGACTTATTCAAAACATCTCCAAATGAGATGAAATTTTTACCAGAGCCTTAGAATGCCCTCTAAGACTACGGACCCAAATTTCGGGAGATTTTGAGGTGTTTATGACACCTAAATAATTTATAGATGGTTTATAAAATATTTAAAAAAACTATGGAAAAATATTTTCCAAAAATTCCCATTTTTGAACAGGCCCTAGCTATTGCTAGGGTAGACCCCCTGACCAAATTACAGCTCATTTGGGCAAGGGATGAAAGGTGGGTAACTATTTGAACCTCAGGATAGCCCTAGGTATAGGTCCCACCAAAATGGGTGTTGTGGTCAAATCACTTACCCAATCGAGTAGAAATAAATTTTAGAAAAATCTAGACTCAAAGGGCTACAACTTCTGTGACTAGCCATTTTTCCTAAAACGGCCTCTAAATGCCTCATTAAATAGCATCAAAAAGAGCTTGATAAATAACTACATATTATATATAAATATAATAATTTAGAATTATAAGTTACTGTTCATCTTCTCGAAAAGCCCGAACCAGCAACCTAAAAACGCTTAAAACCTATAGCTTTGCAAGTGGATTTCCTGTCCACCCAGCCATCTCCGTGACCGGCCACCACCACTACTTCCGTTTAGGTGAGGGCTAACGTTAGGGGGCGGCACAGCCGCCGGAGAGGCGATTTCCGGCGAACCCGACCACCATAAATTTCGGAAAAACAATGGAAACGCTCTCCCGATCCAGCTCTTTTGAGCCCGATGTCTCTCCTTATAATTCCTAAGATCTATCAATAGAAGAAGAGGTAGAGGAGGACCTTATTCGCGGTTTGGAGTCGAGCCGATCATCGGGATGCCATTTACGTGGTGGTGGCGTCGCCGGAATTCCTCAACAACAAGGTAATAAGCTCTAGCTTGGACGGGCAGGGGTGAAAACTTTCTCTCTAAGTCTAGGGAGTCTTTTAAAGGAGAAACAAGAATACGGATGGGGGTATAAGTTGTCCAGCCATTAATGCCTCCATAAAAGCATGCTTCAGCCATGGTGGAGGCGAGGTGAAGAGACTCCAAAATAGCTAAGAGAAGGCTAGAAACTCCTCCTCTCCCTGAGAGGAGTTGATTCCATCCGTTTCAAGGGGGAGAGGATGGAGCTATTTTTTAAAGCCATTAATGGCCATGCAAATTGTCGCTCGGCCATGGCTGAAAGGAAGAGGAACGACTGCCACGTGGCATTGACCGGTCAAACTTTATTTGAATAAGACTTAATTAAGTATTAATATGAGAAAACGACCCAATAACGCATTCTGGCCCACTTCCTAGACCGGCCTGGTTCAACTGAACCATCAGCCAAGCTTAAAAAATTTCTAAGTAAAATGACGTGGAGTGAGCTCAACTCAATCAACGCAATCCAAGCTACGACGTTGAGTGACCTCAGCTCTCTAAATGCCATCCATGCTGCGGCGTTGAGTGAGCTTTGCTCACTCAATGCCATCCAGGATACGGCGTTGACTGAGCTCTGCTCACTCAACGCCATCCAAAATACAGCCCTTCTAGACTATGGCGTTGAGTGAGCTCAGCTCACTCAACGCCATCCAGTTTATGGCGTTGAGTGAGCTCTGCTCACTCAACGCCATCAAGCCTACTCACGGTGGCATTGAGTGCATTCTGTGCACTCAACGTTGTCTAACTTATGGCATTGAGTGAGCTCTGTTCACTCAACGACATCCAGCCTACAGAAGATGTCGTTGAGTCCATTATGTGCACTCAACGCCGTCTATTTTATGGCATTGAGTAAGCTCTGCTCACTCAATGCCATCCAGCCTACTTAAGATGGCGTTGAGTGCAGTCTGTGCACTCAACGCCGTTTATCTTATGGCGTTGAGTGAGCTCTGCTCACTCAATGCCATCCAGCCTACTTAAGATGGCGTTGAGTGCAGTCTATGCACTCAATGCCGTCTATCTTATGGCATTGAGTGAGCTAAGCTTACTCAATGCCATCCAGACTACGGCGTTGAGTGAGCTCAGCTCACTCAATGCCATTCCAAGGTCACGGGCGTGACGGGTCAGTCACGGGCGTGCCAGGCCAATGTTGAAATTTCTGAGCTCGTCGATCGTATTTCTGAGGTCGACGATTGTAGAAGGTGTCACGCCCTAGGTCACGGGCGTGACGGGTCGGTCACGGGCGTGACCAACCCGTGACTCGAAATCTTGGTCGATAGACTTCAATTCTTGGGTTTCCTAGGGTTCTGTTATGATAAAACCACTTCTAGGGGTATAGTTGGAAAAGGGATGTTACAGCTTCTTCATTAAACATCTCCCCATGCCTAGATTCAGGGAGACCTGAATCTAGGCCTTCAAATGAAGGGACAAAATTGGAGGAGGCAAGCTGAGAAGAGAGGGCAGAGATAGGTGCTACAAGAGCAGCCACTGCTTCATCTATCAGTTTCTTGAGAGTGGGAGTAATGAATTCAAGAAGACTAAAAGCAGTGGAGGAGAAATCCAAATACATAAACTTAGGTGAAGCCTGAGTAGATGTAGAGGGTGGAATGGAACTGTAAGCTCAGTTAGAACATATAGTAAATTCTTGAGGAATAAATGATAGAGGGATGACAGGGGGAAATGCATCTGGAATAAATTCCTGGATTGGTGAATATGGTGAAGAGATATGAGGTAAAGCTGAATATGGTGGAGATGAATGTAGTAGAGAGAAGTGAGGAGGAGATAAAATTAGTGGAGATGTAGGTGGTGATAGATGAATTGGAGAATCTGTAGAGATGATTGTGGATGGGATATCTTAAGATAGATTAGGTAGTAGTGGTGATTGAGGAAGAAAGGAATCATCATATAAAGTTGATGATAAAATTTCTTCACATAGAACAGGTAGTGCAGAAGGTGGAGATGACTGCCTAGGGGAAAGGTGCGGAGATGGTAGAGGAGAAGAAACATAAGGAGCAGAAACATCTGTTGGGGTTGAGACAGTGGCTGGAATAGCCCTTGTGTTTTCTAAAGATACCCTAGAGGATTCAGACCTGGATGGTTTTTGAATCGCCCTCTTCCCTCTTCTAAAGGGGGCAAAGCTTAGCCTCTTAGAAGCATTGATATACAATGTGGAGATACCAGAACCTCTAGGCATTTGGGTTGTAGAAAATTTCCCAGTATTCTCCCATAACTAAATATTTTTTTTAATCTTCTTTTTAATTGAATCAAACAATATTGGCCTCCAGTTAACATTTTTTTGTCCACCAGAGCATACATTAAAAGGAATTGGTGCCTGGTCACATAATCATGGGTAGAGTGTTTGCCCAGAATTACCTTCCCAACCACATCATCTAAGAACTTATATTCCATAAAAAATAATTTCTTCAGTAAGTGGTTAGGGTTTCCTTGATTGTGTACCTTTCTATCAAGCATAACATCTATTTCTGAACTAGATAATTTTATATCGTCCTCTCCATTAACTTATGCAAAAATTTCAGATAAAATTTCTAGAGTAAATGAAACCTGATTGCCTGATATAGATCCAGTAATTGTAGTAAGATCAAGAATCCTTACTATATGAACCCGTTCTTTTATCTCTGTGATGAGGAGTTTGAACTTGGTGGTCATAAGATTACATAGTTGCTGAGCTTCAAACATTTGCAAAATATCTTGGAAAATTTGATCCGAGTGGCGGAATGAGTCCATATCGATGTTGAATCCGGCATCGAATTTCATCGCAGAGAGAGTCGCTTGAGAAATTGCCATTTTCCTGCAAAATAGAGAGATCAAGTGCATGGGAAATGGGAAATTCACGCGATAGATTTCGATGAAAATCTAATTATAAGTTTTTAGAAGTTGAAACGACGAACTCTATTTGTGGAAAAGAAAAACATTGAACTCTATTCGATGAAAAATTTCTAAAAAGAAATACATTTCATCGATCTCCGGTCGACGAAAGTTTTTCGAAAGGAAGAACATTTCATTGAGCTCCGTTCGACGAAATATACTTGAAACTAAAACGCCGATCTCGGTTTGACCAAAGTTTCACAAAAAAAGTTCGTTGATCTCTGTTCGACGAACATTTCACGAAAAGTTTACAGATAGTCAATCTCCATTCGACAAGAGGTGGTCAATTCGTCGATCTCAAAACAAAAATCAAATAAATGATTCTCCATTTATCATTCCTAACTGATTTAAGAATAAAATTTGTTTCATTTCATCTAAAGGTTTAGTGAAAACATCAGCTCTTTGAAAATCAGTTGAAATAAAAACAAGTTAATTTTATTTTTGTCTAGATTATCTCTTAGAAAATGATGCCTAATTTCTATATGCTTACTGCTACTATGATGGACTGGATTCTATGCAATTGATATTGTACTGGTATTTTCACAAAATATTATTGAATTATTTAAGTTATAACCATAATCTAGGAGCTGATTTTGAATCCACAAAATCTGTGAACAACAACTAGCAGCTGCAATGTATTTAGCTTCAGCAGTTGAAGTATAAACAGATGTTTGTTTTTTGCAAAACCAAGAGACAAGCTTATCACCAAGAAACTGACAAGTTCCTGATGTGCTTTTACTGTCAACTCAGCATCCAACAGAGTCACCATATGTGAATCCAGTTAATTCAAATACTATCTCAATAGGATACTAGAGTCCTATATTAGGACAACCCTTTATAAATCTCAAAATTCTTTTTACTAAAATTAGGTGAGATTCTTTAGGATTTACTTGGAACCTAGCACATATACAGGTGGAAAACAAAATATTAGGTCTACTAGCTGTTAAATATATTAAGGACCTAATAATAGTTCTATATAATTTCTGATCAACAGGTTTGCCCTATTCATAATTATCAACTACAACATTAGAGGGCATGGGTGTTTTCATAGCTGAGGCATCTAATATCCCAAATGTTTTAATTAGCTCTTTAGCATATTTAGATTTGGATATAAAAGTATCATCAGGAGTTTACTTTACTTCTAAACCAAGGAAGTAGGACAATTCACCCATGCTACTCATTTCAAACTTTGAATGCATTAGGTAAAAAAACTTTTTGCAAAGTTTGGAATTAGTAGAGACAAAAATTATGTCATCTACATATATTTTAACTAGTAAAATTTTAGATCAATGATTTCTAAAAAATAATGTTTTTACTACCATGCCTCTACTAAATTTTTTTTCCAAAAAAAAATACTAGTAAGAGTCCTATACCAAGATCTTGGAGCTTGTTTAAGACCTAAAGGGCTTTATTAAGTTTAAAAACATAAGAAGAGTTATTTGGAGAGATAAAACCTGGTGGTTGTTCTACTTAAACTTCCTCTTTGAGTTCTCCATTTATAAAAGCACTCTTCACATCCATTTGATATACTTTGAATTTCTTGAATGCTGCAAATGCAAGAAATATTCTGATAGCCTTCAATCTTGCAGCAGGAGCAAAAGTCTGATCATAGTTTATGCCTTCCTCCTGTGAATATACTTGAGCTACCAATCTTACTTTATTTCTTACAATAACTCCTTGGGCATCCAACTAATTCATGAATACCCATTTGGTTCCAATGATTGGATAGTCTTTGGGTCTTGTAACTAAATCCCAAACTATATATCTCTCAAACTAATTGAGTTCCTCTTGCATTACAATGATCCTGTGGGGATCTTATTCTGCATCTTTGATTGATTGAGGTTCAAACTGATAAATAAAACAATCATGCATCTGATCTTGATTCAATTGTTGCCCTGTTAGAACACCAACCGATATGACTCAAATCACATAAGATCTAGGATGATCTCTAAGTGTGACAAAATCAGCAGGTAGAGTTGGTTCTTCAACTACTTGTGGTCCTAATTCCTCTTATGGAATTTCATTGACCATAATATTTTCATCATACATTTCATGATATTCTTCATCACTGATATCATTAGAAACCTATTGAGAAGGATGTAATGATTCCTCTTGTGTTAGGATTAATTCATCCTTTTTCTCACACAGATTTGGTACATAAAATGAGTCTTTGGTAGAGGTGTCCCTCTCCTTGTAATAGATGTTAGTTTCATCAAAAGATACATGTATTGACTCTTCTATCCTAAGGGTAGATTTATTAAAGACCCTATAAGCCTTGCTGATATGAGAATATCCAAGAAATATTCCTTTTTCATCTTTGGCTTAAAATTTCCTTAAGTATTTCTTGTCATTATTATGTATAAAACAATTAAATCCAAAAACTTTGAAATAATTAAATTTAGGTTTCTTATTTTTAAGTAATTCATAAGGAGTCTTACCCTTTAGTTTATGAATTAGACTTCTATTAAGAGCTTAGTTCAGTATGCTTACTGCCTCTGCCCAAAAGGATAGGGGCAAGTGAGCATCTACAGGTAATGTTCCAGCAGATTCAATTAGGGTCTTATTTTTCCTTTTGGCTACTCCATTTTGTAGAGGAGTTCTAGGAGAAGAAAAACAATGTATGATACCTTCCTTCTCACAGAATTCTTTCAGTAGAAGAGATTCAAACTCTGTGCCATGATAACTTCTGATCAATGCAATCTGAGTAGAGTACTCAATCTTGAAGTTCCTAAGAAATTATGTAAGAACTTTAAAGTTATCTGACTTGTTTCTAAGAAAGAACACCCAAGTGAATTTTGAGAAATCATCAATAATAACTAAAGTCTATGGCTTTCCTCCCAAACTTTCTACTGCAATAGGTCCAAAAAGGTCCATATGTAGCAAATACGTAATCCTGGGTGAATCACTTTTAGATATGGATTTAAAACTATTTTTTGGTTTGCTTACTTAATTGACAAGCCCTACAAAGTCCTTCCTTCTTTTAAGAACCAGAAGGTAGTCCTCTGACAAGGTTATCCTTAAATAATTTAGCAATAGTCCTAAGGTTTATATTAACTAATCTAATATGCCAAAGATCATTGGTTTTACTAATCTGATCAAATAAACAAATTTTTGTTTTAGTAGAGTTAAAGTTAACTAAGTAAGTATTACCTATCTAACTCTAGTTAAAACTATTTTTTTAATACTAGATGTAATAAAACATAATGACATATTAAAAGATACTGGATAACCTTCATCACATAATTGACAGATGGAGATAAGGTAATGCTGGAGACCTTTCACATACTCTACCTTCTTGAATGTAACTGCTCCAACCTTGACATTATAATAGCCTTCTGTCTCTCCATAGTTGGAGTCTCCAAAAATGTCTTTAGGTCCAAGCTTTGCTTTAAAATCTTCTAGATTGGCCTTTATCCTTGTCATATGTTTTGAACATCCAATATCAAAACACCACTCTTCCTCTATGGCAGGATAGTTCTTCTCCTGCAGAAAACAAATTAGGTGTTTTTGACCTAGATAACCTTGGGTCCTAGTTTTCTCTCATAATAACTTGAAATGTAAGAACACTCAGGTTGATCCTTATATCCAAGTGCATGGTATATGCTAGGAGGGATGATCCACTGAGTAAAAGGATTTATAAATTCTTATGTTTGATTAAAATTTCTGTTTTGAAAATTTGGGTCCGACGAATTATACTGAGTTCATCGAGCTGAGTTTGACAAATGAAAGTTAAATCGTCGAGCTCCATTAACAGAATAATAATGTTCATTTTCTATGTTCCATGTTCATCGATCGCAATTTGATGAATCATATTGATTTCATCGAGCACAATTTCCTGAATTATTATACTCAAACCCTGTGTTCATAGTTCGTCGTACTATATTCGACGAATGATAATTATTTCGTCGAGCTCTGTTTGATGAGTTATTTTGAACATAATTTTTTGGAAATTTCTTATTTTGATTTGGTTTATTCTTTTGTAAAACTTATATAATTTTATCTAAATCTTCAAATTTCTCTTTTCCTTTAGCAGAAGTGAATTTTATAGGTGTAGATAGAATATATTTCTGTAAAATATGAGGCTGACTAGATGAAGCTCCCAAGCCTAGTATGCCATTTAGCTTGGCATTGACGGTGCTTGTGATATTCTTCAGTTCGACGCTTCTCTCATTAAAAGATTCTTCAAACTGCTTTGTCTCAGATAATTTATTTTTTTAAGGAAACTACTTGTTCCTTAAGAATTTTTAACTCTTCTTTAAGTTTTCGGTTTTCTTAAGATAGATTATTTAGTTCAGTTAATTCCTCTCTAAGAAGTTTTATTTCCTACTTAGATTGTATCAAATCTTTACATAGTAATTTAAAATCTGTTTTAAATTATTCTTAAATAAAGTAAAATGTTGAGATTACCAGGACTTATTCAGACTCAGATTCATTATCTGAATTGTTATATGATGCATTTATTTCCATCAGACAGACTTCTTTGTCTCCTGACTCCTCTTCATCTTCACTTTAACTAGATGAAGACTTAGAGTCTGACTCATTCCAAGTTTCAGCGATAAATCCTTTCTCCTCTTCTTGTATTTACTTGAAGAGGGTTTGTTGGAGTGCTTCTTAGAGTCTTTCTCCTTCTTCCTGTCTTTTTTCTGATTCCCATGGCATTCTGGAAGAATTTGCCCTGGTTTCCTGCAACCATAACACATAATTTTTTTATTTAGTGTCTTATCATTCCTTGGTTTGCCATTATTCCTGGAAGATCGTCTCCCGAAGTCTTTTCTAGCTATCTTATAGAACCTTTTAGCTAGGACACCAAAAAGATCATTATTCTTTGGAAGAACTCCTGCTTCATCTATTGCTTGGAAAGCTATGCTCTTCTCCTTCTTTACTAAAGGTGAAGTCCTTTGTTCAGCTTCCCTTTTTTTGATGAGCTATTCTTAAGATTTGATCTTTCCCAACAAAGTCTCAGTAGAAATCTTATTAACACTTCTAGCTTCTCTAATATGCCATATCCATAAATCCCATGTGTTAGGGAAACATATGAGAATCTTATCATTAACCTTTGTCAATGTAATATCCTTTTCCAAAGATTTCAGCTCATTAATTATGAGACTGAGTCTTATGTACATGTCTGCAACTGACTCACTTTCTCCCTTTTTGAAATTCTCATATTGGGAAATCAAGTGGGATCTTTTGTCCTTTCTTTCATCTACTGATCCAGCAACCATTGCATTGAGGGAGTCCCAGATAGCTTTGGCTGAGGTTCATTCAACAACCTTTTGAAAAATATCATCTGACATTATTTGGGCTAAAATGTTCGTAGTCTTGGCATCAGTAATTTTTTCTTTCTTCTGGGCTTATGTCCTTTCTAATGGTGGTACAACACTGGTACTTGTTGTTTCCAATGGTAGAGGTTGACCTATCAAAATAGAGTTGTAGATATGTTCATCAATAGAGTTCATGTATAACCTAATCCTTGCCTTCTATAGTGCAAACTTATTTAGATTGTACACGGGAGGTCTAGTGCTTGAATACTCTTTATTTTGTATAATGATAAGAAAAACAAACTAGAGAAAATAAGATCTATCAGATCTATTGGTTCAGGTGTTAACCTATAAAACCAAAGAACAATATATGATACCAATTGAAAGTGAGGGATAGATCTAACTTTTCTCTAGAGGGGGGTGAATAAAGTATTTTAAAAACTTTAATTTATTTTTATAGCAGATTTTTAAGTAAGTGATAAATATAAATATAGAATGAAAATAATCACAGTACACAAATAATAAGAATAATAATCACAGATGACACAAGGAAATTTATAGTAGTTCCCCAATAAACCTGGGTATGTCTACTCTTCTACCACCCTGGTAGGTATCCACTACGAGTTTTTGATCAGGTGCCCTGCCACCAGAAGATCTATTTTCTAAGGGAGATCTTGGAACCCTTTGAGCTTTTGACCAGGTGCTCAAAAATCAAGCTTATGTCTTTTGATTAGGTGACTTATGAACTAAGAGATAACTTTTAAAGGGAGTTAAAAACTATGTACACAGTTGAAGAAATAAACTAAAAGATTGATGATGTCTTCTCTATCAACTATCTTTGAGAAGACTAGTGGATGATGAAGCAAAAAATCTCCCCCTGATTAGAAAAAAGATTTGAGATCAGGACAGGAGGCTTTTCTTTAGGCTGTAGGCCTTCTTGTATTTGACTGATAAAGACTTTTCACTTGTAGAGACTGAAGCAGAATATCAGCTAAAAATATGTTGATCTATAAGAGTGTGTGTATCTGTCAGTCTTGTATGTCTGTTTTAAGTAGAAATAATCTGAATAAATAAACTCTGAGAAGAATTCAAATATTTCAAATTAAAATCATTCTTAAATGTCTGAAGAACCTCTGAGAATTAAAACTGTCCTTGGGAATTAATTAGAATTAAAATCTAAGAGAAAACCTTATTTAATACTACATGGAGTTCGTCGAGAAGAGCCTGGATATCGTCGAACAGAGCCTGGAGTTTGTCGAGCTGAGCTATTTATTTGTGATCAGCGTTCGTCGAACGAAGCTCAGCATTTGTTGAGCTAAGCTCAGAGTTTGAACTCTGAGTTCGTCAAACTGAGCTCGGCATTCATCGAATTGTACTCAACTTTCATCGAACAGAATCCTGCATTCGTAGAACTCTGAGATGGTATTTTATTTGAAAGATGTATGAATTGTTGGAATTCTGCATTCATCGAACCCTAGACTATATATATTGGGTCAAACTAATCATCCTAAACAAATGATAGTGATCCTAGCCCAAATAAGTAATAGGGTTCCAACAATTCACACATCTATCAAATAAACTACCATCTCTTTTAGTTCAAAACAGATCATATATACTTCATCCCCTCTCATATGGGCCTTTAAAGTCTTAATTGAAGATAACAACGTACGAGGTGCGAGTCTAATACCTAGAAAATTGAAATCGGAGTCTCCATGCCTCAAGGAAACTTGTTTCCCCGCTCAATCAATACTGGCATAGTACCTATCTAACCATACCATGCCAAGAATGAGGTCGAATTCAGACATTCACAACATTATTACAGTGGTTACAAAGAACATCCCCAATAAGTACCTCCAAATCACACTTTGTGGATGCAGTCATCTCAGAGCCATACGAGAGGCATACTATTCGAGTAATACCACTGAAGAATTGCACTCCTTCTAGGACTTTGACGAAACTTGCCGACACAAATGAGTGTGTGGCACTAATAGCGAATTGATTGTAAGCTGGTTTCCTACCAACCGTCACGGTGCATAAGTATCAATTTATAACCACCTCAAAGATAGATTCCTAGAACTTTAGGCAAACTAAGGACAAATGATTATAACATATTAATTTCTTCCTCATGGTCCTCGTACTGAAGCTGGGTCCTCCTTCCATTACACCTTCAGTAGGTATCTTGTTACTAGCCTGGATCACCAAGTGGTCCGCTTCCAGCCTCTTTGACATATCTATTTTCTCTGCTAGACCCGAGTTTGCTATAAACAAAAGTGCTTGCCTAAGGAATCTGTCATATCTGTTATCTCTGCAAGCCTCGAGTCCACTATAAACAAAAGTACTTGCCCTAGGAACTCTCACAAGCATTTGTAAAACTGTTTTACGTACCCTCGATCGTCCAAACTTTAGGAGATCTACATATAAAGGTACGAACCTATGGTCAGGTTGGCTAATCGTAGGGTAATGACATGAAATACCTAGTGGGTATTACATGTGGGAACACCACTGTTTCCACTAAGTTAGTTTGTCCCCAAACTGACTAATCAAATGGGGGTGGCACCATTGCTCAATAACTTCTTTAGTTCAGGATCATTGCAAGCTGATACCATTTGTAAGACCCCCCTCCCAAAACACAAGACACGGCCGAGGGGCGTCTTATGCCTATAACAGTTGTCTTGCGGTAGCGCCAACACACGGGTCGACCTGTACCATAAGACGTCTATCCTGCAAGCTAAAACCAATATCATCATTGCCAACTCAACATAAGAATAGAACCAGAAGTAAAAATCCACATAAGTATATAATGTCCAACTAGTACATCAAATAAAAAGAAGCAAATAAGGATTCTATAGTATTGGAGTACAACATGCCAAAAAGGCTACAAAATGACTCTCTCAAAACTCACATCAGTCACCGATGGCAGCAATGTTATCGTCACTTAAGGCCCTGTAACCCTAGCCTGGCTTCCCTCCTGCATAACCTGCTTCTGCTCTATCTGCGGGGTTTCCACCTATAAATGAAGACGTAGAAACCATTTGTCATAAAGACTAAGTGGCTATCACATCCGCTCCCCCGATGACTTTTAGGCACCGGGCGGAGAAAAGAAGAGTGTACAATATATATATATATACTATATTAAAAAGAAGTATCAATTAGATATTTGTGACAGGCTAAATGAGACATTGGACTAATCACAACCGTCCATCATAAAACAAGCAGAATAATGCGGTGTCCCTAAACAGTGGATTTCACAAAAGAAATTGATAAAAACCTGCCGCCCCTCACATGACCTAGATCTACAGCTCGCTCTCGCACCGCTACTGCACGCTCGCTCTTCTTCTCGAAAAATTTTGTCACATTCTTAGGGAAAAGCAGGGCGGGCGACTCGGGTGAATCTATCACGGCAGGCGACGACAGGCGCGTATATGTGACACCACCGCGAAGGCAGCCATAAACTTCTCCACATTCCCTTTGCAACACAATCTCCATCGGTTCTACTTCTTCGGCCATCCATCAAAGCAGAAGGGGGAAGCGCTACCAGGAGATTGTTTTCCGGCTCGATACCTTGCCGCAATAGACTCCAGCGGTTCTACATCCACCAGTTCTCCATGCAGCAACACAACTTCCCTCAATCGATCCATCCAAAAATTCAATATCTACTTGCAAGTATTAGGGTTTTTTATTAGGGTTGTATGCACTCTGAATAACAAATCGATTTGGTTTATATCCTTTGTAACTTAAATTATAACTTTGCTAATCCCTTGAACTGAACTCCCCTCTGAAAATTTCGGATTACCTGATACATTAATTCATGGTGCCTATATTGATGAAATTTGAGTTATGATCTAGGGAACCTTGAATCATCTTCACGGTTTTGTTCATTTGAGAAAATGGTTTTTTAATTGAACTTGCTCATTCTATTATACTTTAACATGGCTTCAATTATAATTTATTTGGCAAATGAAAAGAGGGACAAAAAAAGAGGCAAGGAAGGAAGAGAGATTTATCCACTGAAATAAAAAATAGGCTATAGTTTCTAAATTTTATGTAGTTTATTAGCACTGTTAAGTTTTAATTCACTTAACTTTACTCATTATCCTATAGGTTTCTAGATAATTTGGTGTTCTTCTTATATCAATTAACATTTATTCGAACCATCTTAATGTGCTCTACTTCGGTATTAATAAAAAATGCCTTTCATTGTCGGTCGCCCCCGACGAATGAAAGCCATTTTCGACAAATGTCGCCGCCCAAGATTTATATAGTTTCATTTTGATTTGGTTATTAAGTTCTGATTTCATTTATGAATGCCTTTTCAACTTCATTTTGAACCAGAAGTTTAGGATTTCCTAAATGATTTTGTTTAAACAAACTGCTATCCATTTCGTATTATATCTACATTCATGGTTTTTGGTTCTTCAATTCATTCTGGAATTCGATTTCAATTTTCAGATTTCTCATTCCCTTTTTGTTTCAATTTTAAAATTCAGATTTCGTTTCTCATTTCATTAAAAAAACTGAACTTAATTTTGTATTGGATTTACATCCAGGGATTGCTCTTCTTCAAATAGTTTTGGATTCACATTTGATTTATATTTACGATTCTAGATTCACACTTGATTCACATTTAGAAATTGATTTCTATTTTTGATTTATAGTTACGCTTTCCCAATTAATAATTTACAGTTAAGATTCCTGTTTTTTTTTGATATGGTTCTCATTTATGAAAGAAGTTTACACAGTTATTTGAGATCCTTTATTCCTATAAACTTCATTAAAATCAAACTGCATTTTATACATGTTAATAACATTATTTTATTGAGTTGAAGGTATTCAGAAAGTAAATCCCAAACAAATGTTTTTCAATCATACAAGCCTCCAAAAATTTGTTAAATTCAAACGTTTAGTTTTTTTTTTCATTTATGATTTTTTTGATACAACATCCAAACATACACCTCAAGAACAGTATATTTGCAATTCAAATCTTCATCGATGAAGATTATTTAATAGTTTCAATATGAATTTTGTGGTTCATAAGGTAGTTCAGATACTTTCATTTTTTTTGAATTAAAACTATTATTTGTGTCATCTTTACCCTATTGGATGTACTATAGGTTTAAACAATCACAATGCAAGCAGGCTAGTTATTCAATCATTTCAGTTTAAGAAAATAATAGAAGTTATTTATGAGTTCTATATTATTAATTCATGGAGAATCTAAACCCTACTCATGGGGAGTAAAATCATTAGCAAAAGAGAGTGATGAATTTATGTTACCTCTTGCGAGCCTTCATACAGTTGGTTGTCTATCTTTTATTAGTTTTCTTTCTATTTTGACTTTCAATAATATGAAGTTTCAAGTTTGTGAGTATATATATCTATCTATCTAACTACTATATTTAAAAGAAACTTTACTGTTGAAAAATATTTAAGTTGTTTACCTAAATCACCTAGAGGGGGTGAATAGGTGAGTTATGTGTCTATCTGCAAAATAAAAAATTTAGTGATATATGCACAGAGAAATAACCAGGCAATCACAGACGACACCAATAATTATAGTGGTTCCCCAACCTTGGGTACGTCCACTTTCCACTCACCGATCATGCAATACAATGGATTCGGCTACTCCACTATTCTTGGATTTAAAACAATCCTACAACTCGAAACAATGTTCATACAACTCGATCCACAAAATGGATCTACACTCGGAATATATAAACTTCCTACAACTCGGAGAACAAAGCTCATATACTCATAGAATAATCTACTATAAGAATAGATTGAAATCAGAAATACAAACAGAATTTCTCTCTCAGATCTGGAAATTTTGCATAGGTCTTCCTTCTTGATCTTTGCGGCTTTATCAGAAATTATTGAAGAAGACTCTAAGCTAGATCCTTGATCCTAGATTTCTTGACTCACAAGATCAAAGAAAGGATGAAGAGATTGAAGAAGATCTTGATCTACAAGTCGTTCTAGATCGAAATCTTCCTTTGTGATCAACACGATGAGCGGCTGCAGCTTCTGAATTTAGAAAGAGATGGTCGATCCAGAATTCTTAGAATAAGTTTCATTTTGATGAGTCCTATTTATATAGTGATTTTTGGACTCATCTGCGCTAGTTTTCTTTCACATCTAATTCACTTTTAGTTCTTTATCGTATATATTTCTTCTTATCTTTTTTTCCATAAGAAGTGCACACTTAGGCCTGTGGTTATGTATTTTTGTACTTTTATTGATTGTACTCCTTTTTGTGATTGCCTAGAATGTCTGCACATATCAGTGACTTGTATTTCCTATTGGTACAGGGGACATGTCCGTGTTTCGGGATTATTTGGAAACAGGAATACTGCGTATGATCATCGGATCTATTGCGCACGACCACTGGTCATGCTCCACTAATCGTGCACACTCTTCTTAAGTTTCCAAGTTCTGCCTGGGGCTAAAGAACGTCCATTATACACAGTGCGTACGACCACCGGTTATGCGCTAGTGATCGTGTGTATTCATTCAATTTTCCTGGAGTTCTGTCTGGGGTAATTGTACGACCATTGGACATAGTGCGCACGACCACTAGTCGTGTGCCACTGCTCGTGCGCGTTATCCTAGTTTTCTTTTGATTTCTGCCATGCCATTACGCAAGATCACTGGACATAATGCGCACGACCACTGGTTGTGCGCCCGTGATCGTGCGCATTGTTATTTCTATTGTCTATAAATTTGCAGGTTCAGCCCTAATTCTGGAGAGCTCGACATATTCCGCCATTTTCATCTCTGACGAAGGGTTACGCAATTCTTCTTCATCTTTTACCGTAGGGAGGTACTCCGGGCAAGCTTTCACCGCCAAATCCAATCCGGAGCTTCCTCTCGGCCTTCTCCTTCATCCTTGACCCTCAAGAAAGGTTTTGATATTGTATCCCACAAGCAAAAGGGAAGCTTGTAACTTTCTTCTGCAATCATGACACGAAGAATACGGGTCAATTGGAAGGTAGTGACAACCCTTCTCTACCACGAATTCAATTCAGGAACGTGTTAGGATGCGGATTGACAACCCGACGTTTCCTTCCGTAAACCCTCAGCAAGACTTCGGATTCGGCCAATCTCTTGACTTGTACACATTTTCTTGTTGTATATGTATAATAAAACTTCATTTGTATATATTGTTGCACTTTAGTTGTATGCAATATTAGATTAATGTCTATGTGATTCTGTATTGCTTTACCGCTTTAGTTGATGAGAAGCACCTTTATTTCCTTCTGCCTACTTCCCATTTTGCTGCACTAGCAATTTCTTGTGGTTTGTGTAGCAAAGAGGTGCTCTCGACCCTCGAGATCGATACTTGGGGAAATTCGCCCATTTTATATTACTTGTGCGACCGGTACACTTGCCGTCCAATGCATCATGTTTTTTGCACCGTTGCCGGGGAACACAAGTGTGTGAGTTTTTGGAGAGGGAGATAATAGATTGAAGCCCTTTTTCCATTTGTGCATTTCATTTTCTTCTTAGCTTTAGTTTTTAGAAATTTTTCTTTGCTCTTTTCTTTTTTCTCATTTCTAATTTTTGGTTTTGATAGCAGATCCGTGATAATTTTATTCTTATTGTGTAGCACGTTTTAGGCAATTATTTTTGTTTGTGATGTATTCGGTAGCTGAGTGTTGTCCACTTGACACTTTGCACCGACGCATCGATGTTGTGGCTGTTAAGAATGTCCAGCACTGTATTCAGTGTTTGCTATATCAAGGTGTGGGCCTCATGGTGAAGGATTGCCCTCATTTGTGTGAGCCTTCTCTCTCTATGGGCATGTGCACAACAACCTCCCGTTCGCGGAAGACTATTATGGAAAGGCCTACCACGGTGTTGCCTGGCCCATACACCTATATAACAAAACTTGCTCGTTATTTACCCGTTTAGATTACCGAAGAATCTCACGCCACTTACATATCTTTCATGGGTCCCTCGGTCCCTTTTTACGAGCTTCCCTTGAGTGATGACGAGCACTCTCTTATTAGCAATCAAAAAGAGGATCAGGAATCAATGGGCGCACCTTTATGGGATGCAGAGATTATTCCTGTCAATACGGTGGCATTTACGGATGATTTTACGACGGGACCTGCTCATTCAGTGCTTGATTTTGAGAGCAGTTTTGCCCCTCCGCAATTTTTGTCTGATGGTGCTACACCATTTTTGTGCGAGTCAGCTAATGATGACATATTCCTGGATGATTCGGTGCATGAGGATGTGTCAATGTGGGATGAGGAATATTTCCTTTCCGATGCAGAGTGTTGCACCTCTATATTGGACGAGGCCTCTCCCCTTACAACCGCAGACCTCGAGTTCTCGGATTCCCAACGATACAACTCATATGACCATACGATGATCTATGCTTAGATCTCTCTGAGAGTTATACCAGGGTCACTCTCCCATTTTCTTATTATTTTAGTTCTTTATCTCTATTATTACTTGATCCCCCTTCTTTATCTGAGCCTGTGCATGATGAGTCTCCATGGGTACGTTGGGATGATGATGAGCCTGGTGCACATACCATTGTCATCGCTTCCTACACAGTTATGGTTGATGATACCTTGCTGGGCAAGGATTTATTTTATGGTAAGATGAGTAAGGACCAGCGCTCCTCCTCTTCTTACTTCTTATTTCCTCTCCCTGCGAGGAGCAAGTATGATTATTTAGGCAGAGGGGTATGAAAGTTAGGGTTTGATCTGATATACTCTAGAGGGGGAGGGGGAGTGGGGGTGAATAGAGTATGTCTATGTGTTATTTTAAAATTTTCTTCTTTAACAGTAAACTATCTTTACCTTTAACAACTATATCTTACTATCACAGATTAAAGTAAAACAAAGATCACAAAATATCTAACTAACACAGCCACAGTAAGAACAGAAGAGAAAGAGCAACCAGACAACACAAGATATTTATAGTGGTTCCCTAAACTAGGGACATCCACTCTTCTACCACCCTTGGTAGGAATCCACTACAGGTTTTGATCAGGTGATTGTCACCAATGAGCTTTTGATCAGGTGCTCAAAAACCAACCCAAGTCTTTTGGAAGGTGACTTGCAACCAGAATAATTTTGAAGGGAATTAAAACCCTGTACAGAGGTGGGAATGAGAGAGTGATGTAAGTCTTCTTTTCTCAAGTAAAAATGAGAACACTGTGTGGATTCTGGTTTGTTGTCAAAGCTCCCCCTGAGATCTTGAATTGTTCAGGAGTGGAAGCTTTGTTCAAGGGTGCAGGCCTTCAGCTTTTGATGATTGCTCGACAGAAAGATTCTAGACTGATAAGAATGTTTGTCACTTGGAAGCCTTGGAGCAGACTGATGACAGATGATGAAGAATAAGATTTTTGTCTCTATGTATTGTTGATCTCGTGTGTGTTCTCCTTCCAGCAGAATAATAACTTCTTGGTTTGTCGACCACCATTTGAATTTTCAAATTCCTTTTGTAATCAAAGCTGATGACGTTGAGAGTTACACGACATTGATTACTTTCCCCAACTGTTTCATTTAAAAAATGGCAGCCAATAATCCTGATGAAAACACTAGTTAGAGCATAAATTACACAGGAATTACTGTAATATAATAGAAATAGAAGGAAGGAAATAACTTAGTCTGGAATCGTCAACCAAAAGACAGAATTTATCGAGCTGAGTCCATAGTTCGTCGAGCTATGTATTGTTATTCGTCGAGCTAAGTATTATTGTTCGTCGAGCTGAGTTACAAGACCGTCGACCTCTGAATAGCAGACTGCTGCTTAATCTTCCTGTCCTGTGCTCTAAGTTCGTTGACCTGAGACTGTGACGTTAGTCGACCTAAGAACTTAGTAAATTTGTTGGCGTTGAGTGAATAGCACATTTGGCATTGAGATTTCTTTGTTTTTGAGTCTGCCTTGGCTTTGAGTGAATTACGGAGCTGAGTGTTTAAGAGTTAGTTGATCTGAGAATGAAGTTTGTCTAGCTCAGCTCAGATATTTTAGCACTGAGTTAGTCGAGCTGAGCACGACTATCGTCGACTTGAGTTCGACGAATGTAGATTTCTTTTTCTAATTCTTGATTTCTCTAAATCTTGAGTCTTTTGCAGTGATGGAGGCTGGTCCTTTGTAATGTTGACTCTAAGGGCATGGCCAAGACTTAATAAACACATAAAGTTTGACCCTTCTATACAACATGGGTCACAACCTAAGAAGACAACCTAGCCCAAATCACCTAGGGGTTCCAACAATCTCCCCCTATTTGGGTGAGGTTACTTCAAATAAACAAAAAAAAATCACAAGAAAAAATGAAGTATACATAGCATGAAAACTAAGATAACTGATAGAATAAATAAGCTATCAGTACCTTTATAAAGTTATGTACCCAGATTGTTCACAGAAAACACAGAAAATAAACAGTTTAAATGTTCTTGTGAAGGTCAGAAGACTTAGCAAATATGATTTTCTTGCTTGGGTCTTGAGCTTGTCTCATAGTCATGGTCATGTCAGCATCTCCAAGAGTCTTTTGAGAGGTGGTTCTTGGAACAACAGCTTCAGGATGTAGACTCATATATTCCTCAGCATTGAACAGCATCCCTACATGGTGCCTTTCAAACTCTTTCTTTTTATAGTCTGACATGGTAGAGAATTGATATGGATCTTGGCCTTTTTAGGGCTTGCCTGATTTGAGAAAGAGCCACAGATTCCTTGAATCTAGCCATTCTTTTAGTTGGACTAGCTTCAGGATAATAAGCTGGAGTTGGAAGTTCTTCAGGGCTATTAGCTTTGCCAGGAGATGGAGGAGGGGAAAATGTTGGATGAGAAATAGACTTTTGAGCTGAATGATATCTGGGATAAGACTGATGTCTCTATTTGTGCTTACTATCTCCATAAGAATGAGAGGGTCTTCCCTGTCTCTGATAAGTTTTAGTGAGAGTAGGTTTAGTGAATCCTCCTGAGCTCTGAGATAAGGTTCCTGTGGTACCTACAGCTGGAGGAGGAGGTGGAGGATGATCTCTTCTGAACCTCTATGGAGGAGGAGAATACTTCCTACTTTTCTTCCTTGCTTTCTGTTCATTTTTAGATAGCCACATCCATGCTGGCATACCCTTGTATGGAGTTATGTTTTGTAAGATATAATATGATGTATCATTGGTATTTGCAGGTTTGGGAGCAGGTGGAGGAGGTAGAGCTTTCCTTTTCTTGGAGATTTGTCTCCTCTTTGGTGCATCATCAGAATCATCATCATCATCATTATTGATGGAGAAAATCCCGGAGGTGTTTTATGATAGAGAGAAGATGAAGATGAAGATGATGTTCTCCGAATCTATATTCGATAAAGACAAGTTTACCTTATCGCTTATAGCATATGATATAATATCAAGGTCGTATTAGAAACAAGGCACATCGATTACTTCTACTTCAAAGAGATTTCTGTTATTTTATCAATTAGATACTTTGATTTGGTTTGCAAATAATAGAACAGTTATACAATAAAAGAGGATGATTAAGCAATAATTTAAAAGGTTAGCACTTGATCTTGAATCACATTGGAATGAAAATGACCAAAAATAGATAAATCCCTAATTCTTTTTAATGAAGGTGCTTGGACCGTGGAGGTTCCCAGAAAATGAACGCACCTCTTTCAAGGCTACGCCCAACTGAGTTTAGGTTGATCAACCAAACTTTCGTTTTATAATTGAAATCCCTAAAACTTGCTTTATGTTATGAACCCCTCTATTGGATATGACTCCAATCCGGGAAATTTACGTCGTCCTCTTCCACGGATTGCATTCAACTCCCTTTAACCGTTAGTGATCAATCCATACGCATGATCCTTTCGGCTACTAGAGTATGGAAACAGAAGAGAAAATCATATATCGATGATATGACCTCTCTATAAATTAATTAAGGGTAAATCCTAAACATTTGTTCAAAGAGAAAGAGAAGATATCGGTTAAGAAAAAGAGATCATTTCATTCCTCGGATCATTTCGATCAAGTACTAAACAAAGTTTAGTTACTCATAATATAGGAAATGAAAATCATGTTAAGAATATGCATAAAAAGAAAGAGAAAGAGGGAAAGGGAATAAAAAACTAATTTATTTCTTTTTGAAAAGAAGTTAAAAGATTTCAAAAAAAGAAATTATAAAGAGAGTTTGCAATAAGATTACAAGTACAATAAAAGAAATTGCAATAACATTAAAGCATGAAAGTATTAAACTAAAATACTCTACAAACAAACTCTAAAGGCTCTCTACAATGCTCAAAATGAAGTAGGAAGGATGATGCTTTCCCCCCCTTTCTTCATGCCTATTTATAGGTCCAAAACCAAGGGGGTAGAGTTGAAATTTGGCATGAGGATGAAGTTTCCATGAAGCATCCCTTGGTCAAAAAGCACATGTTGGTTTAAAATTCAAAGGTGGCTAGTCTCTTTCAAACTTGTCATGAAAAGCATGATAAAAGTTGGCTAGCTTTCTCTCTTTCCATGACGCTTCCTTTAAGGACACATGTTGAATATAAAGTCAAAGGTGGCTAGCCTATTTCACACTTATCATGAAAAGCATGATAAAAGTTGTCTAGCTTTCTCTCTTTCCAAGAAGTTTCATTTAAGAACACATGCTAAATATATAGTCAAAGGTGGCTAGCCTCTCTCATACTTATGAGAAAAAATAACATCAGACCATTCTAGCTTCATTCCATTCTTGAATATAGTTCAACAACACCATGACATGAGTGCACTCGAAATTTATTTTTGCACACCATAACTGAAGGCATGTTCTTTTAGAATTGATAGTGCAATTTGTCCTGGGATCCTCGGTTCTTGCTAAAACATGAGTTTCATACATGCAGGAAACCTGCTTGATTGCAACTTCGACGGAGGATTCCCGAGGCTATAATAATCCGATAAAGGTGTGTAACTATCTATTGGAAAGGTATTTCCGGGGGCTACAACTTTCGTGTTCAACCCAAGATCTAAATCTGGATGCAATATGCCCAAAAGTGGCCCCAAAGTTCGTTGCGTGCAGAAAAATTGTATAATGTGCATGGTTAGGATAGACTTATAAAAAAATTTTATTTTGCGGATAAAATTAATAATATAAATATATTTATATTAGATTATTTAGATTTTTATATTAATAGCTTAGGTCAAATTATGCGTCATCAAATTCCCGCAGACTTATTATTTAGCTTGTCCTCAAGCAAAGACATACGAGCTAGAAAAAATAAAAAAACCAACCAATCAAATTGGCTATGCCAAACACAAGTACGATGCGAAATTAAGGTAGAGGAATTATGAAAAAAAAAACAAAATATATTTACTTAGTCTTGGCATAGAATTTTACAATTTTCACTAGCATAAAAAAATAAATCATCCCATGTTTTATAGCAAAACTAAAAATTGAGTAATGTGATAAATGAAAAGGATATTGAGTTGCTACTAAAATCTAAGAGACATTTTATATTCATACCAATCTAAATCAAAGATCAATACTGCTACCTAAGAACTTACTCAATTTACTTTCTCGCTACCGTACTAAAAATAAACCTCAGAAGCTTGTATCAAAAGGACTTTCATTAGGTGTAAATTTTTGGCTTAGGTTTTAAGGGTGTGGAGTTCAAAAGATAAACATGATGGGTAAAGCACACTTAAAACAAAAAGAAGAGCTTTGCAAATAACTTTTTGCTAGAAAATAAAATTTTGACACCCCAAGTCATTTTGCAAAATAAAGTTGGGGTTAAAAGGTCATTCATAAATTTTTTTTTGCATATATATATAAATATATATCATATCTTCTCCCTTCTTTTGAAGCAATTGAGTTTTTCCCTTTTTTTCTTTTTCCTCTTTTGTAGAATTTGAGATATAATATAAATCTCCACCATTTTCACAAAATATAGTACACATAAGTGACATAAAGCTCAAAAAGTTTTAAGTGTGCGACATGGGTAAGCTATATGTCTTTGGTGAAAAATAAGTGGGACTTATAAAAATAAAATGGAAAAGGCACAACGTGGCTAGCAATGGTTAGGAATTTAAGGTTCGGGATGCAAAAGCTCAAACTAATCAAAAAATTGCCTAGATCATCCTCATGCTCTTAAGTCTACTCAAAGAAAGGTATAAAAAAATTCAAGATACGCAAATTCCAGATAGAAAATAGAGATAATTGACTTTTCATGAAAAATGAAGATAATAAACATCTTAGATTAGTTCGCATCTACTATACTTAACAATAATCAATCATTTAAAATATTTTTAAAAGAGAAAACAAGGGATTGTAGATTTTATAAAAGTGAAAAACATAAAAAAATGGCTATAAAAAAGTGCAAATATTTAAGAATGTTTTTCAAAAATAACATGTTACCTTAATTAGGAACACTACATGAGTCAACATATTACTCATGAAACATAGACAAAATGAAATTTAATTTAATTTATTTCAACTAAACAAGTACATAAATGATTAAAAACAAGAAAATGCAAAGTCATGGGGTACTAAATGATTTAGCAAAGATTAACTCAAATTATTAATTATTTTATATAAGTTTTATCCTCTCTTTTTTGGTATATATATTAAAGATAAAAGAAAGAAATATATATATATATTTTTAAAAATTTTATTATATAAGGACTTATACCCCCATACTTAAAGTTAAATATTGTCCCCAATGTTTAAAACTAAGTATGAAGTAATAAAAATGCTATAAAAGAAGAAGTGAGGAAAGAGGACATCCCTGATGGTGAAATTGAGGAGGCTAGAATGAAACCTGCAAATATATGTTAAAACAAAGAAAATAGTATTAAGAAGATAAAGTTTGGGGTGACTCCCAAAAGCGCTTTATTTACCGTCGCGTAGCTTGACTAATTGGCATGGAAGATTATATGGTGAGGGTCTCAATATTTGTGGCCGAAGTATCATTAGAGAAATAAAATTTTAATCGGTGGCCGTTCACTTTAAAGGAGCAGAGTTCCGGGTGGGAAATAAGAACGGTCTCATATGGCCAAACCTCTTTGACGACAAAGGGGCCGGACTTTCGAGATTTTAACTTTCCTGGAAAAAGATGAAGGCATGAGTTGTAAAGAAGGACTAGATCCCCCGGTGAAAAATTTTTAGGAATTTTAATATTTTTATCATGGTAGAACTTTGAGCGCTCCTTATAAAACTTTTTATTTTCATAGGCGTTAGCACGCCATTCATCTAGTTCGTTTAGTTGGAATTTTCTTTGCTCGGAGGACAAAGTATAATCAAGATTGAGAAATTTTAGCGCCCAATAGGCACGGTGCTCTAACTCAGCTGGAAGGTGGCAAGATTTGCCGTAGACTAATCGGTATGGTGTACAACCAATGTCGGTCTTGTATGCCGTCCGATAAGCCCATATAGCATCATCGAGCTTCAAAGACAAGTCCTTCCTATTAAAAGAGACAGTCCTCTCCAAAATCCGCTTGAGCTCGCGGTTCACTACCTCCACTTGGCCACTAGTTTGTGGGTGATAGGCGGTGGAGAGTTTGTGTGTAACGCCATATTTTGCTAAAATTTTAGCAAACTGCCTATTGCAGAAGTGTGTGCCCCTATCACTAACTATAGTATGAGGCGTACCAAAATGAGAGAATAATTTCTTCAAAAATTTGATGACCACTCTTGCATCATTGGATGGGAGAGCTAGTGCTTCCTCCCACCTCGACACATAGTCGAATGCAACGAGAATATATTTATTATTAAATGAGGGAGGGAGAGGAGCTACGAAATTGATACCCCATAGATCGAAAATTTCACACTCCAAAAAGGTGTTTTGGGGCATTTCGTCTCGGCGATATATGTTACCTGACCTTTGGCAGTTGTTGCATCCACTTACAAAAGAGTGAGCATCCTTAAAGATCGAGGGCCAGTAGAAACTGACCTCTAGCACTTTCCTTGTAACGACCCCATCCGTTAAATGACGTATAGTAGAAGGTCCGGCCGGGGCCCCACACTATATGCCACAAACAGACGGTGAGGTCACAGGATAATACCAAACCAAATACGAATCCTAACTCAGAGCATTCTAGCGGAAGCTTTAAGTTACAACTTTGAACTCTCAACCGGAATGTCCAATATATAAAACCACCTTTATATATAAACTATGGAATGTACACAACCACAAGAGTTTGGCCTTAAGGCCTTACAGTTCCTCTGTACATACAACATGTTTTACAAACCTCGGCGCGCAGGCCGGCCATACATGAGTAAACGAGAAAACAAAACAAAGCCATTCGCTTAGCCTTCAAGGGCTAGCCGCAGCAGCAGCAGCAACAGCAGTAGGGCTTCAGCCCATCACTTACCACTTGGCTCTCCAGCACCTGCACGGGAACAATCCACCCAACCGGTGGCAAACAATGCAACGGTCAACATTCAGCTGACCCAATTATAATAATCCTACCCCTTTCTCGGGGCATGAGCATTCTTTCCCTGCAAGCATGGCATCATCAAATAGCAACTATGTGCGCGCAGGCACATTCAAGCCATCACAACCATCGGCCACACGGCCCGACAGTCCGTGCACTCAGGGCACATTTTCGGTGTACCGGAATACCAGGGTCAACACCACCGTCTACACGGTATTTGAGCATTTTAGTCTTTCCGGCGCGCGGGCCTAAGACTCTCATTAGGCGCTCCAACAAAACCTATAACCAGGCTTCCATGTCGGACGGACCTAACGCAGGTACGGATCAGCCACCCCCCGTTGCTCAAGTCGCCGTGCCACCTCGAATACGGAAGTATCCATGGCTATTTATAGGCGCGGGTCGGTTTCACCTTTCCTGTTCGGCAATCTGCCTTTTCATTGAGTTGCAGCCCAACGGCTCAACTACTCACAAAGTGGCAACACACGGCCACAAGAGTTGCATCCAACCCTATTCATTTCCTGGACATCGTCCAGTACTTCCTGCCGCACCAAGCAACAGGTAGGAACAAGGCATCACAAGCCATAATCACGGAGCCTTCTCCGATATGCAAACAAGCATCACCAATCCAGATTACACCAGATGGGCTTCACACAGCATGCCTAGAGCCGTACTCCAATTCCGGCCTCTAACAAGGGGGACTTCACATATCTACCCCAAGGGACACCACAACCCACCGCACACTCGCGGGGAAGGGTTTTCCCTATGCAATGCAGAAAAGAAGGACTTCACATGTCCAAGGAGGGAGATCGTTACCCTTGTCGATCTCTTCGGTGCCATCGAAAACTAGCCGGTGAGAAAGGACCGCAGCAGCCTTGCCTTCACAACGCCGGCTTCGGATCACGAATCGGACCACGGGAGCTCCGCCGGTGGCTTGCTCTCCTCCTCCTTCTTCCTCCACTCTCTTTCTCTCTTTCTTAAGCACAAATGAAGAATGACCTCTTCATTCTTCTCTCACGTATTAATCCAGCCAGGAAACCATCTTGGCCCTTGGATCAAAAGAGAGAAAACTGAACGGCCAAGATTTTCCCAAAAAACCACTTTTTGGCCGACACGGCCTGTGACACGCCCGTGTCACAGGCCGTGTACCCTTTAAGCGGCACACACAGTTTGAACCGACTGAACAACACGGGCATCGACACGCCCGTGTCGGACCTGACACGCCCGTGTCAAACCTGAGACACGCCCGTGTCTCCTGCTCCATTGAGCTGCAACCAGTACACGGGTCGGAACACGGCAACTGACACGCCCGTGTCAAGCCTGACACGCCCGTGTTCAAGGCCGTGTTCAAGGCCGTGTCCGGCTCTGACTTGAATAGGCCAATTTCGAAAAATAATTCGAACACGCCCTGGGACACGCCCGTGTCCCAGGCCGTGTACACCCGACACGCCCTGGGACACGCCCGTGTCCCAGGCCGTGTAAACCAGCCTGCTCCTCAAACTCATCTTGAGTCTTTTTGGGGCCTTTTTGGGGTGTTACAACCCTCCCCCCTTACAAAATTTCGTCCCGAAATTTGCACGGTAAGGAAACAAAACCAGCAATGCTATAACTCTGTTATAACAAAAAGTACACGGTCTATAGTTTATACAAATAACTCGGGAAACTCAGCTCGCATGGTCTGCTCTCGCTCCCATGTTAGCTCTTCACGACCACAATTGTCCCATCGGACCTTGACCATCCCGATCACTTTGTTCCGCAACTGTTTCTCGGCTCGATCCTCGATCCGAATGGGTCTAACCCTCGTCGTTAGCCCATACTCGACCGGTACCCGATCATTCTCCACCACTTGAGCTGGATCCTTTACCGCCTTACGAAGGACTGAGATGTGAAATACATCATGTAATCCACCCAAGTCCGCTGAAAGTGCTAGTCGATAAGCAGCTTCCCCAACTCGCTCCACCACCTCAAATGGACCAAGATACCTCGGACTTAGCTTTTTCAAACGCCGAATCCTGGACACACCTTTGAAGGGTTTGATCTTCAAATATACCCAATCACCCACCGCGAAGTCCACGTTCCGATGTTTGGCATTGTAGTACTTTGCTTGACGATCTTGGGCTATCAATAGCCTCTCCCGAATAGATCGTATGAGCGAAGTAGCTTCTTCGACTTCCTTTTTCCCATTCAGCTTAGATTCGCCTGCTTCTGCCCAAGCTAAGGGTGTACGGCATTTCCGACCATACAACGCCTCAAATGGTGTCATACCAATACTCGCTTGGTAGCTATTATTATAGGCAAATTCGACGAGAAATATATACTCTTCCCATCTCTTACCAAAGTCTAGGGCGCACATGCGGAGCATATCCTCCATCGTCCTGTTGGTTCGTTCAGTCTGGCCATCCTTTTGGGGATGAAAGGCCGTACTAAACGCTAACTTTGTACCCAACATTTGATGAATGAGCCGCCAATCATTCGATGTGAACCGCCCATCACGGTCACTAACAATGCTCCGAGGAACACCGTGCAGTCGAACAACCTGCTCCACATACAGCTTGGCCAAGGTTTCCACGGAATCGTCTCTTCTGTTTGGAAGGAAGTGCGCCACTTTCGTCAACCGGTCCACAATCACCCAGATTGAATCATGACCGCGTTGAGATCTCGGCAACCCGTGCACGAAATCCATCGAAATATCATCGAACTTCCACTCCGGAATAGGTAACGACTTCAGAAACCCGCCAGGCTTCTGGCATTCTGCTTTCACCAACGCACAGGTAGTGCATTCAGCCACATAACGTGCGACATCTTTCTTTAGTCCGGGCCACCAGAACAGCTTTTTCATATCCCTGTACATCTTTGTGCTCCCTGGGTGAACTGAGTACTTTGCAAAGTGCGCTTGGTACATCAACTCTTCCCTCAATTTACCCACACTTGGGACGCACACTCGACCATTTCTCCGTAACAACCCGTTATCCCAAGAGAATTGATCATCCGGCCCATCTTTAGCATAGCGCTGAAGACTTTCATCAAGCTCCGTTGCTCGCCGAACTCTGTCCGTAAGGTCATACTGCACCTCCGTCCAGTTCAAGCATGCATCGGTTGACGCACCCTTGTCAACACACGATATCTCCAATGCTTCCAATTCTTGGATCAAACGCTGATCATGCCTCTGCAACCAGCTTGCCCGTACTGGAGTCTTTCGACTCAAAGCATCAGCGACCACATTTCCCTTCCCGGGGGTATAGTGAATCTCGAAGGTGTAGTCCCCGAGGAACTCCATCCATCTTCGTTGTCGCATATTCAGATCCTTCTGATCCAACAAATACTTTAGGCTCATGTGATCCGTATAGATATCCACTTTAACGCCATATAGATAGTGCCGCCACAACTTGAGCGCAAAGATTACCGCCGCCAACTCCAAATCATGGACGGGGTAATTCCGCTCATGCACTTTCAACTGACACGAGCCATAAGCAATCACTTTACCAAATTGCAGAAGAACGCAGCCTAAGCCGCTCCCTGATGCATCACTATAGATCTCATACCCATCTGTACCACATGGCGATGTCAACACAGGCGCCGTGGTCAAACGACTCTTCAAGTCTTCAAAAGCTCGCCCGCACTCCGGCGTCCAAATGAACTTTTGATCTTTTCTCGTCAGCGTGGTGAGAGGTAAAGCAATCCGTGAGAAGTTTTCCACAAACCGTCTATAGTAGCCCGCAAGTCCAAGGAAGCTCCTGACCTCGGCCACTGAAGACATCACTGGCCAATCTCGGATGGCACTTATCTTCAACGGATCCACCGCGATACCCTCTCCGCTTACCACATGGCCTAAAAAGGCTACTGAAGAGAGCCAGAACTCACACTTTGAGAACTTGGCAAAAAGCTTGTTCCTCCGCAGGGTATGCAAGACCAACCGCAAATGGTTTGCGTGATCCTCTTCCGACTGAGAGTATACCAAGATGTCATCGATAAACACAATAACAAACAAATCCAAATACTCTCGGAACGTTCGATGCATTAGGTCCATAAATACCGAAGGCGCATTACATAGGCCAAACGGCATTACTGTGAACTCATAATGACCGTAGCGTGTTCCAAACGCCGTCTTGGGAATGTCACCTTCCCGAATCCTTAGCTGATAATATCCCGATTTCAAATCCAACTTGGAATAGACCGTTGATCCCGCCAGCTGATCAAAGAGGTCATCAATCCGCGGAATCGGATATTTCTTTTTCTCTGTCAGCTTATTCAACTCGCGGTAGTCAATACACAACCGTAAGCTACCGTCTTTCTTCTTCACAAAGAGAACAGGCGCGCTCCAGGGTGACATACTTGGGCGTATATAACCCTGCTCCAACAACTCTTGCAATTGGACTTTCAACTCAGCCATCTCTTTTGGTGCGACGCGATATGGAGAGCGGGTCACAGGTTTCGCACCTAGCACCAACTCAATAGAGAAGTCAATCTCCCGCTGGGGTGGTAACCCAGGAAGATCTTTAGGAAACACATCGGCAAACTCTGACACAACTGGCACTTCACCGACACTGGCCTTTGGCTCAACAGCCTGAATTAGCGTGAAGAATAACTCCGCACCCTTCCGAACAGCATTAACAACTTGGAGTGCAGACAACAACGTTCCGCCAACTCCTCGCATACCAGCGAACTTCGTCACAAGCCCAGTATTCTGGCACAGTGTAATCTCTTTGGAGTTGCAATCAATAAAGGCACGCTGCTCCGAGAGCCAGTCCATACTAAAGATCACATCAAACTTCGATAACGGTAGCACAGCTGCACTCAAACCGAAATCCTGACTTCCTATCTGCACATCCACATCGCAAGCCCTATCCGCAAGCATCACACAGCCATTCGGCAATAGCACCCTTGTACTATCCACCGTCACATGACTTGGTACCCCAATTCGAGATACGAAATCCTCAGACAGAATAGAATGCGAAGCACCCGTATCAAACAGGGCTCTCGCTAAATTATTCCGAATCAGGACAAAGCCTGCAGCACACACACATCATGCACAAGCTAAACAAAACCAAAACCAATAGCACAGCAAGTAAACTAAATCAACTCATACCTGTGACGACGTCACTTTGCTTAATCGCTTCCTGTTGGCCAAGTTGATAGATTCGGGGCTGCGCCTGGGAAGCAGAGGAATCCACCACCGCTTTGCCCTTCTCAGCATACGACGCACCCGTCTTCTTGTCCCCTTTGGGCTGCACAACCCGACAGTCACGAGCAATATGCCCCACCCGGCCACAGTTATAGCATGTACGAGCATCCGGCCTTGATGTCGCTCCCGACACAACGGTCGTAGTCACTTGCCCAGATGGCTTGGACCTCTTGCCCCCTTTCTTCTGGTAAAACGACTTGCTTGGGCGAGGTGCTTGAAACTCTGGCTTCGACGCAACCAAGCCCTTGTTCCCTTGCACTCGCCTCATGTCCTTCTCCAACGCGCACGCAGTATCAACCAACGCCTGAAACCCTTGGCTCACAGAACTCGAAAGCAGGAATCGCAACTCATCCCGCAATCCTTCATAGAACCGATTCGTTTTCCTTTGGTCATCCGCGAAGATTGTTCCTGCATATCGTCCCAACCTGGTAAACTCATGCAAGTAGATATCCACACTATCTTCCCCTTGCTTTAACCGTTGGAACTCATTTTCCATAGCAATGCGTTGTGCCGCTGGGACATGTTTCGCCAGAAATAATCGAGAGAACCCCTCAATCAACACTTGTGTTAATTGCCTGCCCGCCAAATGGTGTAGCTCAACCTCGTCCCACCACAACCGCGCCTCCCCTTCAAGCATGAAGGTGGCTAAGGTGACCTTGAGAGTTTCCTCCGCCCTGATCGCTGTCATTATCCTCTTGACACGCGATAACCAATCTTCCGCCTGCGTTGGGGATCCCATTCCCGCAAACGTAGGAGGACTGAAGCTCATGAATTGCTTCAACTGTCGGTCAGCTGCTCGTGGATCTACAGCCTCAACCGGCTCGGGTCTTACATCAACACGAACTGGCACTACCGCCGGCTGCGCTTGCCCGGTCGGCTGAATCATGGCAAATAGCGCCTCAGCAACTAAACGAACAGTTTCCGCAGATGGAGGAGGTGTTGGCACCTCAGCTGGTGCCGCACTCTCATCAGAGCGCTGGGGCTCAGACTGCCCAGCACCACTACGTGTCACCTATAGGTGGACAAGACACACATTAGCGAACGTATGCAAGCAAAACAACACAAAAAGGAACGCGCAGATTCCTCAAACAAGATTTTGTACATTCCTTAATGGACATTCCAGAGTTCATTAGCGTTATAGCAGGTCGCACAAACACGTGCTCGCCACCCCACAAAAGAATTCGACCACGAATTCGAAAGAGGAAGACCGACAAAAGCTGATACCAAAATGTAACGACCCCATCCGTTAAATGACGTATAGTAGAAGGTCCGGCCGGGGCCCCACACTATATGCCACAAACAGACGGTGAGGTCACAGGATAATACCAAACCAAATACGAATCCTAACTCAGAGCATTCTAGCGGAAGCTTTAAGTTACAACTTTGAACTCTCAACCGGAATGTCCAATATATAAAACCACCTTTATATATAAACTATGGAATGTACACAACCACAAGAGTTTGGCCTTAAGGCCTTACAGTTCCTCTGTACATACAACATGTTTTACAAACCTCGGCGCGCAGGTCGGCCATACATGAGTAAACGAGAAAACAAAACAAAGCCATTCGCTTAGCCTTCAAGGGCTAGCCGCAGCAGCAGCAGCAACAGCAGTAGGGCTTCAACCCATCACTTACCACTTGGCTCTCCAGCACCTGCACGGGAACAATCCACCCAACTGGTGGCAAACAATGCAACGGTCAGCATTCAGCTGACCCAATTATAACAATCCTACCCCTTTCTCGGGGCATGAGCATTCTTTCCCTGCAAGCATGGCATCATCAAATAGCAACTATGTGCGCGCAGGCACATTCAAGCCATCACAACCATAGGCCACACGGCCCGACAGTCCGTGCACTCAGGGCACATTTTCGGTGTACCGGAATACCAGGGTCAACACCACCATCTACACGGTATTTGAGCATTTTAGTCTTTCCGGTGCGCGGGCCTAAGACTCTCATTAGGCGCTCCAACAAAACCTATAACCAGGCTTCCAAGTCGGACGGACCTAACGCAGGTACGGATCAGCCACCCCCCGTTGCTCAAGTCGCCGTGCCACCTCGAATACGGAAGTATCCATGGCTATTTATAGGCGCGGGTCGGTTTCACCTTTCCTGTTCGGCAATCTGCCTTTTCATTGAGTTGCAGCCCAACGGCTCAACTACTCACAAAGTGGCAACACACGGCCACAAGAGTTGCATCCAACCCTCTTCATTTCCTGGACATCGTCCAGTACTTCCTGCCGCACCAAGCAACAGGTAGGAACAAGGCATCACAAGCCATAATCACGGAGCCTTCTTCGATATGCAAACAAGCATCACCAATCCAGATTACACCAGATGGGCTTCACACAGCATGCCTAGAGCCGTACTCCAATTCCGGCCTCTAATAAGGGGGACTTCACATATCTACCCCAAGGGACACCACAACCCACCGCACACTCGCGGGGAAGGGTTTTCCCTATGCAATGCAGAAAAGAAGGACATCACATGTCCAAGGAGGGAGATCGTTACCCTTGTCGATCTCTTCGGTGCCATCGAAAACTAGCCGGTGAGAAAGGACCGCAGCAGCCTTGCCTTCACAACGCCAGCTTCGGATCACGAATCGGACCACGGGAGCTCCGCCGGTGGCTTGCTCTCCTCCTCCTTCTTCCTCCACTCTCTTTCTCTCTTTCTTAAGCACAAATGAAGAATGACCTCTTCATTCTTCTCTCACGTATTAATCCAGCCAGGAAACCATCTTGGCCCTTGGATCAAAAGAGAGAAAACTGAACGGCCAAGATTTTCCCAAAAAACCACTTTTTGGCCGACACGGCCTGTGACACGCCCGTGTCACAGGCCGTGTACGCTTTAAGCGGCACACACAGTTTGAACCGACTGAACAACACGGGCATCGACACGCCCGTGTCGGACCTGACACGCCCGTGTCAAACCTGAGACACGCCCGTGTCTCCTGCTCCATCGAGCTGCAACCAGTACACGGGTCAGAACACGGCAACTGACACGCCCGTGTCCAGCCTGACACGCCCGTGTTCAAGGCCGTGTTCAAGGCCGTGTCCGGCTCTGACTTGAATAGGCCAATTTCGAAAAATAATTCGAACACGCCCTGGGACACGCCCGTGTCCCAGGCCGTGTACACCCGACACGCCCTGGGACACGCCCGTGTCCCAGGCCGTGTAAACTAGCCTGCTCCTCAAACTCATCTTGAGTCTTTTTGGGGCCTTTTTGGGGTGTTACATTCCTTGCAGTCCGGCATGCTTGATAATGTCTGCTGGTTGGTCCTTCATGGCAGTGCCACAATATTTGCAAGCCTTCCTCGCTCTATACACATCTTCTTACCACTTGATCTGCACAGATATGAAATAAGAAGGGGTCCTCCCAAATGTAGTTCTTCGCGTCGGAAAAGAATTTCTTCTTTTGTTGACTTGAAAAACCTTTTGGCAGGACCCGAGCCACTAGATAGTTGGCCAAATACGCAAACCAAGGGGTAGAAGAATTCGTTAATTTTTTTTATGGCGAGGAGGCGCTCTTCAGGGAATTTATCATCAATATCAGCTTCCGCCAGCATATCCGCAGCAGGGTTTTCTAAGCGGGAGAGATGATCAGCCGCCAAGTTCTCCGCTCCTTTCTTGTCCCGGATCTCCAAGTCAAATTCTTGTAGTAGGAGGATCCATCTTAATAATCGGGGCTTGGCGCCTGCCTTGTTTAGTATTTACCTAAGGGAAGAATGATCAGTACACACAATGACTTTATAGAGTGTAATATAATACCTAAACTTATCAAACGCAAAAACAATTGCTAGAATTTCTTTCTCTGTAGTTGTGTAATTGGCCTGTGCAGATGTGAGTGTCTTGCTTGCATAATAAATTGGGTGAAAATACTTGTTCACCCGTTGGCCTAACACTCCGCCTACAGCAATGTCACTTGCATCGCACATTATCTCGAATCGAAAGGACCACTCTGGTGCTACTAGAATTGGCGAGTTGATAAGCTTATCTTTGATAATATTAAAAGCTGCTAAACATTCATTATCAAAAATGAAAGAAGACTCTTTTTCTAACAAGTGTGTTAACGGCTTTGTAATTTTGGAAAAATTTTGTTTAAACCGCCGATAAAAACCTGCGTGACCAAGGAAACTTCTAATAAATTTTACATTTGTGGGAGGGGAAGTTTCTCAATCACCTCGATCTTGGCCTTATCAACCTCGATTCCTTTACCCGATATTTTATGACCGAGTACCAACCCCTCTTGCACCATAAAATGACATTTTTCCCAATTTAGGGCTAGATTCGTATCTTCACAACATTGAATAACACGTTCAAGATTAGCTAAGCATGATTTAAAAGAATTTCCAAATACGGAAAAGTCATCCATGAAGACTTCCATCACATCCTCAACCAACTCATCAAAGATGGCCAACATACATTATTGGAATGTAGCTGGTGCATTGCAAAGGCCAAATGGCATCCTTCTATAAGCAAAGGTGCTGAAGGGACAAGTAAAGGTTGTTTTCTCCTGGTCCTCGGGTGAGATTGGTATTTGGAAATATCCCGATAAACCATCAAGAAAGCAATAGTAGGAGTGACCGGAAAGGCGTTCTAAAATTTGATTAATGAATGGAAAGGGAAAGTGGTCTTTTCGGGTGACATCATTTAATTTTCTATAGTCGATGCACATCCACCAACCCGTAACAGTACGAGTTGGAATTAGTTCATTGTTCTCATTAACCACTACTGTCATGCCGCCTTTCTTTGGTACTACTTGCACGGGGCTAACCCACGGGATATCTGAAATCGGGTAGATAATTCCTTCATCTAATAGTTTAATTACTTCAGCCTTAACGATGTCTTTCATGTTGGGATTACGTCATCGCTGGGCTGTACACTATTGCGAGAATTATCTTCAAGTAATATTTTGTGTGTGCAGAAGGAGGGGCTTATCCCTTTAATATCAGATAACTGCCAAGCTATAGCTCGGCAATGCCTATTTAAGATTAGAATTAATTCGAAAATTTCCGAATCACACAAAGTAGAAGAAATGATGACAGACAATTTAGAGTCTTTTTATAAAAAGACATATCTTAGGTACTCTGGAAGTTGCTTAAGCTCAAGAGTAGGTGGTACTTCGTAAGAGGTCGTAATTTTAATACTCTCTAAGCCAATTGGATCAGGAGGCGAAGAATGAGATAATTCCTTAAAACAAAATAATTCATCATGTTCTGCATCATCACAAGATGTGGGACCAAAATTAGAAAATGATGAAAAATCTTCTTCAAATGATGCATCTAGATGGTAACAAGAATCATCATTTGAAAGAGAATTGTGCATTAAGGGGTTGATACTGAAAGTAACTTCATCATCTCCAACACGAAGGAGGATTTTTCCGTTACTCATATCTATTATTGCGCGGGAGGTGGCAAGGAAGGGCGGCCGAGTATGAGTGGTACTTCAGCATCCTCTTCGATGTCAAGAATGACAAAGTCCACCGAAAAGATGAACTTGTCAACCTTCACTAACACGTCTTCCACTACCCCTACTGGATACTAAACAGAACGATCTGCTAGTTGTATACTTATTTTTGTTGGGATTGGATCTCCTAACCCCAATTTCTCAAAAAAAGAGTACGACATTAGATTTATGCTAGCACCTAGGTCGGTGAGGGCATGCTTTACTAATAAATTGCCAAAGAGGCACAGGATAGAAAACCGTCCCGGATCATTCGATTTTTGAGGCAATTTATTTAATAAAGCTGCAGAGCATTCTGCATTGAGGGAAATACGTGAGATATCTTCAAGTTTCTTTTTATTGGAGAGTAACTCCTTGAGATATTTCACATATTTTGGCATTTGAGAGATTACCTCGCAGAAGGGAGCATTTATAAGAATTTGTTTTAAAATTTCTAAAAAAAATTTGTATTGCTCCTCTACTCGCTCATTTTTAATTCTAGATGGATAAGGGGGTGCAGAAGTAGAAACAAGAGGAGATTTTGAAGCATTCGGAGAATTAGAAAATAAAACTGGAGGGGGTAAAATAGAAACAATTACCTCGGGTTCAATTCTACTTGGAGGTTACCTCCTTTCCACTGTGAAGGTTGATGGCATTTGCATTCTTGCTTGGATTCGTCTCAGTGTTGCCCGGCAAAGCTCCATGCGGGCGCTCGGAAATCATTTTGGCAAGCTGGCCAATTTGATTCTCTAAGTTCTTTACAGATCCGGTGAGATTCCGGATGTTGGATTCGTTCGAGGCAACATATTTAGAAAATACCTCTTCCATCGAAGAGGGATTTGGTGGTGGTGGAAGAAAACCAGGTGGGTTCATATTAGGAGGGCGATGGGCATTACTTTGGTTGCTCCATGAGAAATTTGGGTGGTTCGTATAACATGGATTATAAGCATTGTTTTACGGAGCGTTGTTTGGGTTAAAGGAAGGACGAGTAAGATTCCCCATGAAATCAACCTGTTCTTCAATAAAAGTATTACTAGTATTATTTGCCCAAGAAGGAGTGGCAGAGGAAGCAGACATCTCTGCCACTTGCTTGCATAAACGTTCAAGTTGTAAAACTAAATTAACTGTCATATCAACTTCATAAAGTCCTACCGGCCTTCTAGGGCGCGCTCGGGGCACATTCCACTGATAGTCATTCATGTCCATTTCCTCAAAAAGCTCTTGAGCGGCCTCTGGGGTTTTATTATTGAGAGTACCCCCAGCGGCTGCATCAATCATCTGCCTTGTTTGGAAATTTATGCCATTATAAAAAATTTGTACTTGTTGCCAAGTAGGAAGTGCATGGTGAGGACATCTACGCAAAAGCTCCTTGAAGCGCTCCCATGTATCGTAGAGAGTCTCTGAGTCGATTGGCATAAACGAAGAGATATCAGTTCGTAATTTGGCGGTTTTTGCAGGAAGAAAATATTTAGTCATGAATTTTTCCGCCATTTAGGCCCATGTATTGATAGATCCTCTAGGAAGAGAACCTAACCACTGCTTGGCCTTTGACCGCAAAGAAAAGGGAAATAGTCGTAATCGAATGTCGTCATCAGTAACGCCATTGATTTTGAAGGTATCACAGATTTCAAGAAAATTTGAAAGATGTTGATTTGGATCTTCATCTGGTAAACCATCAAAAGTAACCGATTGTTGCACCATTTGGATAATGCTAGACTTGATCTCAAAATTATTATTAGCTATAATAGGGCGAACAATACTAGATTATGTCCCTTCCATGTTCGGTCGTGCATAATAGGACAAGGTCCGTTGCTAGGCTTCATTAGGATTGGGGTCACCCATAGTTGCTATATTAATATCTCCGATAGATTCTTCAAAATGAATTGGTAAATCCTGTCCACGAGATTGAAGGCGTCGCCTAAAGGTGCGCTCAATTTCTGGATCAAAATGGGATTCAGGATTATTCGAAGAACTTGCTCGGGTCATATACTAGAAGAAAAAAAAGACAAATGATTAAAGATGAGTTTAAAAATTAATAATGGATTTTTTTTCTTTTTGTTCTTTTTAGGCGGTTTTAGGTATATTATTAAGATATATATATATTATAGAAAAAAAAGAAATATGATAAAATTAACAGTTATCTTTTTTTTTTGAAATATCGACGCAAGTCCCCAGCAACGGCGCCAAAAACTTGATAGAGAAAATCCCGGAGGTGTTTTATGAAAGAGAGAAGATGAAGATGAAGATGATGTTCTCCGAGTCTATATTCGATAAAGGCAAGTTTACCTTATCGCTTATAGCATAGGATATAATATCAAGGTCGTATTAGAACCAAGGCGCATCGATTACTTCTACTTCAAAGAGATTTCTGTTATTTTATCAATTAGATACATTGATTTGGTTTGCAAATAAGAGAACAGTTATACAATAAAAGAGGACGATTAAGCAATAATTTAAAAGGTTTGTACTTGATCTTGAATCACCTTGGAATGCAAATGACCAAAAATAGATAAATCCCTAATTCTCTTTAACGAAGGTGCTTGGACCGTGGAGGTTCCAAGAATATGAACGCACCTCTTTCAAGGCTACGCCCAACTGATTTTAGGTTGATCAACCAAACTTTCATTCTATAATTGAAACCACTAAAACTCGCTTTATGTGGTGAACCCCTCTATTGGATTTGACTCCAATCCGGGAAATTTTTGTCGTCCACTTTCAAGGATTGCATTCAACTCCCTTTACCCGTGAGTGATCAATCCATACGCATGATCCTTTTGGCTACTAGAGTATGGAAAAAGAAGAGAAAATCATATATTGATGATATGACCTCTCTATAAATTAATCAAGGGTAAATCCTAAACATTTGTTCAAAGAGAAAGAGATGATATGGGTTAAGAAAAAGAGATCATTTCATTCCTCGGATCATTTCAATCAAGTACTAAACAAAGTTTAGTTACTCATAATATAGGAAATGAAAATCATGTTAAGAATATGCATAAAAAGAAAGAGAAAGAGGGAAAGGGAATAACAAACTAATTTATTTCTTATTGAAAAGAAGTTAAAAGATTTCAAAAAAAGACATTATAAAGAGAGTTTGCAAGAAGATTACAAGTACGATAAAAGAAATTGCAAGAACATTAAAGCATGAAAGTATTAAACTAAAATACTCTACAAAAAAACTCTAAAGGCTCTCTACAATGCTTAAAATGAAGTAGGAAGGATGTTGCTTTCCCCCCTTTCTTCATGCCTATTTATAGGGCCAAAACCAAGGGAGTAGAGTTGGAATTTGGCATGAGGATGAAGTTTCCATGAAGCATCCCTTGGTCAAAAAGCACATGTTGGTTTAAAATTCAAAGGTGGCTAGCCTCTTTCACACTTGTCATGAAAAGCATGATAAAAGTTGGCTAGCTTTCTCTCTTTCCATGAAGCTTCCTTTAAGGACACATGTTGAATATAAAGTCAAAGGTGGCTAGCCTATTTCACACTTGTCATGAAAAGCATGATAAAATTTGTCTAGCTTTATCTCTTTCCAAGAAGTTTTCTTTAAGAACACATGCTGAATATATAGTCAAAGGTGGCTAGCCTCTCTCATACTTACGAGAAAAAATCACATCGGACCATTGTAGCTTCATTCCATTCTTTAATATAGTTCAGCAACACCATGACATGAGTGCACTCGACATTTATTTTGGAACACCATAACTGAAGGCATGTTATTTTAGAATATATAATGCAATTTGTCTCGAGATCCTCGGTTCTTGCTCAAACACGAGTTTCATACATGCAGGAAACCTGCTAGATAGCAACTTCGACGGAGGATTCCCGAGGCTACAATAATCCGATAAAGAAGTGTAACCATCCGTTGGAAACGTCTTTTTGAAAGCTACAACTTTCGTGTTCAACCCAAGATCTGAATCTGGCTGCAGCATGCCCAAAAGTGGCCCCGAAGTTCGCTGCACACAAAAAAATAGTAAAATGTGCATGGTTAGGATAGACTTATGAAAAAATTATGATTTAGCGGATAAAATTAATAATATAAATATATTTATATTAGATTATTTAGATTTTTATATTAATAACTTAGGTCAAATTATGCATCATCAATTATCATCAGACAAAGGATTGTCATACATTTCATCAATTTGACTGATCAAATCCTTGGTAATTTCTTTTCTAGCTTGGGTGGGAACAACTTTAGCTTCAGCTGTTTCAGCTTCCATAGCAATGTCCTGATTTACTAGATCATCTAAACTTGGAATAGTGCTATTATCCATGATATAAGTTGGCCCTGGAGGACTAGATCTTTGTTCATATAGTACTACTGGAGGAGCTATCAGACTTTTATTTATAATGTCTAATACTTCTGAACTCGCAGGGGAGGTGTAGCATACTATTACTCTGGATGAATGAGTGGGAAAGAAGAGGCAGAACTAAATATAAGATCCAAAGATCTTCAGCAGAATATGTAGATTTTCTTTATATTTAATGAAGTAGATCCTTCCAGGCAAAACTTCTGGCAAGATGGTTTCTTGAGCATTGGATACTATAATATCTGTACATTGATTATCTACATGTACTACTGAGTCAGTTATCTCTATATCATCTAATTTCATATCAGTATCAAGAAAATTTAGAAAATCTATTTCCATATCAACATTTGTTCCTGCTGCTGCTGGTTCTGCTGCTGCTACTTCATCATTAAGTATCTCCCCCTGCCTGGTTTCAGTATGTACTGAAGCTAGGCCCCCAGATGAAGAGAGGGTAGATGTGAGGGTAGAGAGTTGAGCATAGAGAGATGATATGGAGATAACCAGATGGGAAATAGCCTCTACAATGATGGTTTTGATGTTAGGCTTGAGGAGCTCAGAAGTGGTTGGATGATAGAGGGATTTAAAGGTGTGGAGTCAACAGTTTGAGCAGGAGGTGATTGAGAAGGGATAGAGGTAGTGAAGGTAGTTGCTGGAGGAGATGGTTGGTTGGAAGTGTCTGCAATGGGGTCCTGCTGAGGAGATTGGTGAGGAGAAGGAGTGTTCAGAGAAAATAAAAGTAAATTGAGAGAAGGGATTGAAGAGAGAGTGGAGAGGGGGATATCAGCAAGATGAGATGGAAAAGGAGATTGGGGAGGTGTAGGGATGGATTTATCAGCCCTAGGAGAGGGAGGATTGGATGGAATATTAGTAGGGGAGGAAGTAATTGGAGAAGCTGGTGGTGTAGGGGTATATATTAGAATGGAAGTGGAGGCTGGGGTTTGTTGAACTTGAGGCTGAGATAGAGCTTGAGAATCAGGAGGAGGTGGAGGGGTGGATGGAATCTCTACAGAGGGGTGAGGAGTGGCTGATGTAGCCCTTGTACATTTAGAAGATCTGGTGGAAGAGGAAGGAGCCTTGGTTGGCTTTGTAATGGTCCTCTCCCACTTGCCAAAAAGAGCACAAGTAAGTCTCTTTGAGGCATTAATGGATATGGTCGGGGAGACCAGGGATCCGACAGCCTTTTCTTTGAAAAAGATCACTAGGATCCTTCCAAAACATACATTCTTTTTATTGTTCCTCTTTTTGATAAGATCAAACAGAACTTGAGCCCAGTTAATGGCTTTCTTGTTTACTATTGCACACATAATAAGGAAGTGATGTCTGGTAATGTAATCATGTGCAGAGTGCTTTTCGAGCAGCACTTTCCCTATAATATCTGCAAGGAACTTATATTCAACAGATAAATTCTTTTTAAGCAGTTTCTGTGGGGTTTCTCCTGAATAACCCATGAGGCTCAGCATCGTATCAAACTCTTCAGTTTCAATTTCTAATTCCTCCTCACCATTATGCAATCCAAATATTTCAGTTAAAACTGCGGGAGTGAGGGAGATGGCATTACCAGTGATTGTCCCTTTCATCACGTTCTCCTCTATGATAGATGTGTAGACTCATTCCCTGATCTCTGTTCCATAGATTTTGATGCGTGTTGATAGCAGAGTATTGAGATGTTGGTCTTCTAGAGTTTGCAGAATGTTCACGAATACAGGATCAGAGTATTGGAAGGATTCGAAATCTAGATCAAATCTTATATCAAACTTCATCGCTGCAAGAGAGCCTGCGGGGATCGCCATGAGAATACCTGCACGAAAAGTCAAAGATCAAGTGCAAGAGAAATAAAAGCGTGGGACAAAGGTCGAAGAAAACCTAAATATAGTGTTTTACTGAATATGAACAGACAAACTCCATTCCACGAAAAATGAATAGATCTTCGATCTGAGGTCGACGAAATAATTTGGACTTAAATGATTAGTCGATCTCAGTCTGAAGGGTTGAAGACATTTCATCGATCTTCGTTCGATGAAAGTTTTTTGAATGAGGTTCTTCCATCTTAGTTCGACGAAACTAACTCCACACAGAGATTTCGTCGATCTCCGTTCGATGAATATCTCACAAGCTTCTCCCAGTTCATCGATCTCCGTTCGACGAACATTGAAAAATTTGTCGAGTGCAGACAGAAATTCAACTAATTCTTCTCCATTTATCATTCCAAGCTGATTTATGAAGAACAAGTGATTTCTTTCATCCAGAGGTTTGGTGAAGATATCAGATCTTTGTAAATAAGTGTAGATATAGACAAGATTAATTTTATTTTTGTCTACACACTCTCTAATGAAATGATGCCTAATGTCTATATGCTTAGTTCTGCTGTGATGAACTAGATTTTGTGCTATGGCTATAGCACCTGTGTTATCACATTGTAATGTTGAATTATTTAAGTTGAAACCATAGTATAGTAGTTTGTTTTGAATCCACAGTATTTGGGAACAGCAACTGCCAGCTGTAATATATTCTGCTTCAGCAGTTGATGTAGACACAGATGACTGCTTCTTGCAAAACCAAGACACTAATCTTATACAAAGGAACTGACAAATGCATGTAGCAAACATAATATCAGGTTTGCTTGCTGTAAGGTATAGTAGGGACCCAACAATGCACCTATATAGTTTCTGATCCATAGGTTTCCCATGTGCATCAGAGTCTATCATAACATTAGTAGGCATGGGTGTTTTCTTTGTTGAGGCATCAGCCATCCCAAACTTCTTTATAAGCTCTTTGGCATATTTAGCCTGGGAAATGAAGATTCCAACAGGTAGCTGCTTCACTTGGAGACCATGGAAGTAGGAAAGCTCACCCATGCTACTCATCTCAAATTTTGAATGCTTAGATCAAAAAATCTCTTGCATAATTTGGGATCAGTAGAGCCAAATATTATATCATCTACATATATTTATACTAACAGAATTTTATCATGATGTAATTTGGTAAACAAAGTCCTATCAACTATACCTCTTGAAAAACCATGCTCTAATAGAAAGCTGGCTAAGGTCTCATACCAAGCTCTTGGAGCTTGCTTTAAACCATAGAGAGCCTTGTGCAACTTAAACACAAAAAAGGGATGAGTTGGAGAAATAAAACCTGGAGGCTGTTCAACATAAACCTCTTCTTTATGTTCCCAATTCAAGAAGGCACTCTTCACATCCATTTGATAGACTTTGAACTTTTTGAATGAAGCATATGCCCGAAATATCCTTATTGCTTCTAGCCTGGCAACTGAATCATAGGTTTTATCATAGTCAATCCCTTCCTCTTATCTATACCCTTGAGCAACAAGCCTAGCCTTGTTCCTCACAGTCACACCTTGGGCATTAAGCTTATTTCTGAATACCCATTTGGTTCCAATGACTGGGTAGTCTTTTGGTCTTGGAACCAAATCCCAAACCCTGCATCTCTCAAACTGATTGAGCTCTTCTTGCATTGCAATGATCCAGTGGGGATCTTGCTCTGCATCAGATATGGATTGAGGCTCAATTTGGGAGAGGAAACAGGCATGCATCAAGTCCTGGTTAAGTTGATGCCTGGTTTGTACACCTGCTATTATGTCTCCAATCACTTAGGATTTAGGATGATCCCTCAGTGTGACAAGATCAGTAGGTGGAGTTGTTTCTACAACAACATTTGGGAAGGATTCCTCTTATGCAATTACTTCTGTTGCTGTGGGGGGTTCAATTGCATCCAGATTTTCTTCATCACTTTCTTCATTTGCTTGTTAAGAAGGCTGGGATGTAAATTTTAATTCATCCAATTTCTAACACAAGTTGTTTACCTGCAAGGGGTTTCTGGTAGAAATTTCTTTCTCCTTGTAAAACATATTAGTCTCATCAAATATAACATGCATGGATTCTTCTATTTTCAATGTGGATTTATTAAAACCCTATAAGCTTTGCTGACTTGGGAATATCCTAAAAAAATTCCCACTACAGCCTTTACTTCAAACTTTCTAATGTGCTTTTTGTCATTATTGTGAATATAGCATACACAACCAAAAACATAAAAATAGTTAATTATTGGTTTCTTCCCTTTGTGCAATTCATAGGGGGCTTATGTTTTAGTTTGTGTATCAAGCTTCTGTTCAGGACATAGTTTGTTGTGCTCACTGCCTCTGCCAAGTAGGATAGGGGCATGTAAGCATCTGCAAGTAATGTGCCTGCAGCTTCAATGAGTGTTATATTTTTCCTTTAGCTACCCCATTTTGTTGAGGAGTTCAAGGAGTTGAGAAGCAGTGTCTTATACCTTCTTTCCTACAGAACTCTAGCATAAGAAGAGACTCAAACTCAGTTCCATGATCACTTTTGATCAATGCAACTTGAGTAGAATACTCAATCTGTATGATCTTGAGAAAATCTGTAAGAACTTGAAAAGTATCTGACTTTGCTCTCAAAAAGAAAACCCAAGTGAATCTGGAGAAGTCATCTATAACCACTAAGGTATAAGACTTCCCTTCTAGGCTTTGTACAACAACAGGGCCAAAAAGGTCCATTTGTAGTAAGTACAAAATCCTAGGTGAATCACTCTTATTAATGGATTTAAAGCTAGATTTAGTTTACTTGCCTAGTTGAGAATCCATGCAGAGGCCTTCCTTCTTATAGAGAAGGTAAACCTCTCACGAGGTTGTCCTTAGATAGCCTAGCAATGTTTTTAAGATTTACATGTCCTAATCTCTTATGCCATAAGTCATTTTGACTACTAACTAAGTTAAGCAGACAGATATCTGAAGTAATATATTGGAAATTAACTAAATATATATTTCCTTGTCTACTGCCAATTAAGACTGGTTTGTTTTCTCTTGAGTTAATAGTACAGGATTCAGAGTTGAATGATACCTGATAACCTTCATCATAGAGTTGGCTTATGGAGATGAGATTGTGCTTCAGTCCACTCACATATGCAACTTTCTTGAAGGTTATAGCTCCAATCTTGATTTTTCCATAGCCCTCTGTTTGGCCATAATTTGAATCACCAAAGATGACCTTTGGTCCCAGCTTGGACTTATAGTTAATTAAGTTGTCCTTGCTGCCTATCATATGCTTGGACCAGCCACTATCCAGATACAAGTGTTGATTATATGTTGGGTAGGTCTTAATCTGCAAGTGCAACACTAAGTTGTTCTTGACCAGGGTTACCTTGGGTCCTTGTTGATTTACATAGGAATAACTGGAAATATATGAGCATTCAGGTTGATCTTTATAGCTTTTGGGATAATATCTTCTGGGTGGTATTATCCATGTGCTAAAGGGATTAAAGTTGCTCTTAGAATTTTGATTTCTATTGTTAAAATCTGTGATTGACGATTTCTGGTTGGATTGTGGAACTGAGCTCGACGATGTTGGATGAGATCGTCGATCTCTACTTGAAGAATGAGAGTATTCATTTTTAAAGTACCAAAATCGTCGATCTCTATTCGACGAGCCATACTGATATTATCGATCATAGATCGAAGAATGATTATTACTCAAGTTTGCGTTCAGAGATCGTCGTTCTGAGTTCGGCGATCTGTTCATATATCGTCGATCTTCGTTCGATGATAATTGCTGAACATTCTCATTTTTGTTTTTTTGGTTATTGGGGTTATTTTTAATTTCAATCATTTCAAGAACTTTATTAACCCTATTGACCTGTTCAGTATTTTTCTTTCCTTTGTTGGATATGAACTTTACTGGTTTGTAAAGATTGTTTTTCTGAATTATAGGTGGACTACTAGGGCAGGAACCTAATCCTAGTTTACTATTGTTGATCCTAGCATTTATAGTACTAGTGATACCTAATAATTGTAGACTTCTCCCATTTAAGGATTCTTCTAATATCTTGGCCTTGCTAAGTTCAGATTTCAAAAAGAATATTAGTTGAGTAGCCGAGATAAGTTCATTTGTTAGGTTAGCATTCTCTGCAGTAGTTTTATCTAGGTCTTTTAATTTTTCTCTGAGGAGTTTGATTTCCTTCTCAGAGATAATCAAGTCTAAGAACAAATTTTTAAATTCAATTTTAAATTCCTCTGATTCAAAATCATAAGAGGCTATTACCTGATCCTAAGCTGATAAGAGATCTTCATCTTCAGACTCATCAGCATCTGATCTGCTACTGCCTTCCTTAATAGCCATAAGGCAAACTTCTTTGGCCTTCTGCTCTTCTTCATCCTCATTAGAGCTGGAGGAGGTTGACTCTTCTTTAGTGTCACTCCATGACTCAGCAACAAATCCCATATCCTTCCTCCTATGCTTGATTGAGGAAGGCTTGTTGTAGTGACCCTTCCTTGAGTCACCCTCCTTTCTTCTATCCTTCTTCTGAACTTCTGGGCACTCAGAGATGAAATGCCCAGGTTTCCTGCAGGCAAAACATACTACTTCTTTAGATTGTATTTTGTCATACCTTGGCTTGTCTTCATACTTGGATTGTGTCCTTCTGAAATCTTTTCTAGCCATCATAAAGAATCTTTTGGCAAAGAGACTCATCAATTCTTCATTCATAGAAATGACTTAAGAGTCTCCTGTAGCTTTGAAAGCTATGTTGTGCTCTTTCCTAGTTGGTGTAGGAGTCTTGAATTCAGTTACTGCTTCCCTTGATTTTATCAGCTGCTTATAGGACTTTAGCTTTCCTTGTAAAGCTTCAGTTTAGATCTCTATTTTGCTTTTGGCTTCTCTGATGGGCCAGATTCTTGAGTCCCATATGCTGGGGAAGCACATGAGGATCTTGTCATTCACTTCAGTCAAAGTGATTTCCTTATCTAGAGTCCTCAGCTCACTGATAATGGAGATGAGTCTGTTGTACATCACATCCACTATTTCAACTTCATCCTTTTTGAAGTTTTCATATTGATTGATGAGGTTGGATCTTATATCCTTCCTCTCATCTACTGATCAAACCACCATCTGGTTCAGGGAGTCCCAAATGGCCTTGGCTGATGTGCACTCAACAACCTTTTGAAATATCTCATCTAACATTGTTTGAGCTAATATGTTCATGGCTTTGGCATCAGCTATCTTTCCATTTCTTTGTGCATCTGTCCATCCAGGGGGTGAAATTGCACTCATGTCTGTTGAAGTTGATGAGGTTGAAGCCACTGGAGCTGGTGGTGCTGTTAAGTTGGAATTAAATATATCCTCATCAATAGAATTCACGTAGAGTCTGATTCTTGCCTTCCAGAGTGTGAACTTGGACAAGTTACACACTGGAGGTCTGGTGCTTGCATATTCTTTGTTCTGTTCCATGCTGTATAGATCTAGATGATGTATAGAGAACATATCTAACTTAGAATCTTTGGTTCAAGTGTTAGCTTGTACAACAAAAAGAACCACCTCTGATACCAATTGAAAGTTAGGGTTAGATCTTATATACTCTACAGGGGGGGGGGGGTGAAAAGAGTATGTCTGTGTGTTATTTTTAAATTTTCTTTTTTAACAGTAAATTATCTTTACCTTTAACAACTATATCTAATCACAGATTAAAGTAAAACAAAGATCACAGAATATCTAAGTAACACAGCCATAGCAAGAAAAGAAGAAAAAGAGCAACCAAACAATACAAGAAATTTATAGTTGTTCCCACCATTGGGTACATCCACTCTTCTACCACCCTTGGTAGGAATCCACTACAGGTTTTGATCAGGTGACTGTCACCATTGAGCTTTTGATCAGGTGCTCAAAAACCAACCCAAGTCTTTTGGAAGGAGACTTACAACCAGAATAATTTTGAAGGGAATAATAACCCTGTATAGAGGTGGGAATGAGAGAGTGATGTAAGTCTTCTTTTATCAAGTCAAAATGAGAAGACTCTGTGGATTCTGGTTTGTTGTCAAAGCTCCCCCTGAGATCTTGAATGGTTCAGGAGTGGAAGCATTGTTCAAGGGTGTAGGCCTTCAGCTTTTGATGAATGCTCGATAGCAGAATTCTAGACTGATAAGAATGTTTGTCACTTGGAAAGCCTTGGAGCAGACTGATGACAGATGATGAAGAACAAGATTTTTGTCTCTGTGTATTGTTGATCTCATGTGTGTTCTCCTTCCAGCAGAATAATAACTTCTTAGTTTGTCGACCACCATTTGAATTTTCAAATTCCTCCTGTAATCAATGCTGATGACGTTGAGAGTTACACGACATTGATTACTTTCCCCAACTGTTTCATTGAAAAAATGGAAGGCAATAATCCAGATGAAAACCATAATTAATGCTCTATCTAACGGTAATATTCAGAGAATGTTAGAGCGTAAATTACACAGGAATTACTGCAATATAATAAAAATAGAAGGAAGGAAATAACTTAGTCTGGAATAGTCGACCAGAAGACAGAATTCGTCGAGCTGAGTCCATAGTTCGTTGAGCTAAGTATTGTTGTTCGTCGAGCTAAGTATTGTTGTTTGTCGAGCTGAGTTACAAGATCGTCGACCTCTTAATAGCTGACTGCTGCTTGATGAAATCTTCTTGTCCTATTCTCTATGTTCATTGACCTGAGACTGTGACGTTAGTCGGCCTAAGAACTTGGCAAATCTGTTGGCATTAAGTGAATAACATATTTGGCATTGAGTGTTCTTTGTCTCTGATTCTGCCTTTGCTTTGAGTGAATTACGACGCTGAGTGTTGAAAGTTATTCGATCTGAGATTGATGTTCGTCGAGCTCAGCTAAGAGATTTTAGCTCTTAGTTAGTCGAGCTGAGCATGACTATCGTCGACCTGAGTTCGACGAATGTAGTTTCTTTTTCTAATTCTTGATTTCTTTAAGTCTTGAGTCTTTGGCAGTGATGGAGGGTTGTCCTTTGTACTGTTGAATCTAAGGACATGGCCTAGACTTAATAAACACATAAATTTTGACCCTTCTATACAACATGGGTCACAACCTAAGAAGACAACCTAGCCCAAATCACCTAGGGGTTCCAACATGGTAACTGTTTGATCACCGTATCGGTACCCGTTACTGCAACGGATAATGGAATAGTTGCATATGCAAATTTCTTTTCATAGACCCATTAGCTAGAAATGTATAGAATTTATTAAGTCATGCTGAGATGACAATAACCCCAGCAGTTATCTCACTTTTCTTGCATTTTTATTTTTCATGTTTATCTTAGTTTAGTATTTATTGTATTTTGTCTATTTTCCTTTATTTTTTACGGAGCTCACCCCTACAGGTAATCTTGGCAACTTTGTATTGACGGGGTTGTGATTCTTCGTATGGCGGACCTGCTTCTGTTTTTCAACCGTCTTCTGGTATGCTCACTGGCTGAGCATTGGGTAACCTCTTCCCTTTCCTCTATCTGATTTAAATTTCTATATCATATGCTATGTAGTTTAGTTTAAGTCTGGGGGAGAGCCATTAATTGTTATCTTTTGCATTAATTGTAACCTCATTTCATTAATTGTTATTTTGGTTAGTTCATTGCATCGCACACCACTGCACTGACATGAGCGCATGCTTAGCTGTTAGCGTGTTGCTAGTTAAACTCGATTCTTTTGTATGATTTGGGAAAATTATTGTGTTGGCATATGATTGTGAGACAGAGTACAATGTTGAATCCTGTAGTGCTCTTAGTCGAGTTCTCTCGTCTCATGTAGAAATTGAAGTAGATTTAATTTTTTTGTATGATTATAGTTTTATATTTTGCTATTTGCGTAAATACTTTTTATTCTAGTAAAAAATTTGTGAATCCGGTTGAATCAAATGGTAGTGTAGGGACATGTGTAGCCGTCACTAGACTCATTTTGCTCGAGTCGGGAGGAAGGATCGTCTTTCTCGGTGGCTAAGAACTTGCCCAGAGCTACTCTCGAAGCATTGGTGCATGGTTAGTCTACCGTGAGTGTATGTAGGCCATCATTTTTGCCAGTTTGAACTTTGTACTGTTCCTAACGTCTTTTCCTCGCTAGCCCCATTTTGCCTACCCTTCTTTTGATTCAGCTCTACAATTATTTCACCAAAGCCTCATAGACGATCCTAGTCGCACACCTAAGTCGAGCTTTAGTGTTTTACATTTTTCATGTTAGGGTGTTGATGTGGTGATATTTCATGTGAATATGTGGATGTGCTCCAAAGCTTCTATTTGCTCAAATTGTTTAAAGAAAAGAAAATGATTCGAAAAAAATTATATGTGGAAATGAAAAGTTAAAAAGAAGAAATAGCATGACTGAAAATCCTATTGGAGATATGAGATTGTATTTGGAGTAGGCGGTGCACACACCTATATTTTAAAAGTTAAGTCTGGGGGTGTGGTGTACCCGCATGTATTGTGGTTAGCGGTTGGATATCTTTTTTTATGCTAGCTTATTTGGGTTAGGTGCATAACCTTCCTGTTTATCTTTGTTTACCTCACCGTAACCCAAGCACCATGATTTTCCTAAAGTCCTACGGATTCACGCTTGAGTCAAACTAGTGCCTTGGAGAGAGTGTTTACGGGCAAGTGTATGGTCCCCGACATTGGTGGATTCCTTTGGAGGTGATCCTGAGCCCCAGTCTTTGGCAAAGCTCACCTTAGTGACCAGCATACTTTCTTCCTATTCATGATCGGAAGAATCACCGTGATATCATTTTTGAGTAGTAATTAAATTTTGATACGCATTGTGAAAAATATAAACTATTTTGTACACTTAGAAATATCCTCTATTATATTTTTATGTGCGTGAGCATGCGACTTCGCATGGTACTCCGTATCTCAATTTCTTTATTAGCGAGTTTATTTTCCCTTTCTGCATAGATTTTTTTTTGTTGGGATGCGCAAACAGGTAAGTCTGGGGGTGTGATGAGTCCTATTTATATAGTTATTTTCGGACTCATGTGGGCTTGTTTTCTTTCACATGCACTTCACTTTTAGTTCGTTATCGTATATATTTCTTCTTATCTTTATTTCCATAGGAAGTGCACAGTTAGGCTCGTGGTGGTGTATTTTTGTACTTTTATTGATTGTACTCCTTTTTATGATTGCCTGGAATGTCTGCACATATAAGTGACTTGTATTTCCTTTTGGTACAGGGGCCGTGTGCGTGTTCCGGGATTATTTAGAAACAGGAATATTGCGCATGATCATCAGATTTATAGCGCACGACCACTGGTCGTGGGCTACTGATTGTGCGCACTATTCTTCAGTTTCCATGTTCTGCCTTGAGCTAATGCATGACCACTAGACACAGTGCGCATGACCACCGGTCGTGCGCCACTGATCGTATGCATTGATTCTATTTTCCTTGAGTTTTGTCTGGGGTAATTGCACCACCATTGGACATAGTGCACACGACCAACGGTCATGCACCACTGCTCATGCGCATTATCCCAGTTTTCCCTTCAGTTCTGCCATGCCAATACACACGATCACTGGACATAGTGTGCACAACAAATGGTCGTGTGCCCGTGATCGTGTGCATTGTTATTTCTGCTGTCTATAAATTCGCAGGTTCCACCCTATTTCCGGAGAGCTCGTCATTTTCCGCCATTTTCATCTCCGATAAAGGGTTCCGCCATTCCACTTCATCTTCCACTGTAGAGTGGTGCTCCAGGCAATATTTCACCGCCAAATCAAAGCCAGAGCTTCCTCTCAGCCTTCTTTTTCATGCTTGAGCATCAAGAAAGGTTTTGACGTTGTATGCAACAAGCAAAAGGGAAACTTGCAACTTTCTTCTGCAATCGTGACACGAAGAAGATGGGTCAATTGGAAGGTAGTGATAACTCTTCTCTACCCCGGACGCAGTTAAGGACTGTACTATGATACAGATTGATAACCTGGAGATTACTTCTGTGAACCCTCAACAAGACTTCAGATTCGGCTGATCTCTTGACTTGTACTCGCTTTCTTGTTGTATATGTGTGTTAAAACTTCATTTGCAGATGTTGTTGCACTTTAGTTGTATGCTTTATTAGATTCTTGTCAATGTGATTCCGTATTGCTTTACCGCTTTAGTTGTATGAGAAGCGCCTTTATTTCCATCCGCCCATATCCCGTTTTGCTGCATTAGCAATTACTAGTGGCGTGCGTATCGAAGAGGTGCTCTCGACCCTCACTCTGCTGTTCTAATCACCTCATCCGCAAGCCTACTCGTCCATCCACCTAGTGATTCGGTGTATAGAGGCCCGTGTATACTTCCATCCCGCTTGGCAAAGCATTGCATATCGGCATTGCATAGGAGTAGTTGATAGTATTTTACTTTATTTTTTATGCAATAATCAAAACCCCCCTTCGTTAACTCCGACCTAAGGACTTCAATCTCAAGTCCTCCTCAAAATTAACTCCATCTTACTGTGTTCGCTCGAGATCGATAATTGGGGAAATTCACTCATTTTAAAAACTTGTGCGACCGGTACACTTGCCGTCCAATGCATCCCTTTTCACATGCTTAGGGTTAGTCGTAATGACAAGACCTTTTATAAGATCTCCCTAACGGTCATAATTATCATTAATGACGACCAAGTGGCCTAATCATGTCAGGTCATTTGAAAATCATGTTTATTAGGACTTAGCGAATTTTTTTGAAAAGATGACTTGATTACTCGAGTGAAGGAAGAACTACTCGAGTACTAAACCGGGTTCTTAAGAAGAAAATATCAGACTACTCGAGAAGAAGCACTTCAGGAAATTTTAGGACAGAATTCATTATCACTCTAGTGGAATGAGGGTTATTCGAGTGCTATAAATGTTACTCGAGAAGTGGAAGTGAACTTCTCGAGAAAAAGACTTAGAGAAAATTCTGGGAAATAAAACTGATTACTCGAGTACTAGATCTAGACTTCTCGAGAAGTAGAGAGACTTCTCAAGTACAGGAACTACAGTACTCGAGTAGGGTAAATACTTCTCGAGAACTCTTCTATCACTCGAGTCAAAGTGCTGATCTACTCGAGTAGTGAACTTGACTACTCGAGTATAATACTTAGAAAATTTCTGAGAAGGAAAATCCAAAAACTCGAGAATGAGAAAAAGTCTACTCAAGTAATGGACTTGGCCTCTTGAGAACTAGATTCAAATTTCTCGAGAACCATTTCCTTTACTCGAAATCCAGACTAGACTTACTCGAATACAATTAAAGGTTCTACTCGAGTACTACAATTCTAGTCAAGTGAAACACTTAGAAAAATTTGGTTTTTGAAAATTTTCCTTTCTTCAATGGAATCATCAACATGTCTTTCTTCAGCAACTCTAGTGCTTGAAATTGAAGTATATCCAAATAGAGAGGCTACACATGAGTCAACACCATGGATCACACAATGAGGGATTACATTGTATGGTCCTGTTTTTTGTGACCCACTATACACTGACATTGGTCTACACTTGGCAATTAAGTCCTGTAAACCCATAACTCAAACAAGATCTCAAATACAACATAATTCATCTTAGTTTAAGGGTGACTTCATACAAAACTAGGTTATTGTGGATACAAATAACCAACAATCTCCCCATATTTGTAGAAGTCAGAACCCTCTACACTAAGGTGAATTGTATCAATATAAACAAGTAAAAAGACTATATATAAAAGAGAAAAATAGAGTATCATGCTAAAAACTTAAGATAAAGAATAGATTATCAAAATTTCGGATTTATATAAATAGAATTGTCCAAAATTCATTTCTACACAATTCAAATCCACAATCTAAATCTTTGATCATTCATTGGCTTAATGCTGATGTTGTTGTTGCTGTTTGTCTTTCTTCTCTTGTTGCCTTCTCTGATTGCTGAATGGCTTTGGGTAGTATTTAGGAGGTTTTGGAGGTGCAGTGGGATTATTCCTTCAATACTCTTGATCATAGATCCTTCTTTTGGTTAAGGATATTTCATGTAATTCCCATTCAGAGGAGCTATAATGCTTGGATTTGATCTCATTATAATCCATTACTAGTTTAAGAGTATAAGGGATTAATGACTGTGAAGTAGGGCTCCAGATCTCCGCAAATTCTTGAGCTTTTCTCCTTTCAGCTTCTGGATTAGGTATGGACTTGCTTGCAGAAGCTCCATCACCATATTTTCTTTTCTTTGGAATATGAATCTCAGGAGAAGCTTGATGAAGTATATCAGCTAGATCAGATTCCCAAACCTGAGTGTAAGAATTTGGAGGTGGTGCTTCTGAGCCTTCAGGTCTTGGATAAAATGTTGGCTGAGGAACTAGAACTGGAGGATGCTGAGCTAGATGATTCAGATGATGGGGAAATATATCTGTATCTGCTTGAAAGTCAAGGAAGATATGGTTATGCATCCACACAGCTGTATCATAAGTGTGAAATTTTACACCATCAATCTGATTCTACACATCAATATGAATTTCCTTCAGCTTTTCTTCCCAAAGAGTTTGCTTGTTAGCATCTGATTTTTCTAAATTTTTTTTGTCTAATGTCTCCCTCTTTTTGACTTCTATAGTTAGTTTCTCTATGGAAGATTCTTTGAAAGTACCCACTTCTTCACAGATTTTGAAAGTGTGCTCTTGGGCCATCTTTTCTAACTGTATTTTATTATTAGCAAGAGTAATAAATTGTTCCATAACTTGTCCAACACTAGTAATTGTGTGGTCTAGTGCTTTTCTACCTGTTTTAAATAACAGTTTTAGCTCATCAATGTTGTGCTGAATTTCTACAAAGCCTCTGCTCATTTCTTTTTCAAGAGCAGTAATTTTATCTCGAAAAGCCTTCAAGGAGTCATCAAAATATTTTCTCTAGTCCATCAGCATCTATTCTATCTTACCCAGAAGATCATTAGCAGCAGGAGTTGGAGATGCAGTATCAGGAACTGGAGGAGGAGGAGGAGCAGTCCATGGAATAATCTATTTAATAATCACTGAGCTCTGAGCTCTGGTAGTGTGAATTAGAGTATCTCCTTCCTCACCAATGATGGTGGGAAGAGTAAAGTCCAAGCTCTTTAGAAGAGCTTCAGCTGGTTCTTGAGTCTGCTCTTTCTTATTAGAAATCAACATGGTCTCATCTTGTTCTTTGTCAGCAGTAAGAGATTGGGGAATATGTGATCCTGGAGATAGAGTAGGAGAGTGTGATGGTACTAGAGTTGGTTCCATGGATGGTTCTGCAGGTTTGTCTTTTTGGAGGAGAGGAAGAGGATCTTTAGAGCTTAGTTCTTCTATCATCTGGTTAATGTCTTCTGCAGTAGAGAGTATGGTTTCTTGTACTTGAGTATCTGACATAATTTCTTCAGGTGTGGTTGGAGGGAGAGAAGCAGTAGCAGGAGGTGTAGGTATGCTTTCCTATTGAACAGAAGGAGTAGGCTCCCCCTCAGTAGCTGCACAAAATTGCTAGTAATATGAGGTAGAGAGGGAGATGGGATCTTGTACTCAGGGGCTGGATGATCATAAGCCTGGGCAGCCTGGGCTGGATTCAGGAACTTGAGTTCCCATCTCTGAATAGAGGAAATGGATACCGTCTTGTGATGGAGAGTTGTCCCATTGGAGAAATCAAAAACATCTGGATTTATCTCATGCGGCATAAGAGATATAATCCTATCATAGTTGGGATCCTTGATGCTCTCTCTTGTTTTATCCAGAATTAACATACCAAATTGAAATATTTTTCTACAGATTATAGCTATCATCATGTCAAACATATCATTTGATATATCCTTTATAGAGCTTGTCTTACATAGGAGAATCTTGCCAATGATGTCCACAAGGAATTTGCTTTCAAGATTGAGATCTGGTCGTCGAATGGAAGTAACATCTATTGAAAGTCCACAAATCCTGCAAGCTCTATCAGTATCTTCATGAGTTAGGTCATCTTCTTCATCAACTACGGGTAGCCAAAGAAGTGTGGAAATAATTGTCTTGGTAAGCTTGATCTTAATTCCCTTGACCTTTGACTTAAGGACCTTGCCATTTCTTCTCACTTTGATATTTTGAAAGAACTCTTCAACTTAAAGGAAAAGTATCGTGCAGGGCTGCTGGAGAACGAAGGTCAAACCGACGGCATCGAGAAGAATGAGAAGATTTTTGAAATCATTTAAGAGTTCGGCAATACCGGAGACAACGAGTTCACAACTAATGCCAACTTTAGAAGATGGAGCCATTTGTCCAGAAAACATAGAGAAATCGACTCCTAGAAGAGGCGACGGCATCATGCTCTGCGATAGCGGCAGAAGACGAAGGGTCTTTCTTTCTTTGTCGAGAGGGGTTTTTAAATTGTGTAGAAAGTAAAATTCGGTTTTTTCTATTTATATAACCCTAACTATCGATGATTAAGGAAGTAATTAATCATAACATACCTTAGAATGTTGCGGTATAAGCCTCGGGTTGAGAATAAAGAGATTTGAATAGAATTCGAGAATTTTTCTTACCATTTCGAGTGGACCGTCATTACTCGAGTGAGAGAATGATGGTACTCGAGTATTGTCTGTATACTTTTCGAGAAGAAATTCAGTACTCGAGTGGTATTACTCGAGTGACATTCTGAGTTCTCGAGTAGTCCAAAGAAGTACTCGAATAGTCATTTTCTTACTCAAGAAATGAAGTCAAGTACTCGAGTGGTCATTTACTTACTCGATAACTGAGGTTTGAACTTGAGAAATTTCGACTTGTTGATGTGTTCCTTGATCTCTGAGCTATGTTTTGAGTCCTCCTTCTATATTCTTCTTTGTTGAGCACTCTAAGTTCGGTTTTCAAGAACGAGAACTTGGTCTCGTCTAGCGGCTTCGTGAATATATCTTCAATCAGCCTGTCAGTTGGGACATATTATAGATCGATGTCCCCATGCTCCACATATTCCCGGATGTAGTGGTATCACAGCTCTATGTGCATTGTCCGGCTGCGAGAGACTAGGTTGTACGCTATTGCAATCGCACTGGAGGAGTCATAAAACAAAGGATTGTTTTGAAACTTCACGTTGTAGTCTTCAAACTGGTTCTTTATCCATAGCAGCTATGCACAACATCTGCCTGCAGAGATATACTCTGACTCGGCTATTGAGATTGCAACACAATTCTTCTTCTTACTACTCCAGGAAATGAGCCTTCTTCCTAGGAATTGGCAAGTCCCAGAAGTGCTCTTCCTGTCATCTTTGCTACCTGCAAAATCTGTATTTGAAAAACCAATTAGTTCGCTATCATTACTTCTTGGCTACCATAAGCCAAGATTTGGTGTACCTTTAAGGTATCTCAAAATCTGCTTTGCAGCAGCGTAGTGAGATTCCTTAGAGTTCACTTGAAATATAGCACATACACATGTTGAGAACATTATGTCTGGTCTACTGGCAGTAAGGTAGAGCAAGGATCAGATTATTCTCCTATACTTGGTTTCATTAAAAGGTTTCCCTTTTTCGTCCTTGTCTAGAGACATAGCTGAACCCATTGGAGTCCTCATAGAGGTTGCGTTCTCCATTCCAAATTTCTTAATGAGCTCCTTACTGAACTATGTCTACGAGATGAAAATTCCATCTTCAGATTGTTTCACATGAAGCCTTACAAAATACTTCAGCTCTCCCATACTACTCATTTCAAACTTGCCTTGCATAAGTTTTGAAAACTTCTTGCTGAGGTTGTCGTCAGTAGAGACAAAAATAATATCGTCGACATAGATTTGCACTACAAAAATCTTGCCTTTTATTTCCCTAAGAAATATTATCTTATCTATCTTTCCCCTTGTGAACTTGTTCTCAAGAAGAAAGCTAGACAGCGTCTCATACCAAGCTCGAGGAGCTTGTTTCAAATCATATAATGCTTTAGATAACAGATAAACATAATTAGGAAAGTTATAGTCAATGAAACCTGGAGGTGGTTCCACATACACCACTTCCTTTATGTCACCTTTAAGGAAGGCAGACTTCATGTCCATTTGATAGATAGTGAAGCACTTAAGAGCGGCATATGCTAGGAACAACCTTATTGCTTCCATCCTTGCCACTGAGCATACGTCTGGTCAATGTTGATTCCTTCTTCTTGGCGATATCCTTTGGCAACGAGTCTGGCCTTGTTCTTTATAATTTTTCCATCCTCCTCCATCTTGTTCCAATAGACCCACTTTTTCCTGATGACAATCTTACCTTGGATCTTGGAACAAGTTTCCAGACTTGACAATGCTTGAACTTATTTAGTTCTTCTTCCATTTCTATTATCCATGATGCGTCTGAGTTTGCTTCTTCAAACTTCTTCGGTTCAACCTGTGAGAGAAAACTCAAATATAGATTCTCGTTAACTGTACCTCTACGAGTTCTAACACCATCCCGGGGATCTCGTATGATTTTGTCCATTGTGTGATCCTTCAGATGTCTGAGCTCTAGAGTCCTTGCATCTAGAGTGTCTTCAACCACCGGAGTGACTTCATCAACATGGATGATTTCTTCATCTTGATCATCAACCTCTCCAATCGGGGTTGGAGTGGTGATCTTTAAGAACTTTTCACCTTTTTGTTCAGTCGGCTCACCCTAGTTAAGTTCTTTCATCTTTAAACATGTATCTTCAATAAACACACTAGAAGTGTTGCCTTGTAGCAAGCTCGTCTCATCAAATACAACATGAACATAATCTTCTACAACCAGGGTTTTCTTATTAAATACCCTATATGCCTTACTATGGTACCTATACCAATGAAAATACCTTCAAAGCTCTTTTCACTAAATTTAGTAGTGTGATACTTGCCATTGTTAAGGACGAAGCATTTACAACCAAAGATTCTAAAATACGAGACAGTCGGCTTTCTGCCGTTTAGTAGTTCGTAAGGTGTCGTATTATGGTTTTTGTTTATGAGTGCTCGATTTTGCACGTGGCATGCAGTGTTCACGGCTTGATCCCAGAAATATTCTAGTAGTGAGGCATCACACAACATAGTTCTGCAAGCCTCTATGAGTGTTCTATTCCTTCTCTCAGCAACTCTGTTTTGCTGAGGAGTATGAGGAGAGGAAAACTCATGAAAGATACCAAGGCTTTCACAAAATTCTGTCATGGCCCCAGACTTGAACTTAGTTCCATTGTCACTTCTGATTTTTACTAATGAACTATTTTATTCATTCTGGATCTCCCTGACAAAATTTGAAAAGATGTCAAAAGTATCTGACTTGTATTTTAGAAAGAACACTCACGCAAAGCACGAGTAATCATCAACAATAACCAATGTATAATCCTTACCTCCCAAACTTCTAACTTGCAGTGGACCGAACAAGTCCATATGAAGTAAGTGTAAACACCTATTAGAGTCTTTGCAAATGATGCTTTTAAAAGTAGCCCGGATTTGCTTGCCTTTTACACATGCGTGACAAGGTCTATCTTTAATGCACTTGACATTTGGGGCATCACATACCAAATTAAGAGAAAATAATTTATTAATAGGTTTGAAATTAATATGTGCTAATCTCGTATGCCATTAGTCACCAAGAGACGCATTATCTTTTGCCAAAAGACACACTGGTTTAGAAGAGTCTATGCAAATAAAATTCAAACAGAACATAGTCCTACTATGAGTGCCTAATAGAATCATTTCCAGATTATCTATCGATTTTATCAAGCACTTGTCTGCATGAAATTCTATGATGTATCCTTTATCGCAGAGTTTGCCTATGCTTATGAGATTGTGTTCCAATCCTTCAACATAAGCCATATCCGAAAAGGATACCCTACCATTTTTAATCATACCGTAGCCTTTAGAAATTCCTCTGTCTAAACCTCCAAAGATGACCTTTGGCCTGTTCATGACTGGTGAGTAATTCTGGAGAAGGCATCATGTCCCGGTAATTTGCCGAGAGCATCCACTGTCCAAATACCAGATTGGAGTTTTGGTGGTCTTCGAACATACCTACAATCACAAGTCAGTTTGCCTTAGGAACCCAAACTTGCTTGGGTCCTTGGTATCTAGTTAGCATGCTCCCCCTACATGTATTAACATTATGTGCGATCTTTCTCACATTATTAATCTGAGAAGTTACATAATTTTTGGAAGTAAACCAGCAATCAATTGTAAAGTGACCAATTCTGCCACAGCACCAACAGTCAAACCTATTGTATCTTTGCCTAAGTTTCTCCTGCTTGACCTTTAGAGAGTGTGGTATAGCGGGGGCATCATTCTTGGAGGTAGAAGCTTCATGGTGATGGCATTCACGTGGCTTCTTCTCATTAAAAGGCTTTTCCATAATAGGCTTTACTTTTGGTGCCTTCCTGATATTTTGACCATGATTATAAGGTTTGTAGCTCTGAAGAGTGATCTCCTCATAAGGTTCCTTGAAGACACTCTTGCCGAAGTTTCAGGGACAGTTCTATCCTTGGTAACGAGACTTGGGCTCTATATAAGTAGGCCAAGCAATGTGACTTTTGGACGAGTCCAGATAAAACTTATTCGTCGGAAAGATAACCTTCCTAAATGTAGTTTGTTCTAGAGGAGCTTTCACCTTTTCGTTGGCCAGAGCCTTCTTGGCCGCTTTATTTCTCCTTTTGGATTTATTTCTCCTAGAAGATTTACTAGGAGTCCCTACATGGCCTAAGACAGCAACTTTTGCCTGAGCAGAGAATTCAGCAACAAGTGGAAGAACTGCCTTGGGCTTCGAGAAACTTTCAATAAGTTTCTTTTCAGCGACAAGTTATTTTTCCAACTCCTTGATGATTTGTTCTTTCAGATCTAGATGCTCGAGAGCCTTTTTGTATACGTCAATTGCCAAATGGGCTTCCTCTTTGAGTGAGTCAATCTTAGCAACTTCGTCTCTCAAAGTGCTCTCTTCATCCTTATGAGATTTAATACCCTTAGCTTTGGCTCTTGCAACTCTATGACACTTGTCGTAGGCTTTAATAAACTCTTTATATTTAGACATGAGTCAAATTCTTCGTTAGAAGAACATTCCTCATTATCATGGTCAGAATCATCAGATTTAGAAAGAGGAGTATGAGAGTTTACCTTCCCAATGAACAGGGGTTCTTATTCTTTATCAGTTTGTTCCATTAGCCCAAAGTAGGCTTCCTCTTCTTCACTTGACTCAGATGAGCCAGAGTCACTGAGAGTTTTGCCCTTTTTGGCTACTAGGCTTCTTTCAGTTCTCTTCTTGTGGTACGAAGATTTCTTCTCCTCTCTTTTTCCACCCTCCTTGTGGGGGCAGTCAGCAATAAAGTGACCTGGCTTATTTCAGTAATAACAAAAGATGTCAGCAGAAATATGTTTGTTCTATTTAGTGTTATACCTGTATTAACTACTAAAGCCTATCCTGTGTCGATCACCATCATGACGTGAACTTCTGTACGAGGCATCCTTGCCTCTCCATTGATTTTCTTATTCAAGAATTTCTTGTATTGTCTTGAGAGTAGAGAGAACTCTGCTTCAGATAGTTCTGAGCCTTAAGTACTTGACTCTAAGGTTTCTTTTTCACTTTCTTCTTATGTTGGGGAAGGATAGGCAGCCATTGACTTCCTTGAGGTATCTGCCTTGAGAGCTACAGACTTCTCCTTGGATGAAGACTTGTTCTTCTCTTCTTTTGCTTTTCTTGAATTAAGTTGCAGCTCATATGACATAAGCTTTCCGAAGAGATTTTGTGGCCAGTGTCAGTTAGCTTTCCAAATTCCCGAATAGCACAAACCTTGTTATCCCATTCCAATGTCAGGGATATCAGGAACTTATCATTCAGTTCTCCGTTGGTGAAGACTCGGTCGTAGACTCTTAGGCCGTTAACTATTATGATGAAGTTTTCAAAAGTATCTACAATTGTATCCAAGGATCCTTGTCAGAAGGCTTCATATTTTTGATTTAGAAGGGATCTTTTGTCATCCCTAACTTCTTCTGTGCCTTCAATCATGGTGACAAGCGACTGCCATATTTCCTTAGCGGATTGGCAGTGAATTAGGTTTTGCAGTATAGAGTCATCAACTGCACTTGCGATAATAGTTTTTGCCTTCTTGTGTAGAGAGACAAGTGCAATCTCATATTTGTAAAGATCCATCAACTTCTTAGGAACTTTCTTTATAGGATCTATAGTGGAGATGGTCATAGGAATATAAGGACCTTCTTCAACAATCATGAAGATCCTTGGATCCACAGCTTCCATGAAAAATTTAATTCTCTCTTTCCATATGGGAAAGTTGGTATTTGTACATAAGGGAGGCTTAACAAAATCCTTGGCCTTGTCCATGCTTGGATAACTCAAAATAAAACTTGGGGCAGGTCTGATCAAGGTGTTAACCTTTTAATGATCAGCCTCCCTCTGATACCAATTGAAAAATGTTTAAGTTGTCTACCAAAATCACCTAGAGGGGGGTGAATAGGTGAGTTATGGGTATATTTGCGGAATAAAAAATTTAGCGATCTATGCAAAGATAAATAATAAAGCAATCACAGACGACACCAAGAATTATAGTGGTTCCCCAACCTTGGGTACGTCCACTTTCCACTCACCAATCTAGCAATGCACTAGACCCAGCTACTCCACTATTCTCAGATTTAAAACAATCCTACAACTCGGAACAACATTCCTACAACTCGATCAACAAAATGGATCTACACTCGGAAGATAAAAACTTCCTACAACTCGGACTACAAAGCTCCTACACTCGGGTAATAATCTCCTACAAGAATAGATTGAAATAATAAATACAAACAGAATATCTCTCTTAGATCTGAAAATTTCTCCCCAAGTCATCCTTCTTGATCTTTGTGACTTTATTAGAAATTATTGAAGAAGACTCTCGGCTAGATCCTTGGTCTGAGATTTCATGAATCACAAGATCAAAGAGAGGATGAAGAGATTGAAGAAGATCTTGTTCTGCAAGTCGTTATGGGTCAAAATCTTCCTTGGCGATCAGCACGATCAGCGGCAGCGGCTTTTGAATTTAGAAAGAGATGGTCGATCCAAAATTCTTAGAATAATTTTCTTTACACGCGCTTAGGGATAGTCTTAATGATAAGACCTTTTATAAGATCTCCCTAACGGTCAAAATTATCATTGATGACGGCTACGTGGCCCAATCATGTCAAGTCATTTAAAAATCATGTCTGTTAGGACTTAGCTAAATTTTCAGAAAAGATGACTGGATTACTCGAGTGAAGGAAGAACTAGTCGAGTACTAAAATGGGTTCTCGAGAAGACAATATCAGACTACTCGAGAAGAAGCACTTCACAAAATTTCAGGACAGAATTCATTATCACTCGAGTGGAATGAGGGTTACTCGAGTGCTAGAAATGTTACTCAAGAAGTGGAAGGGAACTTCTCGAGAAAAAGACTTAGAGAAAATTATGGGATATAAAACTGATAACTCGAGTACTAGATCTAGACATCTCGAGTACAGGAACTACACTACTCGAGTTGGGTATATACTTCTCGAGAACTTTTCTTCTGTCACTCGAGTCAAAGTGCTTATCTACTCGAGTAGTGAACTTGACTACTCGAGTATAATACTTATAAAATTTCTGAGAAGGAAAATCTATAAACTCGAGAAAGAGAAGAAGTCTACTCGAGTAATGGACCTGGCCTCTCGAGAACTAGATTCAAATTTCTCGAGAACCATTTCCTTTACTCAAAATCAACACTAGACTTACTCGAGTGCAACTAAAGGTTCTACTCGAGTACTAGAATTCTACTCGAGTGAAACATTTAGAAAAATTTAGTTTATGACAATTTTCCTTTCTTCAATGGAATAAGCAACTTGTAATTCTTCAGAAACTCTAGTGCTTGAAAATGAACTATATACCAATAGAGAGGCTACACATTAGTCAATATCATGGATCACACAATGAGGGATTACATTGTATGGTCCTGTGTTTGGTGACCCACTATAGACTGACATTGGTCTACACTTGGCAATTAATTCCTGCAAACACAGAACTCAAACAAGACATCTAATTCAACTTAATACATCTTATTTTAAGGGTGATTTCATACAAATCTAGGTTATTGTGGATACAATACCCAACAACTATCTATAGGCATAAATTCAATGTCATTAGAGGTGATTTTCACTTATATCAAAGGATCACTCTAAAGTAAATACAAACTTTATCCTATTACATATGCTTATCACTTTTTCTTAACTTTTGCTTATTTCAACTCTCATCATCTATTTGTATTAGCTTGCGGTAACAATATTGTTTTTCACAAGAGGGATTTTTCTAACGTGAAGCAACTTAACATTTAGGTGATGGTTATCTGTATAATACTATTATCTGGATAGAGTCCACATAACATTGTCCCAAACAGACTTAACTTTTTAAACTCATTCAAACATGTAGAATTTTTTTCATTACGTGGGGCTCAAAATGCCCTAAGTATGTACATTTAGGTGATGTTTTACATTTTGGTGATGTTAAGCCATTAATTTTTTTTTTTATAATAGTGATTCTCTTCACTAGCTTCTCTTCTATTTCTAAGAAACACATGCAAACCACATTTCATCTAAACTATATTAAAAGAAGTATAATGGCAACATAATTAGGAAAGCAAAAAAAATGTTGGGATAATTTCCACCATCCGATCAACATCATAACCATCACCCCTGCTATATTACCACGCTCTCCTTTCAACCCGATCAAATACCTAATGCGATAAATCCCTTCCCTGACAAATCGAGCCGCCTCCCCTCCCGCTCGCGAATTACACCGCTGCATGCCCCCGCTCGCCACTACACGCTGCCACCCCTCCCACTCGCGACTACACGTCGGTGCCCCTCCTGCTTGCGCCTCCATGCCTTCTCTCCGATCTACATCATACAACCAGTGTCGCCGAACTATTGAGGAGCGATCCTGCCTCCGACCATCTCTGTAGAAAACCTTCCCGCACCCGACGATCTCCACGGCCAGCCATTCTCTATAAGCCAGTCGCCGATCAAGACAAGCCCAACAAGATTTAGGGTGAGAACACCCTCTTCTCTCGCACGAACTCTTATTTTTTCTTGCTAATTTCGATTTCGATTTCGTAGTTGCTTTCGTGTCAACAAGCAGATGTCATTGTTGATTTTGTTGTTCAGTTCGTAGATGATTACGTTTTTTGATTTCATTCTTGGTTTTTTTTAAGACATCTACAAATTTCTTATTTTGTTTTGGACTGAAATATATGGATTTGGATGTACGGATTAAGATCAACTAATTGATCCAGTTTTCTATTTCACAGTTTTGATTTCGACTAAGATTTTGTTGTTGCTTTTGTTTTAACTCGCACATTATTGGATTTCATTTTCAATTAAATTTCTATCAATGTGTTGCCCCCACGATCAATGTCACACCCACCACAAATGTCACACTCAGCAAAAATGTCGCACACACGACAAATGTCACACCCACGATAAATGTCACACCCACGACAAATGACACCCCCCATGATAAATGTCGCACCCACGACATATGTCTCACCCACGACATATGTCGCACCCACGACATATGTCGCACCCACTCCATATGTCGCACCCACGACATATATAGCCCCCACGACCAATGTCGACCCAACGACCAAAGTCGCTCCCACGACCAATGTTGCTCCCACGACCAATGTTGCCCCCATAATCAATGTCGCCCTCACAACCAATGTCCCCCCCCCATGACCATTGTCGCCCCCACGATCAATGATGCACCCACGATCAATGTCACCCCCACGACATTTCCCAATGATAAAGGTAAGCTCCCAAGGCAAATGTCGCCTTCACGACAAATGTCGCCCCCATGACAAATGTCTCCCCCACGACAAATGTCGCCCCCACGATAAATATCTCCCCCATGACATCTGTCGCACCAAAGACATATGTTGCACCCATGACATATGTCGCTCCAATGACATATGTCGCACTCACGACAAATGTCGTACCCACGACATATATCGCACCCACGACATATGTGGCACCCACGACATATGTCTCACCCACGACATATGTCGCACCCACTACATATATTGCACCCACTACATATATTGCACCCACTACATATATTGCACCCACAATATATGTCGCATCCACGACAAATGTCACACCCACGACAAATATCGCACCCACCACAAATAGCATACCCATGACAAATGTCACACCCTCAACAAATTTCACACCCACGACATATGTCGCACCCACGACAAATGTCACACCCACGACAAATATCGCACACAGGACATATGTCGCACCATCGACAAATGTCGCACCCATGACATATGTCGCACCCACGACATAAGTCGCACCCACGATATATGTCGCACCCACGACATATGTCGCACCCACGACATATGTCGCACCCACGACATATATCGCACCCACGACATATCTTGCACCCATGACATATGTCGCACCCATGACATATGTTGCACCCACGACATATGTCACACCCACAACAAATGTCGCACCCATGATAAATTTCGCACCCACAACAAATGCCTCCCGGGCCGAAGGCCCGTGCCTGTCACTCGTATATATATATAAATATATATATATATATATAGTAGAACAAGCAGGTGGTATAAGGCTAACAAATATCAGAGTATCCATCCTGCAAAACAAGTGAGTATATCAATCTACACTAGCAGTTATACCATCAACAACAGTATACAAGTATAGTCCTTCAACAGGAAAGTAACATAACTTATATGAGTTCCCATACAAACATACAAGTTAAGGGTCAGCTAAACAATTAAGTATCTCATCTTATAAGAGTGCCCATACAAACTTATATGATAAGTATCGTATGTATGTAATGTAATGCAAAGTTGTGAATGCAATGTGATGACTCACCATGCTCACACACACACACACACACTACTTTGTTGACACAGACTTGTTATTCCCACTTTTTGAGCAGGTAGCTAACCTCTAAGGCATCATCCGTCGTGACAAGATGGAGATAGTGAAATGGGCTTTTCCCCTATAAGATGGGCATCCACACTATAATGCTTAGGCCTCTGTACGCCTCGATGCTAAGAACACAACATCAGAGGTGACATGCATACTACCGCTCAGGGGGGTCTCTGGTAGATGTGCACCAAGAACTTATCCCTATGTTGGACTATCATCGTGGAAAAGAAGTATCATTTGGGAGCGTATCACCAAAGGACCAAGCCAAACCGTCCACTTGGCCTGGAAGGAGCCCTGGGAATGAGCACTGAGGACCATGCACAACAGTCCAAAGTCTATCTGTCAACTATTATCGGTGTGATGACTGGCGAGCCCGTATACTTGCCACACTATCCTTAACCTAGGATTTTGACACCACATGTCAACTCACAACGTATGCATTTCCACATCTAAGGGCTCCACATTGAGTCCATTTTTATTATTCACATCCCGTGCTCAACAGAATGCAAGGTCTCCACACCGAGTCCTTTTTTATTATTCGCATCCCGTTCTTAACAGCACGCTAGGGATCTACCCCGAGTCCATTATCAACACATCATTCTAGTTTGTCAAACACACACGCACTTCCAACCCTTCCACATTTCCATTCCACTGAAGGGTTCATCATTTACATAGGTAGCAAGCCACCTTACACAACATACCAATCCCACACTGCTACCCGAAGGGAGACTTAACTCTAAGCAATGGATTACGATACACATTCAATTATTCAACATCTCACATAACCATTCATTAGCATTATCCAATCCTTTCTAAAATTAAGCATACACAAACAACTATGCTTCCACCAGATTTTCACATACTACCATGACACTTCACATGCACATATATGGTTCACTAACTTTTCCATCCATTTGATTTTTAAACTTCACCAATTCGTTTGCACAAACACTTTTCACCAAACCATTTGTTTGACTTTAGGATCTACTAATTAATTACCAACAATCATAAATTTATCACAATCAATAATAAATTAAGTCCAACAAACATCATGCAACCTGTAACATTAATATCCACCAACTAAATGCCATCAATCATTTATTTATCACAATCACTAATAAGTTAAGTCCAGCAAACCTTCATGCAAACCTTAACATTAATTTTCTAAGACCTTGCTGCTAAATTCAAACTCGGCTCTACACTAACCCAAGAGTAACATGTACATAAGACTTTATTGTACAATAACTTGGACTGGACATTCCTGAGTCTACAAGACTCGTATAAAAATGTGCAACCATCTGTAGGAAAGTTCATTCCAAGGGCTATGACTTTTGTGTTGAGTCAAAAGCCCAGATCTGTTCGTAACATACCCGAACACGACCATGATTTTCGTTGCACACAGAAAATAGAGTTCTGCACGCATCATAAAGCAAGATGAACGGCATCGGTTCATCTTATTCCTTTAGACATTTATTCAAAACTTTATGCAAAACTTCCTCCTCCCTTATTCACTCTAAATAGACCATTTCTCTTCACGAAATCAAGTCCCCTATCTTAAAAAATAAGAGAGGAGAGGTTGAAGACATCAAATCTCTAGGGCACAAGCCCTAGTATGGTCTCTACTTAGGAGATCTTCATCTCATAAGTCAAACTTTTTTGAGTCAACATCTCTCCTAGAAAATAACTACAGATCTAGCACCCAAGGAGGGGGTAGGAAGCACTCCTCATTTCCGATAGTTCCAGCAATGGATCTCATCACTCCCCCTGGCGGCATCTTCCATCTTGTTGGTGTTGTTCTTTATGGGAAAAGTGAAAGGGAAGACTTCCTCCTGAGAATCCAACTCTGGCGATCTGCTTCTCCGTCGGGTTCGGCAAAAGTAACTGCTCAGTAAAAATGTCAAAGTGACGACTACGTTTTTCGTAAGTCTCCTTTTATAATGATAAATTAGGGTTGAACCGCTATGCCACATATCACCCTAATATTGGATCGCCTAATATTACGTTAACTATGTCCTTCTAAAAGATGCATCTAATTTAAGTCATTTGGCGCCAACACCAAAATTCTAGTTCAGACAGTGCATATGGAAGCAAGCAGACTGTGCCAAAAATCCACTAAGTCAATATCGTTGAGTGTGAAACATTCACTCGACGAATTGTTGAGTGGCATCGAGTGCACTCAACGCACTTGATGCCTACAGACTTTAGAATAACTCTATGTAAAAAAAGTTGAGTGGCATTGTGACGACTCAACGACAACAACCATTAGGATAAATCCAAGTTAAAAGAATTTAGTGGCATTGAGAGCAATCAAAGCCACGTTGACTCCTCTCAACGCCAACAATAGCTAGAATGGATCTATGTTAAGAGCGTTTTGTGGCGTTGAGACCACTCAATGCCGCGTTGACTCCACTCAATGCCACTTTGACTCCGCTCAACGCCAACCGCAACCAGAATAGATCTAAGTTAAAATTGTTGAGGGGCGTTGAGACCACTCAATGCCGCATTGAGTTTACTAAATGCCACAACTTCTAGGAAATATTCTAAGTAAAATACGTTAAGTGGTGCTGAGTCCACTCAATGCCTCAGCATAAATCGTCGAATGGAATCGAGTGCACTCAACACACTCGACGCCCCGAGTTTAGAAAATCTTCTAAGTCAAATTCGTCGAGTGGTGTCAATTCCACTCAACGCCGCAACATAATTCATCTAATGGCATCGAGTGCACTCAACGCACTCAATGCCCCAAGTCTAGAAAACATTCTAAGTCCATATTCGTCGAGTGGTGCTGATTCCACTCAATGCCTCAGCATAGTTCATCGAATGGAGTCGAGTGCACTAAACGCACTCGACGCCCTGAGTCCAGAAAACACTCTAAGTCCAATTTTGTCAAGTGGTGTTGAGTCCACTCAACGCCTCAGCATAATTCGTCGAGTGGCATCGAGTGAATTCAATGTACTCGACGCCTTTATGTTCGAGAATTATTCTAAGTAAAAATCTATTCTATTCATCGAGTCTAGTCGACTCACTCGACGCTTCCCGAGCCTGAGTCAATTCTCTTGACTCAAAGTGCGTGCGAGGGGCCTAGCGCAAAACGGGATGTTACAACACATAAATATTTTAAAATTAAAATTCATGAAAATTTTTTGTCCAATGATTTTATTTTAAATAAATTTTCACATAATAATTTTTTTTAGAAAATAAACAATCGGAACTTGATCATATAGTTTCGCAAGAACCTCCTCCTTGTAAAACTTTTTCCAAAATGCTAATTTTTTATTTTTTGATACTAACAATTTTCATATAGATGATGAGCCGTTGCAGTCAAACTTCATTAAAGGTCCATTTGTATCTCATATACAAAATTCAAATCACCTCACGTATGTATAGGTGATTTGGATTTACATTTTCAAGCTGTCTGTCTAACAAAAAATCAAGAAATAAGCAGAGGAGTAGTCGGGCGACAAACTTCGGCACATTCACCTAAGTGTGAATTAAGGGAGGATCTCGTACACTTTAATTTTTATTTTCATTTCCTAACAATAATCGTCTAGTTTACAGATGGGGAAAAAGTGCTCTTGGGAGGCACCACTTAGTTCTCATTTATTTTTTTGCAATATAATTTTTAATGAAATTTTCTTTTTCCCCATCCTACTTGCCTTATGAATATTGGGAACAATGTTTATTTTTTAGTATGGGGGTGAGATCTCTTATTATTGTTTTTATTTAAAAATACAAAAGAATAATGAAAAATCTTTCAAAAATTCAAATAACTATTATTTTTTAAAAATTTAATTTGTTTTAAAGGGCCATATTGTTCATCCATCCCACAAAACTACATTGAACCTTACAAACCCGTCATTCAGTAGTCCTCAGGATGTCTAAGTAATAACAAAAATAGGATTATAATTTAAAAAAACACTAGAGAAAATCCAAAAATATAATAAACCCTTGATTAATTTCTTTGTTATTTTTAGAAATTTATTTTTTATTTATTTTTAAGAATTTTTATAATTTTTTATTTGCTAATATTGTTTTTCATTATTGTTAGTTAGATTTAATTTTTAGGTGATTTAATTTTACGAAATATCTTATGAATTCAATTTATTTAGAATAATTTCTTTAGTACTTTTTCTCTTTTTTTCTAAATAGTTTCAATTTTGTTATAACTTGTTTAATAATCTTAAGATTTTAATTGTATTCACTTCATGTTTTAAGATTCTTAGAAAAATTGAATTTATTATAGTTGCACTCTATGTTTTTAATTTAACCTAAAAGTTGTCCAGCTTTTGCCTTCTTATTTTTTTATTTTCTTGTTAGAACATATGTTACGGGGGATAAGCGGACAAGTTTCATTATCTCTTGGTAAACATATGCATTTTTCTTTTTATTGTTAGATTATATATCATTGGAATCAAACATTCCTTGGTAAACATATGCAACCCCCAAAAATAAAAGATGGAGTAATAGGATAAAATTCATTACTCCCAATCATTTTTGCATTTATGTGAAGAGAGAAAATATATATTTGTTCATATGTCATGGATTTTGAGAGGATAAAATTCATCATTTTTTTTATGAACATATGCAAATTAAAAAAAAAAGGAGAGAAAAAAATGTGTGGGGTGAGTTAATAAAATTCATCACATCCAATCAAAAACCTTTTCATTTTCTTTGTTCCCCAAAACCCCATTAGCAATAAAAATCTTTTAGAGTTAGATTAAAATACTAAGGGAGTATAAGTAGTAGTTTGAAATTTTCCTTTAAGTCTCTTTTTTGGTTAAGGGTATTAATAATTTTAATCTAATTTTGTTTACTAATTACTCAATTATGAATGCTAATTAATTTATTTGAGAATTATTTGCTAAATATTTTTCTCTTCTCATTTAAATTTCATAATTTAGGACTTAATCCTTGAATCACTAAATTTTATTTTTAGCTCACTTTTGATTTAATAAATTTTAGTTTATTTGAAAATTACATTAATATCTTATAAATATTTCTCATAGTTTTTGTCTGGTATAACAAAAGCTTAAGTATTGGGTATTTGATAGAACATTATCTATAATTATTTTAATATTTGTCTAAATTGCCTTCTTTTCATATTTCAAGTTAATCTGGGCTAAAATGACATTTTGAAGCTGACAGGATTGGTAGGAAGAATATTTTGAGAAAATCTAGAAAAATCACAAGTACACGACCCAAGGCCATGGGCGTGACCAAGGGTCGTGACCTATTTCACTACTGTGTCTGCTTCCAGCTTGGCAAAATTAACTCCAATCACAGGCGTGACCCGGCAGAACTCCATGTTCCATTACCAAGTCAAATTAAAGTTACATGCCCTATCACATGAATGACCTATAGGCATAACAACCAGCTCAGAGGCGTGACACATCCATCAAGAAGACAGTTTCCGCCGCAAGCCATTCCAAATATTATGGCCTAGGTCACGGGCATGAACTTTTCTTCAACTGCTAGACTAACTCCCGCAGTTTCATGTTCCCACCATTTGTTTTGAAACAATCAAGACACGCCCAAGGTCACGGGCATGACCTAGGGGCGTGACCAACAAATTATTAGATTTTTGCGATTTTTCTCCAAATGATCCAGGGATTTCAAGATGTTGGTTAAGTTCCTTACATACCCTAGGTCACGGGCATGACCTAGGGGCGTGACTAACCAGCAAGTTTCACCATAAATTCCAAGCAAGGCCAGGAGTTTGGAAAGAAGATTTTTAGTTTGTTTTTAGAGACAGATTTAGTTACTTTTTAGGAAGATTTTTGGTGTCTATTTTTAGTATTGTTTGCATTTATTTTCTATATTTTCCATTTCATAATATAATCTTTAGCTTTTTTATTTTAAATTCAAGTATTGTTTTTATTTTAATCTCTTCTCTATCTACCATTTTTCGGTAATTCCCTTATCATAATGAGTAGCTAAACTTCCTTTTGCACTTGATCATAATGAACTTTGGAATAAAATGAATTTTTGTTTTCATTCTATCATCTGACAGGCTCACTACTTTAATTTTCTTTGGGTTATCTTAGATTTTAATTTGTTTGAATTCTAGTGGAGCGAGTCAGATTTTAGATCCTTATCCTACATTTTATTGAGAGCTTGTGGGTCCGGGTAGATCACTAAATATATCGCTTATTAGTCTTTGATCCTAGATCTATATCTTAGATTTTACCAAGAGTTTGTCGATACAGGAAGATCACTAAACATATCGCTACTTAGTCTTCGATCCTAGATCCATATCCTAGATTTTGCAGAGAGGTTGTGGATATAAAAAGATCACTCAAGGACAAAAGGAGTTGTCATGCAATCCTCAATAGAGGATAACCAAAAAATTCTAGAATGGTGTCAAACCCAATAGAGGGGTTCACCGCCTAAAGCAAGCTTAGAGGGTTCGACTAAGCGAGTGGTCTTAATCGTTCCAATTAAGGTTAGACGTTAGCAGTATTCTCGAGTGGGGCGTTAACCTAATTTTGGAACCACAATGGCCGAAAATAAATTATTAGAGCTTGTACTTTAATCTTTTAATCAATGTTCATTTTATCCAAAGGGATTCTAAATCAAGTGCTTGATTTTCTCTCAATTTGTTTAATTGCATTTCTGTCCTTGTTTTTGCAAACCACAATTTTACATTCCGATAAAATAATAGTAATTTGCGTGACTAGAAGTAATCAACAGGCCCAAAAGAATACGACACTTGATTTTTTATTTTAAAATATCCTATACTATAAACGAAAAGTACTCTTGCCTATAATTCGTAGAATTTGGAGATATTATTAATCCTAAATACCCATTAGAGTTCCTACGGCTAAGAAATTTATAGCATCTTCAGATTAATGATGTAATTTTTTTTTACTTTATTATGCAAAGACTTAGCAGTTTTGTAAACTATGCAAGTTCAGCAGATTGTAAATTTTTTTTTTAATGTAATGATAAGGATACTTTTTCTAGTTTGCCATTATTTATTTCTATTCTTTTGTTTAATATAATCACTTATGGAGGATACTATAATGATGTTGGCGGTTTGTTCATCTAGAAATCTCTTATGGAGAATATCGGTTAGAACTGTATTACTTAGGCCGCCTTGATAACAAATTTCTGAAATTGAGGGGAGTTAAATTTCTATCGCTAACATATTCTGAAAGTTGTTAGAATCTTTATCCGCATTTACTGTGATCCTTGGATAAGTGATATGATTTATAATGCCATTTCATGATGTTCAGAGCAAAAATATGAAGAAGACAATATTACGGTGAAAACTAGACCGCATGAGTTAACACAATAGGTCATATAGGATGATGAAATTAATCCCAAGATATGCAAGGGAACAAAATATTAGAGGTCGCATACTTTTATTTGCCAGGCCGCAAGAATTAATGAAATAAACCAGACCATATAATTACCCAATAATATCAGCTCGCAAACCAAATGAATAGATATTGATTATTATTAATTGATATCATTAGTCATAAAGTGATAAAGATAATCTCGATATTTATGAGCTTAGAAAAAGGCATTTGAGATCGCACGAATTAACTTGCCAGGAGCCAAGAATTAGTAAGGTTAATAGCAGAAACCACATAAGATAATGGTATTGATCATGTGCGTGCTTAGTGAAATATAAAAGTCTACTTTAACTAATATTACAGATCGCATAGACAAACTATAGTCCAGGTACTCCAGAATTATATTCAACTATCTTACCGTAAAACTTTATCTACCACATAAGATACCGACAAAGCGACCTATACGGACACAAAAGGCTATACGCGCTTGAGGGATACCGCCTAAGGCGAACAATTGGACAGGTGCGTGCAAAGATACTTTGCTTTCCTTAGAGAGATCTCCAGATCTGTATACCTCGAGCGACTACTGCGACCTATAAACTAAATATTTGGCGGACTTGAGAGAATGAGTTTATAGACTTAGGTGACCAAGTGGGTAGGTCTGTACGGGGCTGTATTACTTTCCTCAAGTGGTCACAAAAGCTGTAAAACCTTCAGTGGATCTACAACTCTCTTGTCTAAGGATACAAGAAAAGCTTATCAATTGGGCAGGTGTACGCAGGACAACATTGCTTTCCTCAGAGAGATCAACTTTGTTGTTGGTCCCCTGTAGGCACTGCTTGAGAGTACCTTGTAGTATTTGATGGACATAGTGTAATATGATTAGTTGGACAGATATGCGCAGGGCAACATTGCTTTCCTTAGAAAGATTATCAAATATGTAATGATATCCCTAACGGAGAAGGAAGTTCAAACAATCGACTAGACTACCCTTGGTTTCGATGTGTGTTAGATGATGGTTTGGATCCAAAATCCTAAAGACCACCGTAATGAGACTTGGTAAGCTTCAACTACATGTGTGCGAAAACTCCCTGCAACATGTGGTCCTCAAGGTTTTATGCTAATGACTACAATTCTTGGTGGTTCAAGCAAGACCCAGTGATGTCTCCTTAGTTCAATAATCTTTCTACTTAGAGATAAAATAAAATAGACCACTAGACAAGAAAATGCGTCAGTATGAAGATCTTTGTTGAAATTATCATTAAAGTGTAAATAGATAAAGAAAAAGACATTACTTCAATAATAAAACTGTTTCAAATCATCACAACTCCAGGAGTGGGAGATGTCTTCTCTATCATATGTCTGAAAGTGATAGGCTCCATTTTTAATACATCCATGATGATGAAAGGACTTGGCCAATATGGGATTTAATTTCCCGATAGCACCATCTTTTCCTGTCGTATTTACCTTCTTCAGCACTAAATCCCAAACTAGGAATTTATTTATTCTGACATTTTTATCGAAGTATTTGTTCATTCACCTCTTCCCATCTAACAATTGCCTCTCGGAGCTCTTTGAAAAAGTCCAAGCTGTATTTCACCTCTTCATCATTGATTTCGATCTAGTCTTCCCCTCCATGTTTTGTAAGCATAACTCTTAGACTGGGCACCTCAAAATTTATCATAATGAAGACCTCTGAACCATGAGGAAATTTGAATGGAATTTCTCCAATAGCTGAGGATGGTGTAGTTTGAAGGGTCCAAAGGATAGAAGGAAGCTGTTCTGCCCAATTTCCTTTGTGATGTAGAATCTTCTTCTTCAAGAGATTTAGAATTTCTTATTTGTATCCTCAACCTGAGTGTTACTTCTTTGATGATGTACTAACAAAAATTACAGCTCAGCCCCAATCTGACTATAGAAGTTAATCATTTATATATTATTTAATTGAGGACAATTTTCAGTTATTGATGAGTCTGATATTTATGGAGTTTTCAGACTCATCTGGACCTATTTTCTCACTCGTGCACTGCATTTCGACCGGAAATCAGTGATATTTGCTTCGATCGGTCAATAATGATCACACTGTGCATCGCTTTGGCCTGAGGGTGTTTAATTATGCATTATGTTGTTGGGGGTAAGCACATGGTGCTCCCCATTGATCTTTCCGATTGTTTCTGTTATGTATTGGTGATGGGTGCTTATGCTCCAATTTTGGTTTTTTCTGTATAGGCGGTGCATTTTCCCCGTAGCAGGAAATTCCTATTAATTTGAAAACGCATGGTCGTGCATTTCCTTAGCGCATGCGTTGTGCCCGATCGTGCATTTTGTTGAGCAGGAAAAGAGTCGAGTGGAGCTCGATGAATATCGTCGAGTTGAGCTCGACGATCTTCACGCATGGTTAATGCACGATTTCGACCAAACTATGCGAGAAGGAAATGCACAGTCTGCATATTGTTCACTGAGTTCGATCTTTCTGTGGTTATTTGTATGTTTTCCTTCACGCACGGGCATACGCGTCCGTGCATGGGTAAAACGCACGGTTCCTATTTGTTATTCTATTTTTAGCGCTCTGTCATTTCCTATGCATTTTCCTTCACGCGCGGGCGAAAGCGACCTTGCGCGAGTAAACGCACGGGTCAACGCTTCTTCATCACAGGCCATTTTCTGTGCGTCATTAACGCACTGTTAATACACGGTCATGCACCTTATCATGCGTGACCATTTTTCTGACCTGTTTCTATTTAAAGCGTAGATTTTTGTTCGTTAAAGGGGAAAACATTTTCAGCAACACCTGCGCCGTTTTAGGGCAAAACTCCGCCGTTCCACCTCCTCCATTCATCTTCCACTAAGGAGAGAAGCTCCGACCATACTAGAGAAGTTTATCTCTCGCCAGTGCTTTCTCTCAGCCTTCTCCATCATCTATTAGCTCCATTGCACGTTTTGATGCCATAATAAACAAGCAAAGGGAAGCTTGCAACCTTCTTTCGGATCGTGACACGAAGAAGATGGGTCCATTGGAGGGTTGTGATAACCTTCTTTACCCCGGAGATAGTTGAGTGACGATCTTGGACGCAGACTGTCAACCCGATAATTCCTTCCCTGACTCCTCGACGAGCCTTCGGATTCGGTCGATTTTTTGACTTGTTCTTGCTTTGTTGTTGTATATGTGTGGTTGAATCTTATTATGTAGATGATATTGTGCTTTTGTTGTAAGCATATTTGTTTCGTGTCTATGTGATTCTATTTTGCTTTACTTATTTAGGTACTTGAGTAGCTCCCGTATTTTCCACCCGCCATCATAGTTAGTGTTGTCGCTCTAGTGATTGCTAGATGCGCGCGTTGAGAAGAGGTGTTTGTGACCGTCAATCTGTTGTTCTATTCATTCCTTATGCCTGCCTACTCTTCCATTCCACCGAGCGAAGCAGCGCATAGCGGCCTGCATAGAAGTAGATTTAATTAGCTTTTATTTTATTGCAACTAAAATCAAAACCCTTAGGATTTCAATCTCAAGCACTCTTTGAAAGACAAACTTTACCTTACGGTGTTCCTTGAGAGATTCGATAATTGGGAAAGCCTCCCCATTTTATATTACTTATGCGAGCAGTACAGTTGCCATAAGCGCAATAATTTTTTGGCATCGTTGCTGGGGAACACTGTCGTGTGAGTTTTCTGAAAGAAAGTATTGTGATTGTTGTTTTCTTATTTTTATTTAATTCTAAGTGCTTAATATTTCTTTTGTTTATTTCTTTTTGTCCCTTTTCTGATTTTGGCTTAGCAAGCGGCTCCGTGTTATTTTTATTTTAGCTGTGCAGCACTTTTTCAGCAAATATTTTTGTTTGTTATGTATTCTATTGCTGAGTATCATCTCTATGACACTTTGTGCTGTTACATAAACGCCATGGCTACTTTAAATGCTAAGAATTGTATTAGTTGTTTGTTATTTCAAGGTATAGGTGATAACTCTAATTATTTCTATCTTTTTATTCATTTATCTATATTAATAGTTGGATATTTTAAATTAATTTTATATTATTAAGTTTATTTTAACTTGTTAATATAATTTATATCTATTTGTGTTAATAAAATCATTTTTTAATCTTGCAGGGCAGATATACAGGTTATTTGGAGCAAAAAGAAGAATTTTCATTTTTTCTGCCTAGACACGCCCTGTGACATGCCCTACCTGGGCGTGACACAGGGGCGTGACACGTGATAACCAAGCCTGCAGCCAGAGCCTGTCGACCGCGCCAAAAGATCGTCGACCGGCCTTGACACGCCCGTGTCGAATGAAGACACGCCCGTGTACTCCTTACACGGGGCGTGACGGCCCATGGAAGAGACGTTGACCGCTGCCACGTCGGATTAAAATTACACGCCTGGGTCACGGGCGTGACCCAGGGCGTGTCCCGGACATTTCCAGCTAATTATTCCTCCGATCCAGCCGTTGCCACCAGAGACCGTTCCTGCTTGACACGCCCCTAGTCACGGGCGTGACTAGGGGGCGTTACACCTTCTTGAAGACAACTTTTACTCCCGCCGTTTTCAGCTTCCCGCCGTTTCGAGAAACAGCCGTGACACGCCCTAGGTCACGGGCATGACGTAGGGGAGTGACCCATCAGTTAACCAATTTTGGCGGTTTCTCCTCCAACGTTCCCGGGCTTTCAAGACGACGATTCCGAGCCTGACACGCCCTAGGTCACGGGCGAGACCTAGGGCGTGACCAAACAGAGATTTTTTCTATAAATTCCAAACAGCTTCAGATGCTGAGGAGTCGAATTTTGGGAGTTGGAGTCTTGTAATTTTCTGTTTCTTTTGCTGTATTTTCTCATTTCTAAGTTAGATTTACCTTTGTTGTAACTTTAATTTTAGTTATTTCCATTTCAAACATGTCTTTTCCTACTTCATTTTGTATTTCCCCAATCATGATGAGTAGCTAATCTTCTTTTAGCACTTGATCATGATGAACCTTAGAATAAAATAGATCTTTCTCCTTCTTATTAAATGTCTTGTTCTTAATTATTCTCACTACGATTTATCTTTGATTTTTATTTCATCGAATTCATATTACGCGGATATGATCTTCGATCTAAGATCCGTATGCTAAATGACCGAGAGGTTGCGGATATGAGGAGATCACTCAAAGATAAAAGGATTTGAATGCACTCCTCGAGAGAGGATGACATAAATCCTCCGAATTGGAGTCAAATCCAATAGTGGGGTTCACCGCATAAAGCAAGCTTAGGGTTTTCGACTGGCCGAGAGGTCTTAATCGATCAACCTAAGGTTAGTTAGAAGCATGAGCTCGAGAGAGACGCTTCTATATTTTAGGAACCTCCACGGTCGAGTGAGTATAATTAAGAACTCGCATTTCATTATTTTCCAAGAAGATTTATTTTAGTCTAAGGGAATTCTAGATCAAGTGCTAGCTTTCTCATATTTGAATTTCTCTTTAGCTTCAGCTTTAATTTTATTATCTAGTATAATCCAACCAACTTTTCCGTTCATAAAATAATAGCTCTTCCTTGTGAGTACAAGTACTCAACAGGCCCCGAATCGCAATATGACACTTCCTATACTGCATTTCGATAGGTACGCTGGCCTATTCGGGATTCTAGTTTGGTTGTAATTTAACTTCTAGAAAATCTTCATCAAGTTTTTGGCGCCGTTGCCGGGGAGTTTTATTTGTTGATATTTTGAAAGCAAGGATCTATTAATTTTATCATTTTTCTTTTTCTTTTATTTCAAAAAAAAACAAACTTTTTCTTTCAAAAGTTTTATCTTTAAATTTTTATATTTAAAATTTCTTGCGAAAGGGCCGTGTCGGGTTTTCATCCCGCAATACCGCCTAGTACCTTGCGAACCCGTCACTGGGTAGCCCTTGGGAAGTCCGGGAAATTTTATCTTATAAATTTTTAAACCTTAAAACTTTTATCTTTTGTTTTGTTCTTGTGTATGACCCGAGGGAATCCGTCACCTCTTTTTGATTTGGATCCGGAAATCGAGCGAACCCTTCGGCACCGCTTACAATTTCGAGTTCCGAATTTTCAAGATACAGAATCCTTAGGAGACACTCCTAATCCTTCTTTAATTCTCTCTCCGTCACCGTCTTCCCCTTCTCCTTCTTCATTTAGTTCTTCTTCTCATTCTCCTAGATCTCTTTCTTCTTCTTCTTCCAATATGGGTGAGCCAAATGCGATCGAACAACGAACTATGTCCTATTATGCCCGTCCAAACTTGGACGAGGCTCAATCTAGTATTGTTCGCCCCGCTATTGCCCCCAATAATTTTGAGTTGAAGCCAAGCATCATCCAAATAGTACAATAATATGTACAATTTGATGGGCTTCAAGATGAAGATCCAAACACGCATATTTCTAATTTCTTAGAAATATGCGATACTTTTAAAATTAATGGTGTATCCGATGATGCCATCCGGCTAAGGTTATTTCCATTCACATTGCGCACTAAAGGCAAGCAATGGTTGAGTTCTCTACCAAGAGGATCAATCACAACATGGGCTGAAATGACGGAAAGATTTCTTACGAAATACTTTCCGCCGGCTAAAACGGCTAAATTGCGCAATGATATTACTTATTTCTCCCAACTTGAGTCGGAAACGTTATATGATACTTGGGAGCGCTTCAAGGAATTGCTTCGTCGATGTCCTCATCATGTAATTCCGGATTGGTTACAAATCCAAACCTTCTATAACGGCCTAAATTCTCAAACTAGGCAACATATCGATGCCGCCGCCGGTGGAACGCTTAATAACAAAACACTGGCGGCCGCCCAAGAGCTTATAGAAGGTATGGCTTTGAATACCTATCAATGGAGTACACCTCGGTCTAAATCACCTAAACCGGCCGGGATGTATGAAATTGATACGGTCTCCAATCTATCTCTCCAGGTTGAGATGCTAAACAAAAGATTAGAAGAGATGTCTGCTCCCTCTTCTATACCTACATGGGATCCTACTTCTTCCCCCTCTCCCACTACGTTGGCCGAGCATGTGGATTATATGGGAAATCCGAATCGGCCACCCTTTAATCCGGGTAATACTAATTATGGTAATACCTATCACCCGGGTATAAGGAACCACCCCAACTTCTCTTGGAGTAATCCGGGGAACACGGCTTGCCCACCATACACAATCCCACCAGGATATATTCCACCACAAGCTCCAAAAGCTCCCAATATAGAGGAGATGTTCGCCAAATATACGAGTACAAATGATGCCAATATCCGGAATCTCACCGGATCTCTTCATAATTTGGAGACACAAATTGGGCAAATCGCTAAGATGCTCTCCGATCGCCCACAAGGAGCGCTATCGGGCAATAGGGAGCCCAACCCAAGGGAGCACGCCAATGCTATCACTCTACGGAGTGGGAAGGAGGTAAGACCTTCTCCAAATCCGGTTGATATGGAGGTAACAATTTCTGCACCTTCCCCTCCTCCTAAGCCTTCTAACTATACTAAACCAAAGGCTTATCAACCACCACTTCCCTATCCGTCTAGAATGCACAAAGACGGGGTGGATGAGCATCATGGTAAATTTTTAGATATGTTTAAACAAATCCAAATAAATTTACCATTTTGCGAAGTTATCGCACAAATGCCAAAGTATGCCAAGTACCTCAAGGATCTTTTATCCAATAAAAAGAAACTCGAGGATTTCTCCACGGTTCAATTGAACGTGGAGTGTTCGGCAGTATTACTTAATAAATTGCCTAGGAAATTACCTAATCCGGGTAGTTTCTCCATTCCTTGTCTATTTGGCGATTTATTAGTAACACGTGCGTTAGCCGATCTAGGCGCCTCGATAAATTTAATGCCTTATTCTTTAGTTAAGAAATTGGGTTTAGGAGAGCCTAAACCCACAAGAATAAGCATTCAATTGGCGGATCGGTCTGTCAAGCTCGTTATGGGGATCATAGAGGATGTGCTTGTCAAAGTTGACAAATTTATCTTTCCGGTAGATTTCGTCATCTTTGACATCGAAGCGGACACCGAGGTACCACTTATTCTCGGTCGCCCTTTTCTTGCCACAGCGCGCGCCATTATAGACGTTAGTAACGGTAAACTTCTCCTTAGAGTCGGAGATGAAGAAGTTACCTTTACTATTGACTCGTCCATGAAAAATTCGCTCTCGAATGACGACTCATGTTACTATTTGGAGGCTTCTCCTAAAGAAGACTCCATCTTATTTTCTAAAAATTTTTATTCACCTGTTTTTCATGATGACAATTTTGAAACTTTAAATTTAATTTCTCATGAATTTAGTGATACTCATTTGGTCACACACACATCTATTTTAGAACCTCTTGAATTAGGTGGTGACCCCTTAAGAACTTCGTTTGACAAACCTCCATTTTTAGAACGTGAATGTATGTCCAATCATTTACAAAATTCAACTATAGCGAATGGTTTCCAACGTCCTGTTAATGCGCCGGCTTACACATCTGAAAATCCAATAACGTAGCGAGCGCGTCACTATGGTCGAGCTCACCGACCATAAACAAAGCACTCGTGGGAGGCCTCCCATGGTTATCTTGTCTTTTTATTTTAATTTTGTTGTTGAGTTTTTACAGGATTGAAGAATTGCAATGCATGATGATCGGTCGGGGACGAACATCAAGTCTACATTATTCTTCAAGTCGGTAAATTTTAATTTATTGTTCTTAGATTATTTAACATAATGATGATATACAAAAAAAAAACAAAAAAACAAAAAACAAAAAATTAAAAAAAAAATCTAAAAAAGAAAAAAAAAATTCTCGTACATGCGTCCGTCACGCCCGTGACCCAATGGTCACGGGCGTGTCCCGGGCGTGTTTTGCCAAGACTGCGGGAGGTTCCTCCTCCCTCCGTTTTCCCGCCCGTAATTCGGATATGACACGGGCGTGACATGTTTTGTCACGGGCGTGTCGAGCCCGTGTCGCGGGCATCCGAGGCGTTGACCAGTCACGCCTCAGATTCTTTCTTAGTCAGTCAGATTTGACTGACATGCCCAGAGTCACGGGCGTGACTCTGGGGCGTGACTGGAGAATCTGATGCCTTCGCATCGGATGCTCTTCGGATTCCCCCTACACGCCCGACGTCACGGGCGTGTTCCTCAGAGTCACGGGTATGACTCTGAGGCGTGACCCCTGAATCCAAGGCAGTCCGCCTCGGATTCTTTTCTGCTTTGACCCGGGCTTGTCACGCCCCCTGTCACGGGCGTGACAGGGGGGCGTGACCGACCCGAAAAATCTATAAATTGCCTTTTTCCTCCCCTCTTCTCTTCACACCTCCACCCTTCAACCCTTCTCTTCTCTCCTCCCCTTGGCCGAAATTTCCTCCACATTTCTCACCATGCCTCGCCACCACGCTCGATCCACCGCTTCCTCCTCCGAGCACCCCGCTGATCCAGCCTCGGTGGAGGTCATGTTTCTTTTCGAGAATGCAACCCAATAAGATCGAAGCGAGAGACTGCGCGCCAAACCCTTTGGCGTGTTCCGGATCTTGGATTGGGCCATCCTCGCCCAATTCGGAGCAGCGGAGCTAGTTCGGGAGCTCATCTCTACCCAAGGGTGGGATCCCCTCTTCTCCATTTCTGAGCCTGCTTTCCTCGAGCTCACCATTGAGTTCTTGGCCTCATTTGAGTTCCGTTGGGCGGCGCAAGATGATTTCATCGTCTTTCGCCTGGGCGGGATGATGCACCAGCTCACCATCCGCCAACTCAATGTTGGCATGGGCTTTTGCTCGGAGGCCTTTTCCACTTCCCCCGCCTACCCCGAACTAAAAACTGATTTCCCTCCCGACTTCAGTCTCCCTACTTTTTTGGTCAGAAATTAGTAATGGCGTCGCCCCCTACACTCCAAAGAAATCTAAGGGTAGCCACCTCATCTCCTAGGCTTTACGTATTCTGCACAACCTTCTCTCTTTTACCATTTCCGGGCGCGGCGATAGCCACGGCGTGGTGACTCGGGCGGACTTACTATACTTGTATAGTATGTTTTATCGGGTCCCACTCAACCTTGGTTACATGCTAGCCATTTTCTTTCGGCACCAGGCCGAAAATGTGAGATTGGGAGCGGTGCACGGCGGGAATTTCATCACTTTCCTCGCCAAGCAGATCGGCGTGTGGGCTGCTCTTCCGCGGCTCACTTGCATGCAAACGCCGCAGCCTCTTCAGTTCCCGACCCTTCAGGTGCTTGGTTTAGCTTGCCGACGCGACGACGAGTTTGAGACTGTTCCCCCGTTCGTTGGTGGCGGTGATCTTGATCTTGATCATGGTGCCGGTCCCAGCGGTACTCATCCTTCCCCGCAGATTCTGCCACCACCGCTGCACTCTGCTCCAGCGCCCGATCCTGCAAATTATTGGGACCGGCAATTTGGGTTGCTCCATACTTGCATAGACCAGATGCAAACCCATTTTGACGGTCGCTTCGCTTCTTTTGATGCACGCTTCACCGTGCTCGAGCAAAACCATACTTCCTCCATCGAGCATATTACTCGCGAGTTCGCGAACATGCGGACTTTCTATCAGGAGCACGGGGACGTTTCTGACCAGGAGTAGCTACCTTTTCATTTCTTTGGATTTGTAGAGGGTCACCCCTTTGTATCTGTATTTTTTTTTCTTCTGTATCTGTTTTTCTTATTATGATGAAAAAAAATCCAAAAAAAAATCTCTATAATATTATGTTTTGCTTTCATCATCTTGTACAGGTCTCTTTTGATGCTGGCTTGCAGTTTCAGGGAAGTCTCCTCTCTTCACTTTTCTTCTTTATTTTTACATTGGGGACAATGTATTGCTTAAGTATGGGGGAGGGATATTTCTCAAGCAAAACTTATAAAAATTTTCCAAAAAAAAAATTTTTTTAAAAACAAAAACCACACAAAAAAAATATTTTTTAAAACAAATTTAAAACTCAAAACATTTTATTTCGTCTTAAAATTTTGTTTTTCCAAAATTAAAAAAAACAAAAAAAAGAAAAATGAAAATATAGAAAATCAAAAAAATTAAATTAGAGAAGTCTTTATTTCTATATTTATTCACATGCAAAATTCCTAGTAATTCAACTTGTTTATAGTGTTTAGAGAATTTTGATGTTTTAATTGAATGTTGAATTTTGGAGTAGAACTGTTGGCCATGCTGTGTTTCTAGTTAAGTGCACGTGTAAGTAGAATTTTTAGTAGATCTAAATATTCAGCATATAATTAGATTTTCATTTTTCTAAATGCATATAAACAACTTATTTTACTTTAATTTTGAAAACCGGTAAAACTTTAAAATAATTTAGGTGAGTAAGTAGAAGTTTGCTAGAGAGATATTTCGCGGACCAAGAGAAAGTTATTCTTTTTCGATGTCTAGAACTTGCCCTCTAACTATTCTCAAGACTTTGCATAAGTTAAACTCATTAGCATAAATATGATTTAGGCACTTCTTTTGGCAAGTTTGAGCTTTTGTACCCGCACCTAAAATTTTAACTTTGCTTAGCCAATTTGAGCCTATTACCTTTTCATTTTGTTGTAGCTCCACCAAATGATTTACCAAAGCCTAAAAAGCATCCTAATTACACACCTAGACCCGAGCTTGAAAAAACAAATGTAGAAATATTTTGTGAGTGATTAGGAGCCTTTTCATTTTTGATGGCTCTTTTCTTATAAAAAAAGGGGTTGATTTATTTTTCTCTCCTCTTCAAAATAAAGAAAAAAATTATCATTAAAAAATGAAGAGGTAGAAAAAAAAATTCAATATGATGAGAAAGTTAAAAAAAATAAGAAAAGAAACAAAGGAATTTAGGAATTTGGCTACGTTCCTTAAGAGCCATAGCAAATCTTTATGTACAAGCTTCTCTAGGTTTTGGTGTGACTAGCCATCGTGTTTATCTTTGATCACCCTCACCAAAAACCCAAGCCTACATTTCAACCTAATTAAGCCCTATTGATTTATGTTTATAAGTTAGACTAGTGCCGTGGCGAGAGTGTGAAAGGGCAAGCCTATGGCCATCGACATTGATGGATTTCTTTGGAGGGTATCTTAATCTTTGTTTGTGCAATGTTATCTTAGTACGCACGCTACACTCTCCCTAAAGATAATTTCAAGATTTACCGGATTTTCATCTTAAAAGTAAAAATAATAGTGAAAACGCATTTTAAGAAAAATAAAAACCTAATTTGTATGCTGAGTAAGTCTTTCTACAAAAATATCTACAAACATAGTCATAAGACTTCGCATTTTACTCCTTAGGTTCAATTTTCTTTTCTAGCATTTAAAATTTTTCTACTCCCTATAGGAAGTTGTTTGCTCGGGACTAGCAAACGGATAAGTATGGGGGTATTTGATAACTCTAATTATTTCTATCTTTTTATTCATTTATCTATATTAATAGTTGGATATTTTAAATTAATTTTATATTATTAAGTTTATTTTAACTTGTTAATATAATTTATATCTATTTGTGTTAATAAAATCATTTTTTAATCTTGCAGGGCAGATCTACAGGTTATTTGGAGCAAAAAGAAGAATTTTCATTTTTTCTGCCTAGACACGCCCTCTGACACGCCCTACCTGGGCGTGACACAGGGACGTGACACGTGATAACCAAGCCTGCAGCCAGAGCCCGTCGACCGCGCCAAAAGATCGTCGACCGGCCTTGACACACCCGTGTCGAATGAAGACACGCCCGTGTACTCCTTACACGGGGCGTGACGGCCCATGGAAGAGACGTTGACCGCTGCCACGTCGGATTAAAATTACACGCCTGGGTCATGGGCGTGACCCAGGGCGTGTCCCGGACGTTTCTAGCTAATTATTCCTCCGTTCCAGCCGTTGCCACCAGAGACCGTTCCTGCTTGACACGCCCCTAGTCACGGGCGTGACTAGGGGGCGTGACACCTTCTTGAAGACAACTTTTACTCCCGCCGTTTTTAGCTTCCCGCCGTTTCCAGAAATAGCCGTGACACGCCCTAGGTCACGGGCGTGACCTAGGGGCGTGACCCGTCAGTTAACCAATTTTGGCGGTTTCTCCTCCAACGTTCCCGGGCTTTCAAGACGACGGTTCCGAGCCTGACACGCCCTAGGTCACGGGCGTGACCTAGGGCGTGACCAAACAGAGATTTTTTCTATAAATTCCAGACAGCTTCAGATGCTGAGGAGTCGAATTTTGGGAATTGGAGTCTTGTAATTTTCTGTTTCTTTTGCTGTATTTTCTCATTTCTAAGTTAGATTTACCTTTGTTGTAACTTTAATTTCAGTTATTTCCATTTCAAACATGTCTTTTCCTACTTCATTTTGTATTTCCCCAATCATGATGAGTAGCTAATCTTCTTTTAGCACTTGATCATGATGAACCTTAGAATAAAATAGATCTTTCTCTTTCTTATTAAATGTCTTGTTCTTAATTGTTCTCACTGCGATTTATCTTTGATTTTTATTTCATCGAATTCATATTACACGGATATGATCTTCGATCTAAGATCCGTATCCTAAATGACCGAGAGGTTGCGGATACGAGGAGATCACTCAAAGATAAAAGGAGTTGAATGCACTCCTCGAGAGAGGACGACATAAATCCTCCGAATTGGAGTCAAATCCAATAGTGGGGTTCACCGCATAAAGCAAGCTTAGGGGTTTCGACTGGCCGAGAGGTCTTAATCGATCAACCTAAGGTTAGTTAGAAGCATGAGCTCGAGAGAGACGCTTCTATATTTTAGGAACCTCCACGGTCGACTGAGTATAATTAAGAACTCGCATTTCATTATTTTCCAAGAAGATTTATTTTAGTCTAAGGGAATTCTAGATCAAGTGCTAGCTTTCTCATATTTGAATTTCTCTTTAGCTTCAGCTTTAATTTTATTATCTAGTATAATCCAACCAACTTTTCCGTTGATAAAATAATAGCTCTTCCTTGTGAGTACAAGTACTCAACAGGCCCCGAATTGCAATACGACACTTCTTATACTGCATTTCGATAGGTACGCTTGCCTATTCGGGATTCTAGTTTGGTTGTAATTTAACTTCTAGAAAATCTTCATCAATAGGCAACATGTTAAAGGATTGACCTTGTCTGTGCGAGCCTTCTCCTTCTGAGGGCGTGTGTGCAGCAACCCCCCATTTGAGGACTACTGTGGACATGCCTAATAGGGTGTTTCCGGAACCATACACTGACATCGCACATCTTGCTCGTTCTTTGCCCGTTGATATTACAGAAGAATCTCTCGCCGCATAAAGATCCTTCATGGGTCCCTCGCTCCCTTTTTATGAGCTTCCTTTGAGTGATGACGATCACTTTTGTGTTAGCCAGCAAAAAGAGGATCAAGAATGCATGGGCGCTCCTATATAGGACGAAGAGATTTTTCGGTCAACGGGGTGGTGTCAGCGGATGATTTTGTGAGGGGGCCTGCTCATTTAATGCCTAGTTTCGAGAGCAGTTTTGCCCCTCCACAATTTTTGATTGATCTTGCTACTCTTTTTTCTTGTGAGTCGGCTGATGATGCCGTATTTGTTGGTGATTCAGTGCCTGAGGATGCGCCGAAGTGGGATGAGGAATATCCCCTTTCTGATGTGGATGTTTGCACATCCTTATTGGACGAGGCATTCCCTCTTACCACTACAGACCTCGAGTTCTCGAATTCCCCCCGATAGGATTCATATGATTCTGACGATGATCAGTGCTCGTATCCTTTTGAGAGTGATACTAGGATCACTCTCCAAAATTCTGCATATTTTAGTTTTTCCTCTCGTTTATTACTTGACCCCCCTTCATTATCTGAGCATGTGCGGGCTGAGTCCCCACGGGTATGCTGGGATGACGATGAGCCTAGTGCTCATGCCGATGGTAAGTGCATCTACTTATGCGAGAAGGTTCCTACCTCCTTCATAGTGGAATCCACTGCCATCACCTCCTGCGAAACTGCGGTAGACGATGCCTTACTAGGCAAGGATTTTGCTGGTGATGAGAAGAGCGAGGACCAGCGCTCCTCCTCTTCTTGTTTATTATTTTCTCTACCTATGTTGGGCAGGTATTTTTATTTTGGTAGAGGGGTAACTGTATTATCTCCATATCAGTACTCGCTACCGCAACGGATATTCGGCCAGTTACATGTGCATTTTTTATTTCATAGGCCCATTAGATAGAACTATTCGTTAGCCGAATAAGTCATGCTGGGAGGACAATAACCCCAGTACTTATCTAGGAGTCGGTGTAGTTAGGTATTTTTACTATTTTAAAAATTGTTTTGCGTAATGTATAGCTTTTCTTAGCTTTAGTGCAAGCTTGCGAGATTTTTGTGTGTTTATTTTTATAACTTGCAAGCACTGCTTAGTTTAAATTTGTTATTTCCATAGTGTATACACATTTTTCTGGAGCTGTTTTGTAGGTTGCCTCTCACCTGCGGTGCGGAGGAGTAAAATTTTTGCAAGTTTGGCTTCAAGGTTTCTTGCATCTCTTGGTATGCTCATTTGCATAACATGGGGTAACCTCTTCCCCAACTTTTATTTCAATATTTTTTATTACATATCTTTCATAGGTTGTTTAGATTAAGTCTGGTGTGGGAGTGTTATGCGAGTTACCTATGCACATGCATCACTATCACTTTCATACCAAAAGCATATTTTTGGTTTTTCTTTTTTCATGATATCACGTCCGTATTGTGCACCTACACCCACATGAGCGTGCTCTTAACCATGCGCACGGCTTGAGTTAAATGTATTTCTATTGCGTAAACTTTAAAATAGCGGTGTTGGCTTATGATTTTAGGATAGAGTAGTGTGAAACTCGTGTAGTGCTCCTAATCGAGTACTCAAGGTCAGTGTAGAAATTGTATAGATTTAATTTTTATTTATGCTCGTTGATTTATACTTTTTCTGTAGGTGTAAAATATTGTTTGTACTACTCAAAAATATTGAATCTGGTGCAATCGGACGGTAGTGTAGGGATGTGTGTAGCCGTCACTAGACTAGTTTTGCTCAAGTCAGGATGAAGGATCATATTTATCAGTGGCTAAGAACTTGCCCCAAGCTACTCTCGAAGCATTGGTGCATTGTTAGTCAAGTGTGAACATGATGTAGGCCATCATTTTGGCTCGGTTGAGCCTTGTACCCCATCTTAACGTTAATTCTTGTTAGACTAAGTAGTTTTTATCCCTCCTTCTGATTTAGCCCTACTCCGCGATCCCCAATGCCTAAAAGTACTTCCTAGTAGCACGCCCTATCTCGAGCTAGTAGTGGATTACTTCTTGCATTTGGGATGTTGCATTGGTGAAGTTTTACGATTGTTAGTTGGAGTTTTCATGTTAATATGTGTTGGATGTTTTTTTTAAAAGAAAAGAAAAAAATGGGGAAAAGAAAAGAAAAAGAGTGTAAAATAAATATATATATATATATATATATATATATATATATATATATATGTTGTTTGATATGAACTAATATAGTAAAAAAGAAAATTCCATTTGTGATTTTATTTTTATGGCGGTAGGCAGTGCACAAACCCTTGTTATCAAGTTCAAGTCTAGTGGTGTGGTGCACCTGCATTTTTTTTGTTGGTTTGAGGAGAATCTTTTGTATGAGCTCATTTGGGTTGTGCGTAACCATCATTCTTACCCTTATGCATCCTTACATACGTATACACCCAAGCCCATTTATTAACCTAAAGCCCTACGGATTCACGCTTGGGTCATACTAGCGTCGTGGAGAGAGTTTGAACGGGCAAGCATGTGGTCCCCGACATAGATGGATTTCTTTGGAGGTGATCACGAGCCCTAGTCTTTGGCAATGCTCATTTGAGTGGCCTTCCTAGTTTCTTCCTATATATGACCGAATGATTTTCCAGAATTCTAATTTTTAGTAGATATAATATTTATTTATGTCTGTCGAAAAGTATAAACTCCGTAGTATAATTAAAAAGTTTTTCTATTATATTTTTTATTCCTATACAGTATTTGATTTCTCGTAATACTTTATTTTGAAATTACTGAGCCAGCTAACTGTTTTCTAGTCCACGGAGTGATGATTTGCTCGAGACGAGCAAATGTTTAAGTCGGGTGGTGTGATGAGTCCGATATTTATAGGGTTTTTTGAAATCATCTGGGCTTGTTTTCGCACTCGTGCACTGCATTTTGACCGATAATCGGTTATATTTGCTTCGATCGGTTAATGACCACACTATGCACCTATTTGGCCTGAGGGTGTACAATTGAGCATTCTATTGTAGGGGGTAAGCACATGGTGCTCCCCATCGATTTTTCCGGCTTTATCTGTTATATAATTGTATTGGGTGCTTGTGTTCCAGTTTTTGTTTTTGTTGTGCAGGCGGTGCATTTTCCCCATGCCAGAAAATTCTGATTTATGGAAAATGCACGGTCGTTCAATTCCTTAGCGCACGCGTTGTGCCCGATCGTGCATTTTGTTGAGCTGGAAAAGAAATGAGTGGAGCTCGATAAAGATTGTCGAGTTGAGCTCGACTATCTTCACGCACGGTTAATGCACGATTTCGGCCAAACTATTGATGAGCCCTATTTATATACAAATTTTTGGACTCATTTGGGCTAGTTTTCTTTTGCAAGCACTTCACTTTTAGTTCGTTATCGTATATATTTCATCTTATCTTTATCTCCATAGGAAGTGTACTTTTAGGCTCGTGGATGTGCATTTTTGTTACATCTATTAATTGTACTTCTTATTATGAATGCCTGAATGTCTGCACATATCAGCAGTTTATTTTTTCTACTTGTATAGTGGTCGTGTGAGTGTTTTGAGATTGTTTGGGAATGTTTTTAGCCTATGGACAACTGATCGTGCATTTTACACAAGCACGGTTAGTGGACTCCTTAGCGCACGACCGCTGGTCGCGTGCATTCTATTCATTGATCCCCAAATGGTTCAGGAACACTGCGCACGATCATTGGATCTTTAGAGCACGACCACTGGTCATGCTCTACTGATCGTGCACGCCATTCTCCATTTTTCCAAGTTCTGTCTGTGGAAAACGCACTATCACAGGACATAGTGTGCGCGACCACTGGTCGTGCGCCACTGATCGTGCGCATTGATTCCAATTATTACCAGGTTCTACCATGCCAATACGCACGACCATAGGACGCAGTGAGCACGACCACTGGTCGTGCGCCACTGTTCGTGTACATTATAATTTCTACAATGTATAAATTTGCAGGTTCCGCCCTAATTACGAATTCTAGAATTTTTCTCCTACGTTTTTGTCTCCTAGGAGGGTTCTGCCGATCTCCTTCTTCCCCACTGTAGGGAGGGGCTCTGGGCAAGCTTTCAACGCCAAATTCAAGCCGGAGCTTCCTCTCGGCTTCATCCTTCATTCTTGAGCTTCAAGAAGGGTTTGACTTAGCTTTCACCATCAAGCTTTGAGGAGTTTGTTTCATCCTCCACCGGATCATGACATGAAGAAGACGGGTCCATTGGGAGTTAGTGTCGGCCTCCTCTACCCTTGATGCAGTTGAGGACCGAGCTAGGATGCGGATTGATAACCCGGCTATTCCTTCTATGAATCCTCAGCAAGACTTCGGATCTGGTCGATTTTGCACACTCTTCTTCTTTTGTTGTTGATAGTGAAGTTTGATCTCTTTATATTTTATGATGTATGCTTAATTTAATATACGTTTGTGTACAATCATCTCTATGTGATTTTATATTCACATTAATTGCATGAGGTGCGCCATTATCCATCCTCCACCACACAGTGCCACACTAGCAATTGCTTGTGGAATGGGTAGTGAAGAGGTGCTCATGACCCTCATTTAGCCATTCTCACCACCTCATCTGCAATCCTACACATCCATCGGCCTAGCGATTCGGTACATAGCGTCCCGTATAGTTTTCCATCCGCCTGGCAAAGAATCGCATAGCGGCGTTGCATAGGAGTTGTTATTTAGTGTTTAACTTTCTTTTTTCGTCGTTCTCACCACCTCATCCACAAGCCTACTCGTCCATCCTCCTATTGATTTGGTGCATAGTGGCCTGTGTTGTTTTCTATCCTCCTAGCAAAGCATTGCATAGCGGCATTGTATAGTTGTAGTTTATTAGTGTTTTACTTTCTTTTTTCCGCAAACAAAAAAAACCCCTTCGTAAACGCCGAACTAAGGACTTTAATCTCAAGTCCTCCTCAAAATTAACTCCACCTTACTGTGTTCCTTGAGAGATCGATATTGGGAAAATTCACCCATTTTATATTACTTGTGCGACCGGTACACTTGCCGGGGAACACAATCGTGTGAGTTTTTGGAGACGAAGATAGAAGATAGAAGCCCTTTTCCATTTTTTCATATCATGTTTCTTCTTGTCTTTAGTTTTTAGAATTTGTTGCTTATGTTTCTTTGTTCCTTTTCTAGTTTAAATTTTCTGCTGCAGGCGTTCCTTTTCTTTTATCTGCTAGTCTGTAGTTAATTTTTGCTTAGAATATTTCTTTGGTGAATTCTTTCTTGTTGCACCATGTTTTATTATATGAATATCCGTTGCAGATGGTGCGTGGATTATAGGCATGGTAATGATGAGTGCCCCACTGAAGATAGTGAGCATAATTCTCGTGGTTCAGTGTATGGAGCCCCGTCCTCTTATGGTACTTCATACAGCATACCCAAGTCTTATGGTCACTTCTCTTCTACGCCTTCACCTTTTTATCATTCCTCTCTGGTCCCACCAGTACTAACGAGTAATGGAAAATTGTGTTTGTGTTGTCGTAGCACCGAGCACGTGTTGAAATATTGCGCAGAATTTCAGCGCCAGTTTGAGGAGGATGATGAATTGGGTATCCGATTCGTTCCATCCACCTCCCAATTGGCCGCCCCTTCTGATTCTGATGATATATTCGTAGTACCACCTTGTCTATGGGGGACTGCTGTGGATATACCCATCAGACATTCTGCTGATCGGTATGACGACATTGTGGTGCCGTATCTCCCTATTGCATTCTTCCCTTCTTTATGATTCACCCCCGGAGGAACCAGCACATATTTTCTATGATGTTCTTATTCCTCCGCCTTCTTTGCAAGAATTAACTATCCCAATTTTTAGTGAGTCGGTTGATGATGTTATGCTGGATAGTGATTCTTAGCCCGAGGTTGCGCCAATGTGGGACGAGGACGTTATTCTCTCCAATGGATAGTTTGACACCTTTGAACATGATGACGAACCAAGGTGGGTTGATCAGGAGATCCTTTCTAATGAGGAAGTGTTCACTTCCTTGTTGGATGAGGAGGTCTAAACCACCACCGAGGACCTCGATCTCTCGGATTCCCCTTGTTATGACTCATATGACACCGACGATGATCTATGCTTGGATCCTGCTGGGAGTCATACCGGGACCACTCCCCCTTTTTTTTATTATTTTAGTTCTTCATCTCCTTTATTTCTTGATCCCCTTTTTATATCTGAGCTTGTGCGGGTTGAGTCTTCCCAAGTGCTTTTGGAGGAATTGGAGCTTTCAGCACTAGTAATGGATAATAGCATCCTCTTTCGTAAGGAGGGTAATGACTTCTATATTGAGTAAGCTCCATTCATTGCTTTCTCCTCCTGTCGTCTCCCTATAGACGATACCTTGTTGGGCAAAGATTTATTTTGTGGTAAGATGAGTGAGGACCAGCGCTCCTCCTCTTATTACTTCTTATTTCCTCTACCTGTGTTGAGCATGTATTATTATTTAGGTAGATGGGTAACTTCTCTATCTCCGTATCGGTACTCGCTATCGCAACGGATAATGGAATAGTTACATGTGCACTTTTCTTATCATAGGGCATGATCTAGAAATGTATAGAATTTAATAAGTCGTGCGGGAGGACAATAACCCTAGTAGTTATCTTTCATTTCCTGCATTTTTTTTCACGTCTATCTAAGTTTTAGTATTTCTTTGTATTTTGTCTACTTTTCTTTTGTTTTTGTGGAGCTCACCCCTACAGGTACTCTTGGTAAATTTGTATTGGCAGGGTTGTGATTCTTCATTTGGCGGACCTGCTTCTGTTTTTCACGCGTCTTCTGATATGCTCACTGGCTGAGCATTGTGTAACCTCTTCCCTTGTCTCTATTTGCTTTAAATTTCTATATCATATTCTTTGTAGCTTAGTTTAAGTATGAGGGAGAGTCAGTATTTGTTACCTTTTGCACACACACATTTTATTTGCATTCTAGAAGCTTTTATTATTTTATTTTGATTAGTTCATTGCATCGCACACCACTGCACCCACATGAGCGCGTGCTTATCTATTAGCGTGCTGCGAGTTAAACTCGTTTCTTTTGTAGGATTTGGAAAAATTTATTTGTTGGGTATTGCATCCTCAATAACCCAGATTTGCATGAAGTCACCCTTGAACTAAGATGAATTAAGTTGTATTTGATACCTTATTCTAGTTGTGTGTTTACAGATTACCATTGCTAATTGTATATAAATATCAGTCTACAGTAGGTCATGAACACAGGACCATACAGTGTAATCCCTCACTGTGTGACCCAAGGTTTTGACTCATGTGTAGCATCTCTATTGGGATATACTTCATATTCAAACCTTGGATCAAGGGATGAAGATTGGACTCTTGAAGAGAAGAGAAAGATTTTTTCTAATGTTCAGAAAATTTTCTAAGTCCACTTCTTGAGAAGTAACTTTTAATTCTCGAGAAGTCCTTAGAGTTATCGAGAAGCTTAACCTCTTAGTTCTCGAGAAGTGTTTAGAGTTCTCGAGAAGCTTAGCTTCAAAGTTCTCGAGAAGTCCAGACAGGTTCAAGAATTTTTCTAAGTCAGAGTTCTCGAGAAGTCTTGGCCAGTTATCGGGAAGTCTCAACTATAGTTCTCGAGAAGTCTATCTTGTTCTCGAGAAGCTTGGCTTAAGTTCTCGAGAACTGCCAGCTCTATTTCTCGAATAGTCAAAGTTGTCTCAGAAATCTTTCTTAAGTGTTATTTCTCGAGAAGACTCCATTATTCTCGAGAAGTAAGCTAGTTCTCGAGAACTCAGCCTTTTGTTCTCGAGAAGTACAAAATTCATCTAAGCAGTATAGTTCTCGAGAAGTCCTGATAGTTCTCGAGAACTCAACCTTTTGTTCTCAAGAAGTCCAGAATTCTTCTAAGCAGTATAGTTCTCGAGAAGTCATGATAGTTCTCGAGATCTAAGCCTTTTGTTCTCGAGAAGTCCAGAGGTCTTCTAAGCAGTATAGTTCTCGAGAAGTCCTGATAGCTCTCAATAACTCAATTTATAGTTCTCGAGAACTAAAATTACTTCTCGAGAACTGTAGGTCGAATTTTTTAGAAAATTTTGTGAAGTCCAGTCGGCCGAAATTTTTCAAATGACTTGACGTGATTGGTCCACGTGTCGTCATTAATGTATTTTCTAGCTGTTAAGGGTAATCCTATATAAAGTCTTTTCATTATGACAAAACCCTAAAAATTACAAGGAGCAGATTTCTGTACATTCAAGATCGCTGGATCGGCCGTCACTTTACAAGAAGAAAACGTTCTGAAGCCGCCGCTGCCGCTCATCATGAGAATGATCTTTCTGCTCTCGATCAAGAAAGACCTGCTATTCAAGGAATCTTCATCCTCTCCTGGATCGAGTAAGTCCTAAGTCCTCTCAGGTCAGATCTACCGAGGTTCTTCTTCTACATATTCTGAAAAAGCCGCCAAGTTCAGAAGAAGACCAAGAGTTCAATATTTCCAGATCTGAGAGAAAGTTTTGTTTGTATTTTAAAACCTATTTGTAAATCTTGTAGGAGATAATTCTCCGAGTGTAGGAGCGTTGTTCTCCGAGTTTGTATGAAGTTTTTATCTTCGGAGTGTAGGTCCTTTTGGATCGAGTTTGTAGGAACTTGGTTCCGAGGCGTAGGATTTTTTTCAATCCAAGATAGTGGAGTAGCCGAGTCTAGTGATTTGCTAGATCGGTGAGGTAAAGTGGACGTACCCAAGATTTGGGAACCACTATAAATCTTCTTGTCTTTCTGTGATTGCTTGATTACGTGTGCTAGTTCGTTAAAATTTTTAATCCGCAAAAAGACGCACGATTCACCTATTCACCCCCTCTAGTTTATTTAGGTTGACAACTTTACACTTTCAATTGGTATCAGAGGGAGGTTGATCGTTAAAAGGTTAACACCTTGATTAATTTCCTCTCGAAAGTAGTCATTTGGTTATTCAAGCAATGAACAAGGTCAAAGATTATTCCAAGCTTCCTCTGTGCACAAAGAATAATTTTCCCATGTGGAAAGAGAGAATCAAATTTTTCAAGGAAGCTGTGGACCCCCGGATCTTCATGATTGTTGAAGAGGGTGCTACTTCCCCATGACTGCCTCAACTATAGATCCAACCAAGAAGGTTCCTAATAAATTGATGGACCTAGATAAGGACGAGATTGCACTTGTCTCTTTGGAAAGGAAAGATAAAAATATTATAGTAAATGTAGTCGATGACTCGATGCTGTAGAATCTGATTCACTGCCAATCGGCTAAGGAGATGTGGCAGTCTCTACTTACTTTGATGGAAGGTACTGAAGAAGTGAGGGATGATATAAGGTCCCTACTGAACCAGAAATATGAAGCCTTCAGGCAAGGGTCAAAGGAGACCATTGTAGATACCTTTGAGAATTTCTTCAAGATAGTAAATGGCCTAAGAGGGTATGGCCGAGTCTTCACCAATGGGGATCTGAATGATAAGTTTCTGAGGTCTCTCATAAAGGAATGGGACAACAAAGTCTATGTCATCCGGGAGTTTGGCAGACTATCTGAGATAGACCCACAAAATCTATTTGGCAAGATGATGTTTTATGAACTGCAGATCAATTCCAGAAAAGCTTAAGAAGAGAAAAGTCGTTTCTCCTCAAAAGAGAAGTTGGTTGCATTAAAGGCTTACAGTTCAAGGAAGGGCAAAGCTGCCTCACCAGCACCAGCTCAAGAAGTAAGTGAAGAGGAAAGCTCTGAGCCAAGCACCTCAGCCTAAGAACTATCTAAAGGAGATTTCTCTTTGCTCTCATGGCAGTTCAAGAAATTCTTGAACAAGAAGAAGCAGCGGAGAGGTAAGGATGCCTCATACAGAAGATCACGACAAGATGGTGATCAGCGAAAGAAAGGCTCGAGTAGCCATGACAGGTATAACTCTTAACAGAACAAAAAGATTTCTACTGATATTGTTTGCTACTGCTGCAACAAACCAGGTCACGTCATAGCTGACTGCCCCCACAAGAAGGAGGGTGGTAGAAGAGAGTAAAAGAAGTCCTCGTACCACAAGAATAGGACATAAAAGAGCTTGTTGGCAAAGAAGGGAAAGACTCTCAGCGACTCTGACTCATCTGAGTCGAGTGAAGAAGAGGAAGCCTACATTGGGCTCATGGCTCAATCAGATGACGAACAAGAGCCCTAGTTTACTGGGGAGGTAAAATCTCACACTCCTCTCTTTGAATCTGAAAGTTCCTAGCATGATCCTGAGGACAGCTCTTCTGATGATGAGTCGGAACTTATGGCCCAGTACAAGGAGTTGATCATGACTTAGGACAAATGTCGCCGAGTCATGAAAACTCAGGCTCAAGAGATTAAGTCTCTAAATGCTATTGAGAGTAGCTTGAGAGAAGAAGTGGCTAAGACTGACTCTCTTCAAGAGAATATCAATCTTTCTATTGAAGAATACAATCAAGCTCTTAAGCACCTCGACCTTAAAGAGGAAATCTTCGAAGAGTTGAACGAACAACTCGAGGCTGAGAAGAAACTTGTTGAATGTTTCTCTAAGCCAAAGACAGTTCTTCCACTTGTTGCTGAATTCTCAGCTAAGGCTCAAGGAGCTGGACTAGGCCATATTGCCGCTCCTAGTAAATCTTCTAGGAGAAAAAAGGATCAACGGAAGAATAAGGCCGCCAAAAAGGCATTGGACAAAGAAAAGGGGAAAGCCCCTCTAGATCAGACTGTCTTTAAGAAAGTTATCTTTCCAACAAATAAGTTTGATCTGGACTCGTCCTATGGTCACTTGACCAGGCCTACTTATATAGAGCCAAAGTCTCGGTACCAAGGATTGACTCGCCCTAGGAACTTTGGTGAGAGTGTCTTTAAGGCACCTTATGAAGAAGTGATTCTTCAGGGCTATGCTCCTTATAATCATGGACATAACTTCAAGAAAGCACCTAAAGTAAAGCTTGTTGAGGAAAGGCCTCTGAAGGAGAAGAACTCGTGTGATTGCCATCATCATGAAGCATCCTCCTCCAAGAGTGCTTCCCCTGCTAAACCACCATCTCAAGAGGTCAAGCAGGAGTACGTAAGCTAAAGATACAACAGGTTTGACTACTGGTGCTATGGAAAAATTGGTCATTTCACCATCGATTGTTTGTTCAATACCAGGAAGGTTGCTACTCCTCAAGTTGGCAATATGAGACTGACCACTCAGAATGCTAATATTCATAGGGGGAGTTTTCTAACCCGAGACCAAGGACCCAAACAAGTTTGGGTTCCTAAGGCAAAGTGATTATGAATGCAGGTATGTACAAAGGCCACCAAAATGACAATATGGTACATGGACAGTGGATGCTCTCGGCACATGACCGGGACAAGAAGCCTACTCCAGAATTTCACTTCAGTCTACAATGGACCAAAGGTCATCTTCGGAGGTTCAGACCGAGGGATAACTAAAGGCTACAGTATGATCTATAACAGTAGTATATCCTTTTTGGATGTAGCTTATGTGGAGGGATTGTAACATAATCTCATTAGCATAAGTCAACTATGTGAAAAAGGATACATAGTTGAATTCCACGCTGATAAGTGCTTGATAAAGTCTGTTGATAATATGGAAACGATTATATCTGGCACTCGAAGCACGAATGTATTTTGCTTAAATTTCATTTGTATAGATTCTTCTACACTAGTGTGTCTTTTGGAAAAAGATAGTGCGTCTCTTGGTGAACAATGGCACAAGAGGCTAGCACATATTAATTTTAAAACTATTAATAACGTCAAAGAGATCCCTTGTCATGCATTCATAAAAGGCAAGCAAACAAGGGCTACCTTTAAATGCATCATAGGCAAAAACTCTAATAGGTGTTTACACCTACTTCATATTGACTTGTTCGGTCCACTGCAAGTTAGAAGTTTAGCAGGTGATGAGTTGTAAATATACTTATTTTTTAGTGTATTTATTTTGTCATTTTAATTTATTTTCATAAGTTTTTAGCTTGTTTTATTCAATAAAATGTTTCTTTTTTTGTAAAAATATATTCTAACTTAGTATTTTTTATTTTCTGAATTTTTCCAGAAAACTGAATTTTCGGCCTTGTCACGCCCGTGTCACCCCCCGACACGGGCGTGTCAGGCCCTCAACGCAATCAGCCAGTCAAAAATGCAATTTCACTGTTCCGAGCTAGTCACGCCCATGTCAACGCTAGTCATGCCCGTGTCGATGTCGGCACTCAACTCTTCGTCAATAGTCAACGCTGCCGACATCAGGATGCCAGCTGTCCGGGTCACGCCCCCCTGTCAAGCCCATGACAATTCTGTCACGCCCGTGTCCGCCACGTGGGCTGTCCCGAAGTCAAAGCGCGCGTCAAATCCATAGAGCCAGCTCCCCGTCACGCCCTAGTCATGCCCGTGCCTGACACCTGTCACGCCCGTGACCTGGGGCGTGACCGCCACGTTTTCAGCCGAAGTCAAAGCTCCAGTCAAATCACCAATCAACTCATAAACAGTACTGTCACGCCCCCCTGTCACGCCCGTGACCTAGGGCGTGACCGACCCGAAATTTTGCCTATAAAAAGGCAGCTGCTGTATGAGAATTCTGTCCACTTTTTTGGTCCACTTTGCTAAGGGGAGGTGCTGCCCAAGTGAAATCCAAATGTTATGTAAGGGAATTTTATCCCCCCCCTCTCTCTCTCTTAGTTTGTATTAGGTTGTTTGCTTTAGCTTTTCATTGTAATAGCTTTTCTTCATAAATAAAAGTTAGTTTTTCTCTCTTGCAAAATATGAAGTTTCATGGAAGCACCCTTCTCTTTGTGATTTTTTCGTTCTCTTGTCCCCTTTTTTATGCTTTATCTTTTAATGCTTTATAACTTAGTTAGATTTAGGATTTTATCGCATTTTCTAGTCGTTATGCTGTCCGTTTTATTTTCATTTTCCGCACCCGTTTAGATTTAGTTTATTTTTATTTTCTCTTTTTATGCATTTCTACCGCATTCTAGCGGTAGAAATGCACTTGTTTTAATTTTTCGCCAACTTCCATTTTGCGTTTATTTGCAAAACTTTTCGCTCCGTTTAATTTTTATTTTCTCTTTTTATGCATTTTTACCGCATTCTAGCGGTATAAATGCAGTTGTTTTAATTTTTCAGTCACTTTGCTTTTTCTTATTTTTGCAAGTGTGCGTGCGTGTATGAGTTAGATTTTATTGCTTTATTTCAATTTCTGTAGAGTGTGTGCGTATGCATTTATTTCTGCCTACTCGTTAAGAGTTAAATGGCGCTCTGCTTTCATTTCCCGCCTACTCGTTTGAGTAGGACTCGTCATTTTAATGCTTTCATTTTCTTCCTACTCACTTGAGTAGGAAAACTTTGTGTGTGTGTGTGTGTGTGTTTACTTTTCTGTAGAGTGCGTGTGTGTGATTTTAATTTCTGTAGAGTGTGTGTGTGTATGAGATAAATTTACCCCCGCCCACTCGCTCGAGCCGGGATTCGCATTTACTGCTTTCTTCAGTCCTACTCGTTTGGGTAGGACTTGCAATTTTCAGCTTTAATTTACTGCTTTATTTCCTGTTTTCTTTACAGTTTTCTTTATCGCTTTCTAGCGTAAGTGTCCCCATTCCGATGAGTGGCTAACCGCCCTTAGCCCTCAATATCGAAGAGCATTGGGACAAATAAAGTAGCTTTAAATAATTAAAGGTCCTGTTTTCTATTTAATTAAATTTCTTAAGGTTTACCCCGGGTTAACGACGCATAGGACCGCATAATCGATGTGCGGGCTCTATTTCCGTTATCCATACGCAACGCCGAGAGGCCGCACGTATGGACCGATCACCCTTGGGTAAAGAGAGCTCCGCGCTAACCCTCGAGAGAGGAGGCGCGTGACTCTATCGGATTGGGTTCCCCACCCAATAGCGGGGTTCTTAGCGTAATGCGGGCGTTAAGAGGAATCCTTCGTCGGTCTAGCGATCGGTCGAATAGTCTTAACGTTCAGGTGAGCGATATCCCTAGACCAAGGTGAGCTCATATCTAAGGAACCTCCACGGCCGAGTCTCCGCCTTAATTAATTTGAAATTTAGGATCTCTTTTTATTAAAATTTTACTTTAGTTCAATTCTCTTTTGGATAGCGTCGCGCTAAGTTGGTCATCGGACTTCCGCACTTATTTACTGCCTTTTTTCCTGCTTTCTTTTGATGCTTATTATTATTATGCATTTTTATATTTTTAAACCAAACTAAGAAATTATCGGTAGAATAATAGGCTTTCAGGGAAAGAGTAGATATAGCTAAGCCGGCCCCGAGAACAATACGACCTCGATATTCCACACCGGAATATCCTGTACTACACGCGATAGGTGCACTTGCCTCCCTCTCGTTAAAACTCGGTTTCTAACAAAAACAAAACGCTCTTCTTTTTATAAATAAAAACCTCCACTTTCACACCTAAATAAGAGCCGGCGTTTTAACCATCAAGTTTTTGGCGCCGTTGCCGGGGAAAATTTCGACTTACTATTTTGAATTCCTGAAACCTATTAATTTTACCCTTTATTTCTATTTATATATATATAAAAAAAAAGGGGCCACCAAAAAAAAAATTATAATAATAATAATAATAGTATCAATATTAATTAATAATCATAAATACCTAAAAAAAATATAAAAATCAAAAATTTAAAAACTTTAAAACTAAAAAAATCAGAAAACTAAAAACTAAGAAAATCAAAAACTTAAAAAACTTAAAAACATATAAAACTTAAAATTTTAAAATCTTAATAAAAAAATGATGATGAAATTTGTTTCTTTTCATCCAAAAATTTAAAATTCAAAAAAAAAAACATATTTTTCATTTTTATTTTATTTTCCTTTAACTTATTTTCAAAAACTAAGCAAAAAAATATATCACACACAAAAAAAAAAATTATTTATATATCTATTTTGTCGTTTCAGCGTGCATCACAATTGTGAGCGCTAGGGGATCGCGTATCCGTCGCACAATTATCACACTCAGTTACCCCTCGCGCCCCCTATCACCCGCACACTTTTCGCCGAACCTATATTTTTCTTTTTTCTGTTTTATTTTTTCTGCTTTTACTTTAACATTTGCATGTCTTAATTTAACGGGCTTCCCCGAACGCGGTTTAGGGAAGATTTCTAAACTCATGTTTTTACTTTTTTGTATATATTTATTTATATATATATCATGTTCCTCATACTTAGTGCAACATTGGGGACAATGTTGGACTTAAGTATGGGGTGTTTCCTATTTTCTGTCCTTTTATTTCACGCACTAAACAAAAATCCAAAAAAATTACAAAAATTTAAAACTAAATTTTTTTTTATCATGTTTTTATTTATAAAAAATTGAAAACCCCAAAAATAATTGATACATCGCTCCGCGACGTTCGACTCATCGAACCAACCACAAATAAGAGTCTGTTCGTGGGCGATCCATTTTTTTACTTTGTAAATATTTTGTAAATATTCTCGTCTCTTTCCCCTTCTCTTTCCTATCTTGTAAAAATTTCTCTCCTCTTGTAAATATTTCCGAAAATTAAAAAAATCAAAATAAATTTTATATAACTCAAAAACTAAAATTTTTTTTTGCATAACCTTTAAAAATTTCCAAAAAAATGATTAAAAACACCAAAATATGAAAAAAATTAGAAAAACTCATAAAAATAAAAAAAAATTTATTTTGTAATAAATAATTTAAATACCTTAATTCTTAACCTCTTTGCTCTCCAAAATAATCGTTTCGAGTTTATTTATAAGCGAATTTTAATTAATTCTTTATTTACTATTCGTTTATTAATTGTAGCTCGATAGACTTAAATTTCTGGGGTTAAGATTTTAAAGAATTTTTTATGGCTTTTTCTTATTATAGGGAACTTGTCTTTCTCATTTTCACTTCTGATTTTTTGAATAAAAGCATATTTTTATGTTAGAAAATAACATTCATGGATTTCATATTATTTCCACTTATGCTTTTAGAAACGTAGGAACGTTCAAATTAAAAAGGTTGCTCTCGAATTTTTTTTATTAAACTCTAGTTTTCTTTTAGAAATTCATCTCTTCCACCTTTTTTTTCATGCCTTACTTGGTATGATTCTCCACTCACCCTTAAAAGATCTTATGTCAATGGGGATAAGATTTCGTCCCGCAAACATAGGCACCCAATAGTTTAAAAAGATTATATGTTATGGAGTAAGAGGATAAAATTCATTACTCCTATACATATACATTGGGTTTATTTTATTTTATTTATGAAGAAAAAAAAAATTTTAAATGTTAGAAAAATAAGATTTCATTTTCCTAATAATTCAAAAAGAAAAAAATGTGGAGGTTCGAGAAAAAATTACCTCGCCTCAAAAATCAAAGCCCTCTTCATAACCGCCAATCCACTTATTCAATTTTCATGATTCTAGAATTAATTTAAATCTTTTTGAGAGCATAATTTTTAAATTGAATTATTTCCTATTAATTTCTTTGTAGCTAAAGTTTTTTCGATAATTCAAATCCATTTTTGTTAAACTAACAAAAATAATTTTCGCTTTCTTTTTTCCATTTAGAAGTATTTTTTGAAACAGTTCCTCTATTTTTAACACTTTCATAATTTAAGATTTAATTCCGAAACCCTAGAAATTCATTTCGATCTTTCGTACAATTAAATCAAGCGGTAGTTAAATTTAGGATTCTTTCTAATTCCTTATAGGTTCATCTCCAACTTTTGCTCTGGAATAGCAAAAGCTTAAGTATGGGGGTATTTGATGAGTTGTAAATATACTTATTTTTTAGTGTATTTATTTTGTCATTTTAATTTATTTTCATAAGTTTTTAGCTTGTTTTATTCAATAAAATGTTTCTTTTTTTGTAAAAATATATTCTAACTTAGTATTTTTTATTTTCTGAATTTTTCCAGAAAACTGAATTTTCGGCCTTGTCACGCCCGTGTCACCCCCTGACACGGGCGTGTCAGGCCCTCAACGCAATCAGCCAGTCAAAAATGCAATTTCACTGTTCCGAGCTAGTCACGCCCGTGTCAACGCTAGTCACGACCGTGTCGATGTCGGCACTCAACTCTTCGTCAACAGTCAACGCTGCCGACATCAGGATGCCAGCTGTCCAGGTCACGCCCCCCTGTCACGCCCGTGACAATTCTGTCATGCCCGTGTCCGCCATGTGGGCTGTCCCGAAGTCAAAGCGCGCATCAAATCCACAGAGCCAGCTCCCCGTCACGCCCTAGTCACGCCCGTGCCTGACACCTGTCACGCCCGTGACCTGGGGCGTGACCGCCACGTTTTCAGCCGAAGTCAAAGCTCCAGTCAAATCACCAATCAACTCATAAATAGTACTGTCATGCCCCCCTATCACGCCCGTGACCTAGGGCGTGACCGACCCGAAATTTTGCCTATAAAAAGGCAGCTGCTGTATGAGAATTCAGTCCACTTTTTTGGTCCACTTTGCTAAGGGGAGGTGCTGCCCAAGTGAAATCCAAATGTTATGTAAGGGAATTTTATCCCCCCCCCCCTCTCTCTCTCTCTTAGTTTGTATTAGGTTGTTTGCTTTAGCTTTTCATTGTAATAGCTTTTCTTCATAAATAAAAGTTAGTTTTTCTCTCTTGCAAAATATGAAGTTTCATGGAAGCACCCTTCTCTTTGTGATTTTTTCGTTCTCTTGTCCCCTTTTTTATGCTTTATCTTTTAATGCTTTATAACTTAGTTAAATTTAGGATTTTATCGCATTTTCTAGTCGTTATGCTGTCCGTTTTATTTCCATTTTCCGCACTCGTTTAGCTTTAGTTTATTTTTATTTTCTCTTTTTATGCATTTCTACCGCATTCTAGCGGTAGAAATGCACTTGTTTTAATTTTCGCCAACTTCCATTTTGCGTTTATTTGCAAAACTTTTCGCTCCGTTTAATTTTTATTTTCTCTTTTTATGCATTTCTACTGCATTCTAGCGGTAGAAATGCAGTTGTTTTAATTTTTTAGTCACTTTGCTTTTTCTTATTTTTGCAAGTGTGCGTGCGTGTATGAGTTAGATTTTATTGCTTTATTTCAATTTCTGTAGAGTGTGTGCGTATGCATTTATTTCCGCCTACTCGTTAAGAGTTAAATGGCGCTCTGCTTTCATTTCCCGCCTACTCGTTTGAGTAGGACTCGTCATTTTAATGCTTTCATTTTCTTCCTACTCACTTGAGTAGGAAAACTTTGTGTGTGTGTGTGTGTTTACTTTTCTGTAGAGTGCGTGTGTGTGATTTTAATTTCTGTAGAGTGTGTGCGTGTATGAGATAAATTTACCCCCGCCCACTCGCTCGAGCCGGGATTCGCATTTACTGCTTTCTTCAGTCCTACTCGTTTGGGTAGGACTTGCAATTTTCAGCTTTCATTTACTGTTTTATTTCCTGTTTTCTTTACAGTTTTCTTTATCGCTTTCTAGCGTAAGTGTCCCCATTCCGATGAGTGGCTAACCGCCCTTAGCCCTCAATATCGAAGAGCATTGGGACAAATAAAGTAGCTTTAAATAATTAAAGGTCCTGTTTTCTATTTAATTAAATTTCTTAAAGTTTGCCCCGGGTTAACGACGCGTAGGACCGCATAATCGATGTGCGGGCTCTATTTCCGTTATCCATACGCAACGCCGAGAGGCCGCACGTATGGACCGATCACCCTTGGGTAAAGAGAGCTTCGCGCTAACCCTCGAGAGAGGAGGCGCGTGACTCTATCGGATTGGGTTCCCCACCCAATAGCGGGGTTCTTAGCGTAATGCGGGCGTTAAGAGGAATCCTTCGTCGGTCTAGCGATCGGTCGAATAGTCTTAACGTTCAGGTGAGCCATATCCCTAGAGCAAGGTGAGCTCATATCTAAGGAACCTCCACGGCCGAGTCTCCGCCTTAATTAATTTGAAATTTAGGATCTCTTTTTATTAAAAGTTTACTTTAGTTCAATTCCCTTTTGGATAGCGTCGCGCTAAGTTGGTCATCGGACTTCCGCACTTATTTACTGCATTTTTTCCTGCTTTCTTTTGATGCTTATTATTATTATGCATTTTTATATTTTTAAACCAAACTAAGAAATTATCGGTAGAATAATAGGCTTTCAGGGAAAGAGTAGATATAGCTAAGCCGGCCCCGAGAACAATACGACCCCGATATTCCACACCGGAATATCCTGTACTACACGCGATAGGTGCACTTGCCTCCCTCTCGTTAAAACTCGGTTTCTAACAAAAACAAAACGCTCTTCTTTTTATAAATAAAAACCTCCACTTTCACACCTAAATAAGAGCCGGCGTTTTAACCATCAGCAGGTAAGGATTATACGTTGGTAATTGTTAATGACTACTCACGTTTTGCGTGGGTGTTCTTTCTGAAAGACAAGTTAGATACCTTCGATATCTTTACAAATTTTGTCAGGCAGGTCCATAATGAATACAATTGTTCCGTAGTCAAAATCAGAAGTGACAATGGAACAGAGTTCAAATCTGGGGCCATGACAGAATTTTGTTAAAGCCTAGGTATCTTTCATGAGTTTTCCTCTCCTCGTACTCCACAACAAAATGGAGTAGCTGAGAGAAGGAATAGAACCCTCATAGAGGCCTGTAGGACTATGTTGAGTGATGCTTCACTACCAGAGTACTTCTGGGCTGAAGCCGTCAACACTGCGTGCTACGTGCAAAATCGAGCCCTCATAAACAAGAATCATGATAAGACACCTTATGAACTTTTAAAAGGCAGGAAACCAACAATCTCATATTTTAGAATTTTTGGCTGTAAATGCTTCGTACATAACAATGGAAACTATCATACTACCAAGTTTAGTGAGAAAAGTTTTGAAGGTATTTTTGTAGGATATAGTAGCCATAGTAAGGCATACAAGATTTTCAATAGAAAAACTCTAGTTATAGAAGAATAAATACATGTTGTATTTGATGAGACGAGCTTGCTGCAAAGCAAATCATCTAGTGTGCTTGTTGAAGCTGTAGGTATAAGGCTTAAAGAGATAATCATGGATGAATCAACCAAAGGTAAAGATGAAAAGTTCATCAAGATCACCTCTCTAACCCCTATTAGAGAAGTAGAGGATCAAGATGAAAATATTGTCCAAGTTGATTAAGTCACTCCAGTGGCTGAAGAAGTTCTAGATGCGAGGAATCAAGAGATCAGACATCTGAATGATAACCCAATGGACCAAATCATAGGAGATCCCTGGGATGGTATCAGAACTCGTCGAGGTATAACTAACGAGAATTTATATTTAAGTTTTCTCTCACAGGTTGAACCAAAAAAGTATGAGAAAGCAAACTCAGACGCATCATGGATCTTGGCCATGGAATAAGAATTGAATCAGTTCAAGCACTGCAAAGTTTGGACGCTTCTTCCAAGAACCAAAGGTAAGAATGTCATTGGAACGAAATGTGTCTATAGGAACAAGGTGGACGAGGATGGGACAATCATAAAGAACAAGTCCAGACTCGTCGCCAAAGGATATCGTCAAGAAGAAGGGATCGACTTCGACCAAACATACGCTCTAGTGGTAAGGCTGGAGGCCATCAGACTATTCCTGGCTTATGATGCACTGAAAGGCTTCACATTCTATCAAATGGACGTGAAGTCCGCCTTCCTGAATGGTGACATAAAGTAAAAGGTGTACGTGGAACATCCCCCAGGTTTCATTGATCCTAATTTTTCTGAGTATGTTTATTTATTATCGAAAGCGCTGTACGGATTGAAACAAGCTCCTCGAGCTTGGTACGAAATGTTGTCTACCTTTCTCCTCGAGAACAAGTTCACAAGGGGAAAGATAGACAAGAAATTATTTCTTAGGGAAATTAATGGTAAGATTTTGCTAGTGCAAATCTATGTCGATGACATTATATTTGGTTCTACAGACAATAACCTCTGCAAAAAGTTCTCTAAACTTATGCAAGGGAAGTTTGAAATAAGTAGTATGGGAGAGCTGAAGTATTTCTTAGGACTTCAGATGAAACAATCTGAAGATGGAATTTTAATCTCACAGACGAAGTTCACCAAGGAGTTGATTAAGAAATTCGGAATGGAAAGTGCAACCTCTATGAGGACTCCAATGGCCTCAGCTATGTCTCTAGACAAGGATGAGAAAGGGAAACCTTTTGATAAAACCAAGTACAGAATCATAGTTGGATCCTTGCTCTACCTTACGGCCAGTAGACGAGACATAATGTTCTCCACATGTGTCTGTGCTAGATTCCAAGTGAACTGTAAGGATTCTCACTATGCTGCTGTAAAGTGGATTTTGAGATACCTTAAAGGTACACCGAATCTTGGCTTATGGTACCCAACAAGTAATGACAGCGAACTAATTGGTTTTTCAGATGCAGACTTTGCAGGTAGCAAAGAAGACAGGAAAAGCACTTCCGGGAAATGTCAGTTCCTAGGAAGAAGGCTTATATCATGGAGCAGCAAAAAGAAAAATTGTTTCGCAATCTCAACGGCCGAGTCAGAATACATTTATGCCGGCAGTTGTTGTGCACAGGTATTGTGGCGAAAGAATCAGCTACAAGATTACAATATGAAGGTCAAAGACATTCAATTATTCTGCGACTCATCTAGCGCGATCGCAATCGCAAACAACCTAGTCTTGCACAGCCGGACAAAGCAATTCGAGCTCAGATATCACTTTATTTTGGAACATGTGGAGCAAGGGGATGTGGATCTGCGGTACATGTCAACAGATCGGTAAGTTGCAGATATTTTCATGAAGCTGCTGGACGAGACCAAGTTCAATTTAGTCAAAACTGAACTTGGGCTACTGAACAAAGAAGAATAGACCAAAGTGGAATAGTTCAAGGCTCAAGAATCTAGGACTCTTCAAAAAGTTAAGAAATTTCTCAAGAGGAAGGCAGCTCTCAAAAACTAAGTATACCTCTCGAAAAGTGAAATAACAGTTCTCGAGAACTGAGACTACTTCTCAAAAACTTCTGATTAGTCTCTCGAGAAGTCTATTAATATCTTGAGAACTAAATCATACTTCTCAAAAAATATATTGACAGCTATCTAGAACTAAACCTACTTCTCGAGAAATGTCCGTCTTCTTTTCGACTTATGCTTAATTTCTTCTATTTTCGGAAGCCCGCTTTATTTCAGTCCTAACCCTGGATTAATTAGATACTTAATTGACATTACTAGGATTATATATATATATATAAAGTTTTAAAAATCAATAATCAATCTACATTTCAAATTTCCTCTTCTCGAAAACTCTTCATCTTCTGCCGACAGACAGCTTTGTCGCAGCCATCGTCTTGCGCTCCGTCCGTAGCCGCCGTTTGCGTCCATGGCGCAGAGTTCGAAGATAGGAGTCGGCAGTGAACTTGTCGTCGAAGGAATTGCATACATTTCAGATGATTTCCAGAACTTGCTCCGTCTCCTGGACACTACCGGACTGATGTTCGTTTTCTCAGAACCCTGCAAGATTGTTTTTCAAGATGTAGAGGAATTCTTCCGGAATGCCAAGGTGAGGCGAAATGGTAGAGTTTTCAAAACTAAAGTCAGAGGGATCAAAATCACGTTGGATAAAACCAAAGTCTCAAAGCTTCTAAAGATGCCCGTTGTGGATGAAGAGGATGACCTAACAGCTGAAGATTATGACAGAACTTACTCCTTCTGTGGAGTTTCTGAGGAGTTCAACTCTTTAAGGAGAAATCTCTTCAATGATGTAGGAAAACTTCTAGCAGATATAATTGGAAAAATCTTCTGGTGCAGAACAGGGTCCATTAGTTTCATAACTAATGACCTATTTGGAGTTATGATAGCTGTAATCTGTAGGAAGAAATTTAGATATGGCATGATGGTATTTGAATTGATCAGGAATAGTATTCAGGATCCCAAATATGCAAGGATAATCACTTTGTTGCTGAGTGAGATTGATCTAGTCACTTTCAAAATTTCCAAAGGCACTCCAGTTCATAACCTGAAAAAGATTTCCTTGGCCTCCATCCAAAGATGAGAATTAAAATTGAAGAATTCCAAGCAGTTAGCTAAGGAACTTGCAGCTTCAGCCTCTGAGGTCAGGACCCCATCTCCCTCCTCTTATCATATTGCTGAACCTTCTGGTACAGCAACTGAGGTGGAGCCTGCAGCCTCTGTTCCTATTGTCAGACCTACTCCTTCCTCTCCAGCCAGATCAGATTTGGTATCAGCAAGCAGATCTCCACTCAGTAGCCTAGTGAGATCTCCAATCTGGATCCCTGTTGCAGATTCTCCAGATGCCATCCTATCAGATGTTCCAGGATAGGAAACCCTCAAGGACATAAGTGCAGCCATTGACAGCATGATTGAAGAACTCATTTCAGATGAACTAATTCCTCCCCTTCTCAAAGAAACCATTGCAGAACCGTCAAAAGAACCATCTCCTCCATCTTCACCCCAAGCAACTCCAGCTCCAACTACAAGGAAAGACTCTACCCCTGTTGAACACTCTTCTCCACCAGAGACCATCCTTATCTCTGTAGAGGATGAGCCAGAACCTGAAGAGGTGGAAGCCCCTCTCAGGAACCTTGACTTCTCCCTCCCAAGATTTGTTGATGAGGAGGCTGAAATAGTATTTCACACTATAAGAGCCTAGAGATTTGTGGTTATAGAAGAAATCCCTCCATGGAAAGCACCTCCTCTACCTCAAAGTGAAACTTCTACTATCATTGTTTCTGCTATTGCTCCTGCTCCTACTACTGCTGCTGCTGAAACTGTAAGTTCAGATATTCTATCTAAGATTGAAGGTATGTTGGCTGCCCAAAGGTAATATTTTGATGAATCTCTCAAGTCAGTCAAAGATCAGGTCAACTCTCTAGAAATGGAAATGAGCAGAGGATTTGCAGAGATACAACACAATACAGATTCTCTTAAAGAGCTGTTCAGAATTGGTGGCAAAGCAATTGACCACACCATTACCAGTATTGGTCAGGTCATGGACCAGTCTGTCACTCTAGCAAATTATCAAATTCAGTTGGAAAAGAAAGCTCAAGAACATGTAATGAAGATTTATGAGGAAGTTGGTAAATTCACAGAAGAGACCATAGAGAAGCTTTGTGTAGAAATCAGAAAGGGGGAGAGTTTAGTGAAAGAACCAGTGGAAAAACTTACTGCAGATGCAAAATCTCTCTAGAATGAGAAATTGACTGAGATAAATAAGAATGTTTTAGATCAAATCCAATCAGTGAAGTTCCACACTTATGATACTGCAGTCTGAATGCACAATAAAATTTCCCCAGACTTTCAAGCTGATCCTAATGTGATTCCACATCATCTGACCCCCCCCCCTTGCTGAAGGAGAATCAACCTAGATACCTAAACCTCAAATGCCTACTTTTTCTCCAAGGCCAAATGATAAGGATCTTCCTCTTGTTTCTTATGACCAAGTTTGGAATGACATTATTCCTAAGGATTTACCAGAGATTCACACCTCTAAGAAGAGAAAGTATGGAGAAGGTCCATCTACAAGCAAATCTGTTCCCCAGCCAGATGCAGAGAAAAGGAAAGCAAAGGAGTTTGCTGAAGTTTGGAGTCCCACTTCTAAAAGCTTAATTCTTGATACTCTTAAATTGGTGATTGACTATAATGAGAACAGAAATCTCCACTATAGCTCATCTGAGTGTGAATTATATGAGAAGTCCATGACCAAGAGAAGGATATATGATAGAGAGTTTGGCAGGAATAATCCCAAAGCTCCTCCTAAGCCTCCTAGGTACTAACCTTGGCCCTTCAGCTATCAGAGGAGACAGTAGGAAAAGCAGAACAGACAACATCAGAGCAAAGAATGAACTCTTGTTGATTTGTTTTTGAGAATTTGAATGAAATGGTTGTTGATTAGAAATCTAAAACATTACATATATACAATCTCTAGTTTTGCCTAAATATGTCTTTAGTTAATCTGTTATTGCATTTAGACTCAATTATTCATTTCCAGTTCATTCTTAATTGTCATAATTCACCTTAGTGTAGAGGGTTCTGACTTCTACAAATAGGGGGAGATTGTTGGGTATTGTGTAACACCCCTATCCGTCACATAGCATATAGCAATAGGTCCGGTCGGGGCCCGACGCCATATACTACGGACAGACCGGTTGGCTACTTATTGAGACCATTCAACCAATCACAATGTCCTACACAGAGCATCTAGCGGAAGTAAATAATTATGTTGTACAAAAAATAAAGAACTCTGCCAAGCATGAATGTCCACTACTCAAACCAAAAAGGAATGTTTAATACACAAATACTGGCCTTAAAGCCTTACAGGAGTATGCTTATTAAAAGTGCCTTCCAAACCTCGGCACGCAGGCCGGTCACACATGAGTACAAAAGGAAAACACTAAAAAATTTGCCTTTGAGGGCCGGCACAGCAACTTGGGCTTTAGCCCGCTATTTACCGCTCGGCTCCGCAGCACCTGCAAGCAACAATCCACTGCACTGTGGTAAACAAAGGCAACGGTCAGCTATGCTGACCAAATTATAACGATTCCGCCCCCAAAATGGGGCGACAAAGCTTCTTCCTTGCACTTGTTAGCAAAGCAAGAAACATAGAAAAATAAGCATCACATCACAGGTGCACGCTCACACGGCCGTACACCCCGTGCTCTCAGGGTACTTACTCGGCGAAGCCAGTCCGAACCCCGTCCGGTCCTTGACTCCACCACCACCCCCTTGGGGAGGCAACATTGTGAGCATTTAGTCTTTTCAGCCGTAGCCTAGACTCAATCTCCAAACGTCGGCAAGTCTCACGTAAAACTTTAGGTCACTTTAACCATGCAGATGGAGCAGGTAGGGGTCCACCAGCCCGTTGCTCACCCCGTCATTGCCATTTGGCCTTTGACGGGGGTTAAGCATCCCCAGTCCCAAATATCGTTCAAATACGGTACATAGCCCTGCTATGTACCCGGTTGGCTCCCAGGCAACTGATATGACAGAAATGCGTTTCCGTCCAGATTTTCGGGTGTACCTCGGGGTTAATCCCCAAGATTCCCTGAAGCATTCTACCACATAGCAACCCGGAAATAATCAAAATGCTCGGAGTCTTCTCCGACTAAAAATGCATAGCAAATCATCACCGATCCAGACAAACACGTCTGGGTAGGCTTCACACATCATGCTTATGTCCGTACTACGATTCCGGACTCTAACAAGGTGGACTTTACATATCTACCCCAAGGAATACCTCAATCTCTCCACACACTCGCGGGAGAGGGCTTTTCCCATGCAAAGGAAGAAGAGCTATACATGCTCAAGATGAGAATCGTTACCCTAGCATTTCTCCTTGGCGCCATGACGATCAAGCCGGATGGAAAGCACCGTATCGGCCTCGCCTTCGCGGATCCGGACTCGGATCGTGATTTTCAGCTCCGAAGCTCCGCCGGTGACCGGATCTTGGCCTTCTCCCTCCTCCTTGCTCTCCCTTCCCTCTAGGTTTTAGAAAGAGAAGGCTTAGAAGAAAATAAGGGTTTCAAACTTTATTCCCCTGATATAACCTACCAGCAACAGCCTTGAGCTGTCGGATCCCAAATCAAGAAATCGAACGGCTGCGATTTAGCACAAAATTAAAAAATCTGGGCCAAACACGGCCTGCGACACGCCCGTGTCAAGTGCCGTGTCGCCCATTCGCCGTCTTGCCCGGAAATCCGAACAGAACACGGCCTTCGACACGGCCTCTGACATGCCCGTGTCAGGTGTGACACGGCTGTGTCAAGACCCGTGTCACGCCCCGTGTGCAACTCCCAGGATTTTCCCAGGAATGACACGGCCTACAATACGGCACCGGACACGCCCGTGTCATATGTGACACGCCCGGGTCTGTGCCCTTGTCATGGCCCGTATGCCTCACTCAGAATTCTCCCAAGCTTGACACGCCCGGGGACATGCCCGTGTCCCAGGCCATGTGCCTACACTCGCCGATCGCCATAACGTCGACCACGCGACTCGTGGACGAACACGCCCGTGACATGCCCGTGACACGCCAGTGACACGCCCGTGACACGCCAGTGACACGCCCGTGACATGCCCGTGACACGCTCGTGTCACGCCCGTGTCATGCCCGTGACACGCCTGTGTCACCTGCTCCAAATCCTAGACTTGGCTTAAAACGTCACCCGTCCCTCTTTTGAGTTTTGGGGTGTTACAACTCTCCCCCTCTTAAAAGAATTTCGCCCACGAAATTACTAAAGGAAAGAAAATGGAAAACTTTAAGCGGTACCTGAGCGGAATAGCTCTGGGTACTCTTACAACATAGTCCGCTCCCATTCCTAAGGAAGCTCTCCCCAACCGTAATAATCCTACCGGACTTCGACCAACCTGATCTCCTTGAGACGAAGTCGCTTGACATCAAGGTCTCCAAAATGAACAAGCTTGACACTAGTTGTCAACCCTTCATCCACCGCTACTTGATCGCCCGTGATCAAGTTCGAATGCTCTTGCGCAGCCTTCCGCAACACTGCTATGAGGGTTACATTACGTAGACTACTCAACTCCACTGATAGTCTTAGGCAATAAGTCGCCTCACCAAACCGCTCCAGAAATCTCAAGTGGTCCAAGGTATATTGGGCTCAGCTTCTTCAAGCGTCACTCCCGTGAAACACTCTTGAACGGCTATAACTTCCAATACGCCAACCGATATCCCCACAATTCGATGTGTGGCATTAAAGTATTTAGCTTGCCTATCTTGAGCGATCAGCAAACGCTCTCGTATGGTTCGCACCAAAGGGGTAGCGTTTACCACCTCTTGCTTAAGTACAACTTCGTGTCATCTATTTCTAGCCACGATAACGGCATGCGACAACTTCAACCATATAGGGCCTCGAAAGGCGCCATTTATATGCTCGCTCGGTATTAAATGTTGTACGCACACTTTACCAAAACAGATGACCTTCCCACTTCTTCCCGAAGTCCAGAACGCACATGCAAAGCATGTCCTCCAATGTCCTGTTGACCCTCTCGGTCTGCCCATCCGTCTGCGGATGTAAGACTGGACTAAACTACAACTTAGTCCCAAACATTTTCTGTAACCACCTCCAATCATTGGACGTAAAACGCCCATCTCGATTGCTCACGATGTTGCGGGGCACACCGTGCGATCTAACAATGTTATCCATAGACATCTTTGCCAGTTACACCACCGGATCATCCTTCCTATGCGGAATGAAGTGCGACACTTGCGTTAACCAAACCACGATCACCCAAAAGGCGTCGTTTCCCTACCGCGACCTTGGCAAGCCATGCCCAAATTTTATCAGTATGCCGTCGAGCTTCCACACCGGAATAGGCAAGGATTTCAAGAATCCTCCAGGCTTTTGGCACTCTGCCTTTACCAAGGCGCAAGCTTGATACTTTGTCACAAATAGTGCCACACCCTTCTAGGGTCCTACCCTCCAGAGCAACTTCATCAGATTTTGGCACAACTTCGTGCCTCCCAAGTGAGTTGAGTAGTAGGTATATCGTACAAAAACTCCACCCATAGATTACCCATGCTTGGGCCGCACAAAAGATTGTCTTTCCTTGGTAGCCCACCTTCAACCGTCGATTTGGGATTTTTACCAACCGAGCCGCACCCATGATTTCCTTCATGCAGCTTCCCAAACCATTGTCTGCCAAATTCGATCAGCTAGGTCACACTGAACTTCCGTCCAGTTCAATTACGCTTCGAGACTAGTCTGCTTGTCAACGCAAGAGACAACTAACATCTCCAACTCCTGGGTCAATCTCTCATCATGAACCTACAACTAGTTGGCTTGGGCGGGAGCCCTGCGTCTCAACGCATCGCAACTAAATTGCCTTACAATGGGCACAAAATAACTTTCGAATGTATAGTCCCCCAGGAACTCCATCAATTTTTGCTGCCTCAAGTTTAGATCCTTTTGATCCAACCGATATATCTGACTCCTATGATCAGTACAAACATCGACTTATGCACCGTACAAATAATGTCTCCACGGCTTAAGCGCAAAACACACGGCCGCTAACTCCATGTCGTGGACCGGATAATTCATTTCATGCTCTTTCAGTTAGTGCGAGCCATAAGCTATAAGATTACCACGCTACAGTAGCACGCAGTCCAATCCACTTCCCAAGACAGTGCTGTAGATCTCACAGCTTTTGGGTCCACTCGGCGAACTTAGCACTGGCACCGTGGCTGACCAACTCTTTAACCCTTCAAAGGTTTGGGCGCACTCGCCCTTCTAAACAACCTTTTAAGCTTTTCCTTGACAACGTTGTGAGGGGTAATCCTATCCGCGAGAAGTCCTTTATGAAGCGCCTGTGGTAGCCGACCACAACAAAAAATTGTGGACTTCCGCTACCGAGAAAACAAAGGCCACCCTCGTATTGTGACGAACAACGTTGGACCCACACACTCCCACTCTACCAACTATAGGACCGAGGAGCGCTACCGAGGATAACCCAAGACTCGTGTTTGGAGAACTTGGCGTATAAATGGTTTCTCCTTAGCGTACACAAAACCAAAAGTATATATTCAAAAGTGATATCCTTCGCACTGGATGTAAATCACCACGTCATCGGTGAGACGATCACAAAGTGGTCTAGGTACTCCATGAATGTTTTGTTCATCACTTCTATGAACACCGATGGTGCATTAGTCAGCCCGAACGGCATGACCGTACAGTGGGAATGCCCATACCTTGCGTCGAACGCTAGCTTTGGGGCATTGCTTTCCCTTATCCTCAGCTGATACTAACCAGACTTAGGATCCCACTTTAAGTATACTGATGACCCGACCAACTGATCCAGAGATCATCAATCCTTGAGATCGTGCACTTTCTCTTTTCCATAAACTTATTCAGTTCCCCATAATCAATACAGAGCCGCAAACTCCCGTCCTTCTTCTTAACGAAAAGGACCGGTGCGCTCCAAAGCGACAAACTTGGACGCACGAAACACTGCTCCAATAATTGGTCGAGTCGAATCGTTAGCTTTGCCATTTCCTTAGGTACCAACCTATAAGCAGAGCGTGACACAGGTTTGGCACCTGACACAACTGAATCGTGAAATCGATCTCACGCTATGGTGGGGATCTAGGGAAAACATCAGGGAAACCCATAAGGATATTCGGATACACCCAATTAACTATCCAATGTAGTCTTAGGCTTCACAGCCTCCCATGGTGGGAGTAACGATGCTTGCAAGTCGAACTCCAAACCCCCAACTCGTACCTTTACGACACAGACTCTCTCTCCGCGTGCATTGAACGACCACTAGGCAACAACACGTCCAATTTGTCCTTTACCATCGAAGGAGGTACTCCAATGAGCGATATAAATCCTTCAGACTAAAGGAGTGTGAAGCTCCCGTATCGAACAATGCTCTTGCCGGATTACCAACAATCCAAACAAAGCCTAGAACCTCCAGTCCTAAGCTAATACACATAAGGTATCAGGTATAAGAAGCCAGATTGCTAACAAATAACCCATACCTTTCTTCCCGATGGTCGGCCACATGGCCTCCTGCTAGCCAAGGATGTCCATTCCCAGTTGGGTCGGAGTAAACAACGATGCGGTGGACGCCACCGCCTTGCCCTTCTCCTCAGATATTGCACCCGGCTTCTTTTCGGACATTGGGCATCCATTTCAACAATCCCGGGCATAGTGTCCCGACTTTCCACAGAGAAAGCATGCACCTGGGGTTTGGGCTGTAGGCGCTCCGGATATGCTAGAGGAAAGGACTAGACCCCACCTCCTAGCCTTCTTGTACCACCTACGATACCCAGATTTTGAGGTTGTCATCTTGACCACCGAATCCTTTGTCATAGCATCTTCAACTGCTCCTGCCAAAACTTTCATTATCTTCTGAGCACTCTCCCAACAATCTCTGGCAAGGTGTTCTTTCTTGCCACAAGAATAACAATTGAGGGTAGTTTGGGTAGTAGATGACCCAGCCTCTTGTCTCGATGTCTTTCAATAGGAAGTCTTTATAGGACCTGCAGGGTCTAGTACCCTATATACTTGAATCCAGTGAGTTTTTTCCAACTCCACTTCAAAGCTCAGGCTGACTCCACAAAAGCTCGGAATCCCAATAGCTTTGGTCCTAGCAGTAGAATACGCAACTCGCTACGTAGAACATTATAAAATCTATCAACTATAGATTGCTCGCTATCGCATTCAAAGATTGGGTAGCGCCTTATCATATGGAACGTCTGTAAATATGCGTCAACTGAATGCGCTCCCTGCACCACAGTCATGTTCATCTGCTGCCCTAATTCACCTCCAAGTGCCCTTTACTCCAACATACCGCCCGATGTTGGGGCCATCTCAGGGACAAAGGGTTGCACATTACTTCCATATTGTGCATTGGTCACAGCGAACACCGCTTCAACCACTCTTATTATAGTTTCCAAAGAAGTATGGGTCTCAGGCACGTCGCTTGGTGCAATACTTTGCTCAGCAAACGTGTGTTCAGACTGCCACGCTCTACTTCCAGACACCTATAGCTATTCAAAACACCAATAAGTGCCCGAACAAAATTGCCAAAAGCAAGTATAGAAACACGCAAGTTCCTCAAACATGTGTATTTTCATTCATAAGTGGACATTCATGGGTTCTTTTCATGTTATAACGATGACGCACACACATGTGCTCACCACCCCTTAAAGTGAATTCGCCCACGAAGTCATTTAATCTTGACCGAAACTAGTAGTCTGATACCCCCTATCCGTCACATAGCATATAGCAGTAGGTCCTGCTGGGGCCCGACGCCATATACTACGGACAGACAGGTTGGTTACTTATTGAAACCATTCAACCAATCAAAACGTCCTACACAGAGCATCTAGCGGAAGTAAATTATTATGTTGTACAAAGAATAAAGAACTCTGCCAAGCATGAATGTCCACTACTCAAACCAAAAAAGAATGTTTAATGCACAAATACTGGCCTTAAAGCCTTACAAGAGTTTTCTTATTTAAAGTGTCTTCCAAACCTCGGCATGCAGGCCGGTCACACATGAGTACAAAAGGAAAACACTCAAAAATTGGCCTTCGAGGGTCGGCACAGCAACTTAGGCTTTAGCCCTCTATTTATCGCTCGCCTCCGCAGCACCTGCAAGCAACAGGCAACCTCGTGAGTATTTAGTCTTTTTAGCTGTAGCCTAGACTCGATCTCCAAACCTTGGCAAGTCCCATGTAAAACTTTAGGTCGCTTTAACCAAGCAAATGGAGCAGGTAGGGGTCCACCAGCCCATTGCTCACCCCGCCATTGCCATTTGGCCTTTGACGCGGGCTAAGCTTCCCCAGTCCCAAATATCGTTCAAACACGGTACATAGCCCCGCTTTGTACCCGGTTGGCTCCAAGTCAACCGATATGACAGAAATGCGTTTCCGTCCAGATTTCCGGGTGTACCTCGGGGTTATTCCCCAAGATTCCCTGATGCATTCTGCCGCATAGCAACCCGTAAACAATCAAAATGCTCAGAGTCTTCTCCGGCTAAAAATGCATAGCAAATCAGCACCGATCTAGACCAAAACGTTCGGGTAGGCTTCACACATCATGCCTATGTTTGTACTACGATTCCGGAATCTAACAAGGGGGACTTTACATATCTACCCCATGTAATATCTAAATCTCGCCGCACACTCGCGGGAGAGGGGTTTTTCCATGCAAAGGAAGAAGAGCTACACATGCTCAAGATGAGAATCGTTACCCTAGCATTTCTCCTCGTGCCAAGACGATCTAGCCAGATGGAAAGCACCGTATCGGCCTCGCCTTTGCGGATCCGAACTCGGATCACAATTTGGAGCTCTGAAGCTCCGCTGGTGACCGGATCTTGGCCTTCATCCTCCTCCTTGCTCTCCCTTCTCTCTAGGTTTTAGAAAGAGAAGGCTTAGAAGAAAATAAGGGTTTCAAACCCTATTCCCCGGATATAACCTACCAGCAACAGCCCTAAGCCGTCGGATCCCAAATCAATAAATCGAACGGCTGCGATTTAGCCCAAAATTTCAAAATCTTGGCCGAACACGGCCTGCGACACGCCCGTGCCCAGGGCCATGTCGCCCATTCGCCGTCTCGACCGGCACTCCGACTAGAATACGGCCTTCGACACGGCCTTCGACATGCCCGTGTTAGGTGTTATACGGTCGTGTCAAGACCCATGTCACGCCCCGTCTACAACTCCCAGGATTTTCCCGGGAAGGACACGGCCTTCGACATGGCACCGAACACGCCCGTGTCACATATGACATGCCCGTGTCTGTGCCCGTGTCATGCCCATGTGCCTCACTAAGAATTCTCTCGAGCATGACACGCCCAGGGACACGCCCGTGTCCCATGTCGTGTTCCTACACTCAACGATCGCCGATCGCCACAACGTCGACAACGTGACCCGTTGTCGAACACGCCCATGACTCGCCCGTGTCACGTCCGTGTCAAGCCCGTGATACTCCCGTGTCACCTGCTCCAAATCATAGACTTGGCTTAAAACTTCACCCGTCCCTCTTTTGAGTTTTGTGGTGTTACATATTGCCTCCACAATAATCCAGATTTGCATGAAGTCACCCTTGAACTAAGATGAATTAAGTTGTATTTGATACCTTGTTCTAGTTATGTGTTTGCAGATTACCATTGCTAAGTGTAGACCAATGTCAGTCTACCGTGGGTCATGAACACAGGACCATACAGTGTAATCCCTCACTGTGTGACCCAAGGTGTTGACTCATGTTTAGCCTCTCTATTGGGATACACTTCATATTCAAACCTTGGATCATGGGATGACGATTGGACTCTTGAAGAGAAGAGAAAGATTTTTTTCTAAAGTTCAGAAAATTCTCTAAGTCCACTTCTCGAGAAGTACCTCTTAGTTCTCGAGAAGTCCTTAGAGTTCTCGAGATGCTTAACATCTTAGTTCTCGAGAAGTGCTTAGAACTCTCGAGAAGCTTAGCTTCAAAGTTCTCGAGAAGTCCAGACAGGTTCAAGAATTTTTCGAAGTCAGAGTTCTCAAGAAGTCTTGGCCAGTTCTTGGGAAGTCTCAACTATAGTTCTCGAGAAGTCTATCTTGTTCTCGAGAAGCTTGGCTTAAGTTTTCGAGAACTGCTAGCTCTATTTCTCGAATAGTCAAAGTTGTCTCAGAAATCTTTCTTAAGTGTTATTTCTCGAGAAGACTCCATTGTTCTCGAGAAGTCAGCTAGTTATCGTGAACTCAGCCTTTTGTTCTCGATAAGTCCAGAATTCTTCTAAGCAGTATAGTTCTCGAGATGTCCTGATAGTTCTCGAGAACTCAGCCTTTTGTTCTCGAGAAGTCCAGAATTCTTCTAAGCAGTATAGTTCTCGAGAAGTCCTGATAATTCTCAAGAACTCAGCCTTTTGTTCTTGAGAAGTCCAGGATTCATCTAAGCAGTATAGTTCTCGAGAAGTCTTGATAGCTCTCGAGAACTCAGTTTCTAGTTCTCGAGAACTAAAATTACTTCTCGAGAACTGTAAGTCGAATTCTTCACAAAATTTTGTTAAGTCCAGTCGGCCGAAATTTTTCAAATGACTTGACATGATTGGTCCATGTGTCGTCATTAATGTCTTTTCCAGCCATTAAGGGTAATCCTATATAAAGTCTTTTCGTTAAGACAAAACCCTAACAATTACAAGGAGCGGATTTTCATACATTCAAGATCGCTGGATCGGCCGTCACTTTCCAAGAAGAACACGTTCTGAAGCCGCCACCTCCGCTCATCATGAGAACGATCTTTCTGCTCTCGTTCAAGAAAGACCTGTTGTTCAAGGAATCTTCATCTTCTCCTTGATCGAGTAAATCCTAAGTCCTCTAAGGTCAGATCTACAGAGGTCTTCTTCTACATATTCTTAAAAATCCACCAAGTTCAGAAGAAGACCAAGAGTTAAATATTTCCAGTTCTGAGAGAAATTTTTGTTTGTATTTTCAAACCTCTTTGTAAATCTTATAGGAGATTATTCTTCGAGTGTAGGATCGTTGTTCTCCGAGTTTGTAGGAAGTTTTTATCTTCCGAGTGTAGATCCTATTGGATCGAGTTTGTAGGAACTTGGTTCCGAGGCATAGGATTGTTTTCTATCCGAGATAGGGGAGTAGCCGAGTCTAGTGATTTGATTGATCGGTGAGGTAAAGTGGATGTACCCAAGATTGGAGAACCACTATAAATCTTCTTGTCTTTCTGTTATTGCTTGATTACGTGTGCTAGTTCGTTAAAATTTTTATTCCGCAAAAAGACGCACGATTCACATATTCACCCCCTCTAGGTGATTTAGGTTGACAACTTTACACTTTCATTATTGTACTGGCATTGGATTGTGAGACAGCGTAAAATGTTGAATCCAACCTTTCTCCTAGTCGAGTGCTCTCGTCTTGTGTAGAAATTGGAGTAGATTTAATTTTTTGTATGCTTATAGTTTTATATTTTTCTATTTGTATAAATACTATTTATTCTACTCAAAAATTGGTGAATCTGGTGTGAATCGAACGGTAGTGTGGGGATGTGTATAGCTGTCACTAGACTCGTTTTGCTCGAGTCTGGAGGAAGGGTGATCTTTCTCGGTGGCTAAGAACTTGCCCCAAGCTACTCTCAAAGCATTTGTGCATGGTTAGTCAAGCGTGAGCGTGATATAGGCCATCATTTTGGCCCGGCTGAGCTTTGTACCGTTCCTAACGTCTTATCCTCACTAGACTAGTTGTGCCTACCCCTTCTTTTGATTCAGCTCCACCATTATTTCACCAAAGCCTCATAGCCGATCCTAATTGCACACCCAAGTCAAGCTTTAGTGTTTTACATTTTCATTTTGGAGTGTTGATGGTTAGATATTCATTGTGAATATGTGGATGTGCTCCAAAGTTTTTATTTGCTGAAATTGTTAAAATAAAAAGATGATTTAAAAAATATATAAAAATGAATTGTGAAAAAGAAAAGTGAAAAGAAAAAGTATAATTGAAAATTTTGTTTGAGAAGAGATTGTATTTGGAGTAGTCGGTGCACACACCCTTATTTTAAAAAAAATTAAGTCTGGGGGTGTGGTGTACCCGCATATATTTTGGTTAGCGAATAGAAACTTTTAAATGGTAGCTTATTTGGGTTAGGTGCGTAGCCATCTTATTTATCTTTATTTACCTCACCAAAACCCAAGCCCCATCTATTCACTTAAAGTCCTACGGATTCACTCTTCAGTCGAACTAGTACCGTTGAGAAAGTGTGAATGGGCAAGCGTATGGTCCCTAACATTGATGGATTTCTCTGGAGGTGATCCTGAGCCCTAGTCTTTGGCAATGCTCACCTGTGAGGCCTATCAACTTTCTCCCTATGTGTGACCGAAATAATCACCGTTATTCCATTTTTGAGTAGTAAGAAAATATTGATACGCATTGTGAAAAGTATAAACTATTTTGTATACATAGAAATTTCCTCTATTATATTTTTACGCGCGCGAGCATTCGACTTTGCATGGTACTCCATATCTCAATTTCTAAGTTAGCTAGTTTATTTTCCCTATCTGCATAGATTTGGTTTGCTCGGGCGCGCAAAAAGGTAACTCTGGGGGTTTGATAATTCATATTTATATACTGATTTTCGAAATCATATGGGCTAGTTTTCTTTCGCAAGCACTTCACTTTTAGTTCGTTATCGTATATATTTAATCTTATTTTTATTTCAATTGGAAGTGTAGTTTTAGTCCCTTGGTTCTGTATTTTTGTTAATTTTAATTATCGTACTTCTTATTGTGATTGCCTGGAATGTCTGCACATATTAGTGGTTTGTTTTTCCTGCTAGAACAATGGTCGTGTGAGTGTTCCGGGATTGTTTTGTAATGATTTTAGCCTAAAGGACACTAATCGTGCATTTTTACATGTGCATGGTCAGTGGACTCCTTAGCGCACGATCGCTGGTCGTCCGCTGTCTGTTAATCGAGCCCCAAATTGTTCAGGAACACTGCGCTCGATAATTGGATCTTTAGCGCACGACCACTGGTCATGCGCCACTGATCGTGTGCACTATTCTCCATTTTTCCAAGTTCTGTGTGGGGAAAATGCACTATCACTAGACATAGTGCGCATGACCACTGGTCGTGCGCCACTGATCGTGTGTATTGATTGCAAGTTTTATCAGGTTCTATGCAAATACGCACGACCACTAGACATATTGCGCACGACCACTGGTCGTATGCCACTAGTTGTGTGCATTATAATTTCTGCAATTTTAAATTCGCAAGTACCGGCCGAATTCCGTATTCTAAACTTTTTCTCCTCCGTTTTCGTCTCCGAGGAGGGTTCCGCCGATCTCCTTCTTCCCCACCGTCAGGAGGGGCTCCGGTCAAGCGTTCAAAGCCAAATTTAAGTCGAAGATTCCTCTCGGCCTCCTCCTTCATCCTTGATCTTAAATAAGGGTTTGACCTAGCTTTAACCATCAAGATTTGAGGAGTTTGTGTCATCCTCCACTGGATCGTGACACGAAGAAGACTGGTCCATTGGGATTTAGTGACAGCCTCCTCTACCCGGGATGCATTTTAGGACCGAGCTTGGACGCGGATTGACAACCCGGCGATTCCTTTCGTGAATCCTAAGCAAGAATTTGGTTCCGGTCGATTTTGCACTCTCTTCTTCTTTTGTTGTTGATAGTGTAGTTTGATCTCTTTGTATTTGATAAAGTATGCTTAATTTGATATACGTTTGTGTACAATCATGTCTATGTGATTTTATATTCACGTTATTTGCTTGAGGTGCGCCATTATCTATCCTCCACCCCACAGTACCAGACTAGAAATTGCTAGTGGCATGCGTAGCGAAGAGGGGCTCAAGACCCTCATTTCACCATTCTTACCACCTCATCCGCAAGACTACTCATCCATCCGCCTAGCAATTCAGTGCATAGCGGCTCGTATTGTTTTCCAATTGCCTGGCAAAGCATCGCATAGCATCGTTGCATAGGATTAGTTATTTAGTGTTTCAATTTCTTTTTCTGCCAATCTCACCACCTCATCCGGAAGCCTTCTCGTCCATCCGGCTAGCGATTTGGTGCATAGCAGCCTGTGTAGTTTTCCATCCACCTGGAAAAGCATTGCATAGAGGCGTTGTATTGGAGTAGTTTATTAGTGTTTTACTTTCTTTTTTTTCCGCAAACAATCAAAACCCCCCTTCGTAAACGCCGACCTAAGGACTTCAATCTCAAGTCCTCCTCAAAATTAACTCCACCTTACTGTGTTCCTTGAGAGATCGATACTTGGGAAAATTCACCCATTTAATATTACTTGTGCGACCGGTACACTTGTCGTAAACCGCATCAACCGTGCGAGAAGGAAACACACGGTCTGCATATTGTTCAGTGAGTTCCAGTTCTCTGTGGTTAATGGTGCATTTTCCCTCACGCACAGGCATACACACCCGTGCTTGGGTAAAACGCACAGATCCTCTCTGTTATTCTATTTCCAGAGCTCTATCATTACCCATGCGTTTTCCTTCATGCATGGGCAAAAGCGTCCGTGCGCAAGGAAATGCACGGGTCAACGCATCTTCATCGCAGGCCATTTTACACGCGTTCTTAATGCACGGTTAATGCACGGTCGTGCGCATAATAGTGTGTGACCATTTTTTTTACCTGCTTTTATTTAAAGCGCAGATTTTTGTCCATTAGATGGGAGAACATTTTAGCCACACCTGCGCCGTTTTAGGGCAAAACTCCACCGTTCCACCTTCGCTCTATATCTTACACTAAGGAGATAAGCTCTGGCCATGCTCAAGAAGCTTACCTCTTTCCAGTGCTTGTTGTTTGCCTTCTCCTTCATCTATTGGCTCAATTGCAAGTTTTGATGCCAAAGCCAACAAGTAAAGGGTAGCTTGTAACCTTCTTACGGATCTTAACACCAAGAAGATGGGTCCATTAGAGGGTCCTGGCAGCCTTCTTTACCCCGGACATTGTTTAGGACTGAGCATGGACGCGGACTGACAACCCGGTGACTCCTTCCGTGACTCCTCGACGAGCCTTCGTATTCGGTCGATTTCTTGACTTATTCTTGGTTTGTTGTCGTATATGCGTGGATAAATCTTCTTCTGTAGATGATATTGAACTTTATATGTAAGCGTATTTATTTCATTTCCATGTGATTCTATTTCTCTTTACTTCTTTAGTTGCTTAAGTAGCACCCGTATTTTCCACCCACCACCAAAGTTAGTGTTGTCGCTCTAGTGATTGCTAGATGCGCGCGTTGCGAAGAGTTGTTTGCGACCCTCAATCCGTTGTACTATTCATTCCTTACACCTGCCTACTCTTCCATTCCATCGAGCGAAGCAGCGCATAGCGGCCTGTATAGGAGTATATTAAATTAGCTTTTATTTAATTGCAACTAAAATCAAACCCCTTAGGACTTCAATCTCAAGTCCTCCTCGAAAGACAAACTCCACCTTGCGGTGTTCCTTAAGAGATTCGATACTTGGGAAAGCCTCCCCATTTTATATTACTTATGCGAGTGGTACACTTGCCATGCGCATTTGTTATAATAGCCAGTGGGATACTGTACCGACAGCAAATCTTGCCCAAGATTAAATTCCTGACGATCTGGGTGGTGGTCTTGTCCAATGCTTTTGCCTCAATCCACTTACTAAAATATTTTATCATGATAATTATGAAGCAATGCTATCCACTAGCAATCGGGAAGTGTCTTATGTGGTCCATTCCCCAAACTGCGAATGGCCAGGGCGTTGATATAGATTTAAGCTCCTGGGCCGGCTAAACTTGAAGAGGAGGAAACTTCTGGCACTGAACGAACTTCTTGGTATTTTCTCCGGCATCTTTTCTAATTGATGGCTAGAAATTTCCTTGTCTGATGATTCTTTTTTTATATTTCTTTCTCCCGAGTGACTGCCACACTCCCCTAAATTTACTTTATGAAGCACAATGGAGATTTCTTATTCCGAGATGCAGCTTGCCAAGGGAGAAAGAAAAGTTCTTCTATATAGAATTCTTGTCAACAAGTAATAATAAGCTTCTTTCCTTCTAAACCTCATCCTATCTTTCACTGACAGATAAAAATCCCTTATGGATAGATATAGTATGAATGGATCCATTAAGACCAGCATTGATCAATCTGCATTAACTCCCCTTCTATTATTGATAGATGAAAGAGTTCTGAGGTCGTCCCTCTTTAAGCGAGACCAAATTTTGATATTTCAGCAACTTACGTATTCTGGGTCCTCGAAATATGTTCAATGATGAAGTTCTGAATCTTCCAATCTTCTTCTTGACTAGCAATTGGTACCTCTTTAGGATCGGCTCCCTCGTGTTAAAGTTCCCCATTACCTGTGGAGCCATCACAAGGGAATCTGTTCTAACATATACCTACTCAACTCCCAACTCTTTTGCAAATCACAAGAAGACCAAGAGTTCTTCATAATCTACTTGGTTGTTCGTGACTAGAAAGATGAATTCCAAGTCTTGTTACAGCTTTACTCCATTTGGATTGATTATGGCAACTCCTGCTCCTGAAGAGTTCTTGCCCAAGGATCCGTCTACATAGATGGTCCAAGAAAATAGAGACTTTTCTTCTTGGCTAGGTTTTGCCTCCATTATATGCACAAGGAAATATGCCAGCACTTGTACTTTTATTGCTATCCTGGGCACATAAGATATTTCTAATTCACTCGATTTTATTGCGACTTAGCTAACCTACTTGAATGATCTAGTTTATCCAACACGATCCTCAGGGGATGATCAGACACCACCTGGATTGAATGAGCTTGAAAGTATGGACAAAGTCATTGGGCTGACATAACAAGAGCTAGTGTTAGCTTTTTAAATATTGAATATCTGATCTCAGGAACTCTTGAGGATATGACTAATATAGTAAATCAGGAACTATCTTTTATTTTCCTCTCTGACGAGACCTGAGCTTACTGCATCAAGGCTAACCTTAAATATAATAACAAGGGTTCTCCCTCACAAGGACTCTGAAGAGGACAGGTAGACGTTCATTTCTTCTTAAGTTGCTCGAAGGATTTGTTGCATTCTTCGTTCCCCTCTAACTTGGATGTTCCCCGGAGCATTTTGAAGAATAGAGCGCTCTTATCTCCTACCCTAGAGATGAATCGGCTTAAGCTAGCTAATCTCCCACCCAATTGCTAAACTTCTTTCGGACCATGAGGTGGTGCCTTATTAAGGATAGATTTTACATTGTCATGGTCAGTGCAAGACAAACGGAAGAAAGGAGATTACCAAGAAACTTCAATTTACTTGCTCCAAAAATGCATTTCAACGGATTTATTCTCATTTTGAACCTCTATGAAGTAGTGAACGTCTCTTCAAGGTCTTCTAGATGGGTTGACAATGATTTATTTTTTATGAGAAGGTTGTCAACATACACCTCGAGATTCCTCCCATTTTTGTTGTTTAAACAATATGTCCATCATCCTCTAATAAGTTGCACCAACATTCTTAAGCTCGAAAGGCATTACAAGATAGCAATAACATCCCTCGTTCGTAATAAATGAGGTATGAGGAACGTCATACATATGCATTCTAATCTGGTGATAACCAGAAAATGCATCCAAAAATTGATAAAATTATACCCAACCTCAAAATCTACTAAAGCATCTAAATGAGTCAAGGGGTAATAATCTTTGGGACATGATTTATTGAGTTTATTAAAATCTACACACATTTGCCACTTTCCTCCTATTTTTTAACCATACAACATTTGATATATAGGTAGGATATTTGATTTTTTGAAATAAACTATGCTTTAAGGAGCTTGGTGACCTCCTCCCTGATCGGCTCTGCTAGATTCGTTGCCACCTCCCTTTTTTGTTGATGTGCAAGCTTGAAATTGGGGTGTATTTTGAGATGGTGGCAAGCAGCATTAGGGTCTACTCCTTGCTTGTCCCCTACCGACAAGGCGAAGATATCAAAATTCTTCAAGAGGCAGGAGATCAGCTGACAATTCTCCTCCTTATGTAGGTCTTCTTCACATGTTGTAGCTGATATACTTGCATGACTTGCGGAGCTGGTGCAAATAGAGCATGTACGACGACTAAAGACATTCTCTGCTCTAAAAACTGTTGATGGTCGTAGAAAGGTTGTTTTTGATGAAAATTTCTACCTCTCTCAGCATGGGGTTGGAAATATGACCGAGGAGGTCTCTAAAACTGTTGAGAGCTAGTAGAGGAGGAGTTGGCTGAATCCTTATTAGCAAGGAGCTTTGCGACATAACCTTGATTATTTCTTTCTCCTCTAATGAACATGTTTGCAAGGTTTTCATTTCTTGAAAACTTCTTGGTTCTCTGATGTTTGATTCAAACTTAAGTCAACCTTCTCTAAGGTCATTAATCAGAGCCACCCTATACAGCTCTAGATCGACATTCTGAATTTCCATGATCTCCATCAAAAACGATCCCTGAAATGAGCCCAAGACTCATTCTCCCATTGTTTGAACTGCAAGAAAGCCACTGGTCCATTTTTCCTTTTTTTTGAGGTAGAGATCTTTAAAAGAAGCTCTTTATGAAGCTCTGTAAAGCAAACAATATAGTGGTGGCAGAGCCAGTATAACCACTCTCGTGCTTTTCAATCAAAGGGCATTATGAGAAGCTTACATTTTGTTGCATCTAAAAGAATCTTTAGTGCAACTACTGATTCGAAGGCTTGGATGTGTGCTGCTGGGTCAGTCTCACTGGTATATGACGGTATGCAAGGTTCTCTGATATTACATGGAGTTGGCCCCCATCGATTTCCATCAGTGAATGGGGAAGGTAACTCTACCTCTTCATGGATGGGAGGAAGTGGAGGATATACTCTAATAGGAGTTTCTACTGGAGGATGAGCTACTGTAGGAGCTATCCCTTGGATATAAAGAACACTCAATGGGCTTCCCAAAGCTGCTTCCCGGAATAAGGATTTCCAGGTTGCGAAATCTGCTTGAAATTGCCGACAGGTTGCATCCTAAATAGGTGTTGCGACCTGAACAGGCGGATAGGGAGGAGGAGGGATCAGAGTAACTGCTGGGTTGACTACAGACTGTTGTGGGGCTAATCGCTTGGTATGTTCGGCTAGGGCTTAGCTGATCGCATCAATCCACTGATGTAACGTCCCATTTTGTTCTAGACCCCTCATATGTGTTTTGTGTCACCTTGAGTGGCCGGTGGGCTAAGACAAAATGAGAGAAATCCTAAGTAGACTCGACAAACTCGTCATGTTGTCTCAACAAATAGTCTAATAATCTCGAGGAATCATCCATAGTACAAGACAAATGGAATTGGTGTAATTCATTCGTCAAATCTTGATTACTGACTCATTGAACTCATTTAAAGGTCTCGACAAACTCATCGAAAGAACTCGACGGACTCATCAAAAGGACTTGACGAACTCGTCGAAAGGACACGACGAACTCATTAAAAGGACTCGATTAATCCTTCTTGCTATCTCGATGAATCGTCGAGTGATCTCGAAGAATCATCAAGAGCACTAGATGAATGGACTTAGTGAATTTCGTATTTACTGTCTTGACTATTCACGGCCTAGAGGATGGTATGGATTGTCGTGACTTGTACAGAATGGCGAAAAAATTCTTTAAAAGTCTTACTTTATATTATAACCAAGTATTGTCCAATAGGAGAGTGAAACGTGGCGTTGTTGTCATTCCAAGGCAAGGACGAGCTTTATACTTACAGAAAGGCTTTTTTATACTTATTCCTCATCATGCTAACAACACCACCCTGAAAGAATGAATGAATGGAACAGAACATCGGGATCCGAACACACCATGCTGCTAAGAAGGAGAACCCGACCCATGGCTGAAATTTGGTGAGCTTCCTACCCTCTCCTTATGTGCTAGATCATTAGATCCAAAATTAGGAGAGATGTTGGCTAAAGAGAGTATAACATTGGGAGTTTAATGGAGTTTATTAGGATAACTAAGGACACACTAGATCTTTCGTTCTAGGGCATCGATCACCACAAAATTATGTTCATCACTTCCTCTCTTCAATACGAAAGCGACATACTTGAATTCGTCAAGAGCAATGGTCTATTAAGGGAGAAAAGGTGGTGAGAAGTTAGATCTCTCTTTAATGTTGGTTGGAGGAAGAAGATGAACAGTACATTCATCTGACTTTAAGATTTATGCAAGAAATTACTTTAATTACTTAATATAAATCTATCGTGTGTGTTGTGACGGAATTCAAGCCTATTGTTGGGTCCATTGCCCATAATTTCCTAGATTTGAAGAAGTCAAAAATGATAATGAGCATACACAATGTTTTATTTAATATATGTTCAAGTTCATACAGGGAGGTTAGTCCTAGTTATAATGATGGGACACGTAGCATAAGTTTCTAAGTCAGGTAAACACTTACCTTAGTGTTGGACATATAGAAATCTGTCTAAGTCCACAGGCATTGAGTGAAGGTTACTTACTCAACGCTAGATGACTTTTATCGCTGAGTGGAGTCTATATACTCAAAGCCAAAGGAGTGGCAAGCTTAAAAATTGTGTATGTCCACAAGAGTTGAGTGAAGTCTTCTCACTCATTGCAATACAGCAAAAGGCAGCGAGATAAGCTCAGTCAGTCAAAGCCACACAAAATATGTGCTGAAATTTTACTAGGTCCACAGGCGTAGAGTGAGGCAAGCTCACTCAACGCTATGTGTTAAAGCATTGAATGTATCTCATTCAGTTAGAACCTGTGTTTTCAAACAATGAAATTTGGCTAAGTACAAATGCATTGAGTGGAGCTCACTCTCTCAATGCCAAGGTGGAGAAAAATCTGGCTAAAGTAGAAAGCATTGAGTGAGGCAGGATCAGTCAATGCTCTCAATGTCATGATTTAGAAAATCTAGCTAAAAGCAAAAGGCATTAAGTGAGGCGTGCTCACTAGATGCTCTCAATGCTTAAGATGTTGAAGAAGAAGGAAAATGACAAAGGCATAAGGCATTGAGTGAGGCCTGGTCACTCAACGCTCTCAACACCAAGCATGCAAAAAAGGCAAAAGAATGTGTTAAGGCAAAAATCGTTGAGTGAGGAGTGCTCAATCAATGCTGTCAATGCCTAGATAAATAGAATTTTGTCTAAGTGTTTTTGACCTGAGGGAGGCTTTCTCACTGAACACCTATTCTACTGATGCTCAATTTTTGCTAAGTCAACAGGTGCTAATGTCAGCAAAATTAACAAAGTCAATTGATTTCAAATCAAGCATGGAGAAGCTAAAAAATACGACAAACTCTTTCGAGATCGTTAAAAAAGGCGCGGCTGGAAGCTAAGGAGGGTCCCATTGATCTCTAAGAGCCGTTGATTGCGAACTACAAAAGGAAGTGATGGGCCAAGACATAAAATAACTTTGAGGGCTTTATCAATTTCAAAAGGTTACGGCCGAACTTCATCTCTCTCGCCCATTGATCAATTTTAAAAAGTTCAGTGAGCTGCTACTTCTTCATCTGCTATAACAAAAACAGAAAGATCTCTGATAGAGGAACAAAGTAGAGCCATAATTCTTCAGTGGGATCAATTAGCTGATTGAAGAACACAAGTTCATCTTCTTCACCAGTAAGGTCAGAATCTTCAAAGTTTCTTCACACAGAGGTATGAACTTCTTCTTAGTGCTGTGAAGTAAGATACTACTGAGATAAATCATGCCTAGCTTTTGACATAGAGTATTCTTCCTTTGTTAAAATAGTCAGATCTTCATCTTTTTGTAATATCCAACTGGATCTAAGCTGTAGGGCCACTGGCCTGAGGTAGGGCAATATTTCCTGAGTTATAGGAGAGTAAATCTCTCTGAGTTGTAGGAGCCAACTGGATCTGAGCAATAGGGCTTCTAGCCTGAGGTAGGGCAATTTTCCTTAGCTGTAGGAGGTTGTAACTCTCTAAGGTTGGATCCTTTGGATCTTAGGTAGGTCTATCCTCCCACCCTGAGTGTAGGTCCATTTCCCTGAGGTAGGTGATCTTTTGATCACTGAGTTGTAGGCCCATTATGCTTGAGTTGTAGGTCTTGGAGGAGACCGAGAGATTTTGAGGGATCTGAGGTGTAAGCTCCTTGGAGTAGTGTTCTAGAGAAGTGCCTTAACTAAAAGGAAGTTGGCAAGTTGGGAGGAGTGTGGATGTAACCATAAGTTGGCGAACCACTATAAATCTGTGTTTGCTTTTTTGTATTGTTTTCTTTGTGCATGTTCTTGAATGTAAACTACAACCAACACACTTTGTGCTAAAGAAAAAAACCAAAAAGAGAATAATAACAGTGATATAACCTATTCACCCCACCTAGGATGTAAGCTACCTTGAAAATAAAGACTTTTAAGTGGTATCATAGGGAGGTTGCTCAAAAAGGATCTCACCATATGAGTGATTCTCACGGGTAGCTTCAGACAGTTCTTATGGGTTTAGGAGTGAACTGCAAGGAGCTAGATGTCATGAAGCTTCCTATCTGCAGGAAATAAGGTTTTGGCATCTGGAAGGAAAGGTTAGGTTGTTCATGGAAGCAGCGGACCCTAGAATCCTTATATTAGTTAAGGAAGGACCTTTCATCCCTATGAAAGTGTCTGTTCTGGATGCAAAACTCTAGACACCCAAGACTTATACTGATATGACAAAGGATGAAGTCATTCCTGCCACAAAAGACAAGAGGGCCCAAAATTGCATTATTAGTGCAATTGATGATTCTACCCTTCTGAATCTGATTCACTGCACAAATGCAAAGGAAATGTGGGACACTTTGGTGATCTACATGAAGGCACAATGGAAGTTAGAAATTATAGAATTTCCATGCTCAACCAGGAGTATGAAGCTTTCAAACAGTCCAAGGGAGAAGACATATCAACCTGTTATGAAAAATTCTTTAGGATTGTGAATGAACTAAGGACCTATGGAAAGATCTTTAGTCATTATGAGCTAAATCATAAGTTCCTGAGGTCTCTCACTAGAGACTGGGAAACAAAAATATATGCCATATGAGAAGTGGCCAAGCTGGGTGACACTCCACCCCACACCCTATTTGGAAAACTGCTCTCATATGAGATGCAGTTAACTGTCAGGATAGAGGAAGAGAGCAACTATAAGTCTCAGGCTAAAGAGAAGTCTGTAGCCTTCAAAGCTGAAGCCACAAGGAAAAGTAGGAGGAAGACCCCATATCCTTCAGGAAGACCTATAGATTCAGACTGCTCATAATCATAAGCATCAGACAGTAGCATGTCTTATGTGGAATTTACTGTCTTCTTTAGGCAGCTCTATAGTCTGATGAAGAAGAAGCCCTTAAAGAGCCGGCCCTCCTCCTCAACACATAATTGGATGAAATCCTCAAAGGAGGATAGGTATGGATCTTAACCCAGTAAATAGAATTCCACTAATATTATTTATTACTACTACAGCAAGCCAGGGCATGTCATTGTTGATTGCCCAGAGAAGAGAAGGGAGAATAGTGAGAAGAAATAAAACCAAAAGAAGAAGGGCAAGAAGGAAACGTCCTTTATGGCAAAGAAAGAGAAAAGCTGGGCCGACTCATCATCATTCGAGTCTGAAGAAGAGGTAGCCTACATTGGGCTAGTCGCTGCTGCTGCTAAAGATAAAGATGTTCTAGCAAGAGAAGTCTATCATCCATAAAGGACAAGAATCACGGTCCATTTGACACTATCATATAGTGACTCAGAGGTGGATGAAGATGCCCACAACTGTAGAGGGCTGATGGCAGTGACAGATGAAGAAGTCATCCATGATCAGCCTTGTCAAAGTAAGGTACATTCCCTATCCAGTTCTATCTCTTGGTTTAAGACTCGTCCTTGTATAGAAGCCTCTTCATCAAATGGTGAAGATGATTCAAGCTCAGAAGGTGATGTCAATCAATTGATTAATAGATATGCTGAACTTCTTGATGCCTTTAGAAATTGCAAGAAGTTGACTAATAAAAAGGCTAAGGAGATATTATCTCTTCAGCTAGTTGCTTCCCAGCTTGCTGAAACAGCTTCTATGCTGAATCAGACCCTGAGAGAACTCAGTCAACTGAAAACTCTTTCAAGCATCCAGATGGAGGATATCAAGAGAAAGAATAGTCTCATTAGAGATCTTGACGAAACAATCGAAAGGGAGAAATGTATTATAGCCAGCTTCTCTCAGCCCAATACTGTGTTGCCCTTGATAGACTCTTTCTCCTCATAGAAGGGTAAGAAGGGTTTGGGCTTCAAGAGTAAACCAAGACCAGCCCATCCCAATGGGAAAGGGAAAGTTCTAGTTGTGGCAATGGCATCTAGAATAATTATCCCATTCAAGAGGGTGGTATTCCCTTCAAATTGGTTTCACCCGGAGAGTATATATGGTCACTATATGAATAGTGATTCCACAGGTGGAACAAAAGATGTTCTCAGTAGTTGTGGAAGGTATAGCAGGGTAAGTGCCTGTAAGGATGCCCATGAAGAAATTCAAACGGCCCATCATTAACCATTTATTTTTAGTGCACAGCCCCCTCTCTAAAAATATAGCTGCTGCCTATTCTCAAAACCTGTCAGCATAGAATTTGACCAAGGGTCTGTCTTCCAGCTTGCCTAATATGGTTGTTTCTGATGCTATCAAGAGCACACTGTCTAAAAAGATAGTTGATTCTTATAGGATTGAGAAGAGGCCACACAAGCATGCTAGATGACCATCCTTCAGTCAAATCCATATGGAAAATATCCAGAAAATGACTGATGCACCTCTTCCTTCTATTAAGATTGCAGTCAATCCAGTTGCAAGGCCTACATAGAAAAGAAGATGAAAGAAGGTATGGTAATACCACCTGAGGGGTTAGATCAGCTTAGCTCTAGAGGGGGATGAAAAGAGATTTTAAAACTTTTTTACAGAATTAAATTTGCGGAATTAAGATAGTGATATTACTATGTGCAAAAGGTGAAGTGCAGAAAAGAAAACTACAGCACACAACACAATAAGTAAAAGCTAGAAACACAGACGACAATAGAAATTTATAGTGGTTCCCCTAAACTTGGGTACATCAACTCTTATACTATCCTGGTAGAATTCCACTCAAGTTTTTGATCAGGTGCCCTGCCACCAATTAGGCTATTGCTCAGGTGACCTATCACTACATGATCTATTTTAAGGGAGATCTCACAACCCTTTAGGCTTTTGTTTTGGTGCCCAAAAACCAAATCAAGTCTTTTGATCAGGAGACTTGCAACCAAGGTGAACAACTTTTTAAGGGAGCTAAGAAACCCTTTATACAGTGGGTGAGAATAAAACAAAAACAATATAGAGTTCTTCTCTTTCTCAAACAATTGAGAAGACTAGTGGATTTTTCTTGATGATGTCAAAGCTCCCCATGAGATAGAGATTTGATCAGGAAGATGGAAGCTTTGCAGGGTGTGTAGGTCTTCTTGAGAATGGTCTCCAGAATGCTTTAGACTAATGGTGATGGTTGTCTTTTGAAAACCCTTTGGAGATTCAAAACCGATGATGAAGAAATGTTCTCTTTCTCTTGTGTATTCTCAATTCTGTCACTGCTTCTACTTCTGCTCGTATCAAAGATTTTGGAAAACTTGTTTTATATTTACTATATTTTCCTACAGCAAAGTTTGAATTTCCTTCCATAATTGACTGCTAATTTCTTGGAACTTGGACAAACGGTTAGAAGGACAATAATATAATTCCTTAACTGTCCCAAGAATTAACCGTATATTAACTCTATGAAATCCAAAAATTAATGCAACCATTTGAACCGCTATATTAAGAGAATATAAGCATTAATTACTCAGAGAAAAATAAGCCAAAATATAAGCCTTAGTCAATTTGAAATAACTGCAGTGAAGTAGAAAATGAACTGACAGTTATCGTCGATTTGAGATCCAAGATCGTCGAACTCAAACCTCTCATTCATCGAGTTGAGCCTTGAGAACACTGAACTGAATTGTTACTTTCTATTTTGGGCTCCTAGATCATCGAACTGTGATAGAAAAACATCGAACTCAATCGTGATAGAAGATCAGAGGTCGTCGAGCTCATTTCATCTTTCGTCGATCTCAGTTCAGAGAAGAGACTCTGAGATCGTTAAACTGAGAACGAAGATCGTCGATCTCACTTCTTAGTTCATCATACGCCTTCTTTAATAGAGAAAAATTATGCCTTATTCTTGTTTGTTCAGTCTTCTGATTCTTCTGAGGGATTGGTCAGATCAATATGACTTGTTGACCTACGCAATAATCTATGAAGACCTAAGACCCTAGACTATACAAAGTGGGTCAATCTATGCAACCCTAATAGTGAACCTTAGCCCACATCCCTAAAATAGGTGGGGTTCCAACAATCTCCCCCTATTTTGGTGAGGTCACTATGTACAATGCGTAAAACAAACAAAATACAAATATAAAATACAACAATAAATATCTGACAGAATTAATCGAAAATTCAGTCGATATAACTGTATATACACAGAGAATGAAAATTGTTTTAAGAACTATCAGAAGGAGGAGCAGAAAAAGATTTAGTAAACTTAATTTTCCTGAAAGGTTTTTCTTCTTCAAGCTTGTACATTTTTAGCTCTTGAGCTCCAAGAAGTATTACAGTTGAAGCTCTTGGAACAACCGCTTCTGGATGTACCTGCATGTAAGCATTAGGATCAAAAAGTTGTTTATCTACCTGAAATTTTTCAAGCTCCTTTTGTCTATAAGTAGACATGGTAGTAAACTGAGATGGATCAGCTCTTTCTTTCCTTGCTTTATTCATCTGTGATAAGCCTATAATCTCATGGAGTCTTGCCATTCAGAAGTTAGAGTCTAGCTTAGGTTCATATACTGGATATGGAGGTCTCCCTGGGTCAGCTTATGAAACATCCTGAGCAGATCTTTGAGCTTTCATGTACATTGTAGACTGTTGCTGAAAGTTTGTAGAAGGATAATTCTTTGTAGATTTTCCAACAAAATAAGATCTTGGTGGTCTACATTCATTATACTTTTCAACATATCTGCCTTGGTGCTGTCTTCCTTTCCCACTAGAGTAGACACCTCTAGAATAAGATATAGAGGATCTTCCTTCACTATGAGGGGCATAGGACTGTGATTGATGGGACGAGGTTGAGCTAGGTGCAATATTTCCTGAGGCATCTGCAGTAGGATGAGGAGGAGGAGGTGAGTCCTTCCTGAACTTCTTAGTAGGAGCTCTACCAAACTTCTTCCTATCCTTCAGATTTTTTTGCTGGTTCTTAGATAGATTCATCTAGTATGGAGTGGTTGGAGTCAAAGGATATTATATAAAATATTATAAGGAATATCCTTCTTAGAATTGTCAGAAGGAGCTGTTGCAGCCTTAGATACTCACTTCTTCTTCTTTAATTTCCTTTTCCTAGACTTAGTATTCTCTAAATCATCAGAATCCTCTGATTCATCTTCACTGGAATCACTAGGAGGCATATTGTATAAATCATCAATCTGCCTTAATTTCTCTGCTGAAAGAGACACTCCTTGAGCTTGAGCTAGAATTTCTGAACTCTCCTCTACAAATTTTTTTCCTCAATAATCTGCTTATCTTCAACCATGTATTCATCTTAAACTTTATCCATATCAGGGATTGGAGTGGAGAAGAAGACAAAAGTAGGAGGTGAAAATTCCCTAGGCTAAGAGAGATCAATTTGAATGATTGGAGCAATCTCAATCTCAATCTTAATCTCTTGAAGATCTTGAACTGTAAAACTATCCTAAATGGCCTATAAAATTTTTGTGCTCACTAGACCTGTATAGTAGACAATGTCTATGCAATACTAAGGGGAAACAAGTGAAAAAATGTTTATATATTAGAGGCCAAAAGAATCTAGAACTAAAATTAGGTCAACTGCTGGAGAGATGGAACAGTCTCCAAAAATAATGACCAGAGAATCATCTATCTCTATAGAATCTGCATCCAAGAAATCTGTAAGCTCTGCATCTGGTATTTCAGTATCAACAATCTCTATTGCTTCTACTACTTCTACTGCTGTTCGTGCTGCTAGAACTGCAGGAGGAGAGACTTCTTCTTTGAACATCACCCCATGCTTGGTATCAGGAATGTCTGATGCTAGGCCCCTAGATGAAGAAGGGCCAAAAATTAAAGCTAGCTGAGTAGAGAGAGAGGTGATGGAAAGAATTAGAGGTTAAATGGCAGCTCTTATGAGAGATTTTATGGTTGGGGAGAGAAGAGAGATGATGTTAGATGGATGAGGGTAGGATGATGGAAGAGATGAGGTGGTGATGCCACATGAAGTACAGATATTGAATGATGTGGATGGAGGTGGAGGAAGAATTAGAGTTGTGATGACTGGAGGGATGTCAGGTGGGATATCCATAGAGATGTCATCAGTAAATGGAGATGTTGGAGGAGTTTGTATTAGTGATGGGGATGGTTGTTGGACTGGAGATGTAGGAGGTGTTGGTGTTGTAATGAGATTGAAGGTGGGTGACATCTGTGTAGATACAAAGATGGTGGATGGGATTTCCTCTAAGGAGTGAGGTAGAGGAGATGGAAATGTTGTAGATATGATTGTGGAGACATCAATGATGGAGGGTTGTTGAGGAGTTGGTGAAGATTGTAGTCTAGGAGATGATGGAGAAGGAGGAATTCCTAGTGCTTCTTTATCTATAGGTGGGGGATTGAATCTAGGAGTCCTTGTGTCCTCAGAAAGTCTAGAGGAAGAGGAGGCATTGGAAGGCTTGTTAATAGTCCTCTCCCACTTCACAAAGAGGACTGAGGTCAGCCTCTTGGAAGAATTTATGAAAACTGTTGGGGAAACCAACAGTTGGGGACATTTTTCCTGGAGGAAGATGCCCAATATCCTTCCAAAACAAACTTCTCTTTTATTATTCTTCTTCTTTACCAAATCAAACAGTATAATGCTCTAATTTACTGATTTCTTATTCACCAGCGCACCCATCAGCAAAAATTGGTGCCTAGTTATGTAGTTATGAGCGGTGTGCTTCTCGAGCAGCACCTTGCCGACAACAATAGCGAGAAACTTTTACTCCACCAACAAGTTATTTTTCAGCAGCTTATTAGGGTTTCCCTCGGAGTTACCCATCCTTGTAAGCAACTCAGAAAAATCAGTCGAATCCATTTCAAAATCATCATTACCATTTACAAAACTGAAAAATTCAGATAAAATATCATGAGTTAGAATAACCTCCTGTCAAGATAGGGTGCCGACTAGGATTTGTGCGTCTAGGGATGATGATGTAAAAACCCATTCCTTTATTCCTACTACTTGTAGCTTCATCCATGTATTCATAAATTTTTGAAGGTACGGCTCATCGAACAGCATCAATATGTCTTAGAAGATTTGATTGGTGTGCTTGAAGGAATCCATGTCTATCTCAAAACAAGCATCAAACTTCATCCAGGAAAGAGTTTCCACCGAAATCGCCATTGAAATAACCTACAATGAGAAATAGAGATCAAGTGCAAATGGAATTGAAAGCGCAGGATAGATTTCATCTAAAACACAGTTTATAAGGTTTTTAGAAGATGAAAAGACGATCTCAATCCTACGAAATAGGAAAGATCTTCGATCTGAGTTCGACAAAATATTTTAATAGAAAATGAGTTCATCGATCTCAGTCTAAAGAAGACGAATAAATCGCCGATCTCTGTTCGATGAAAAATTCACTAAAGCAGGGATCGTCGATCTCCGTTCGATGAAGTCTGTTTCACTAAGTAGTGGTCGTCGAACTCTATTCGACGAACTCTTCACGAGGAGTTCACAGATCCTCGAACTCTGTTCGACGAACTGTCAACAAATCGTCGACCACAGACAAAATTTAAATTAACTCTTCTCCATTAATCATACCTAACTAATTTAAGAAGAATAGTTGTTTCTTCTTATTTAATGGCTTGTTGAAGATGTCTGCTCTTTGTAGATCAGTGGATATAAAGATAAGATTAATTTTCTTTTTGTCTACACAATCTCTAATGAAATGATGTCTTATTTCTATATGCTTGGTGCTACTATGTTGCATTGGATTTTGTGCTATGAATATAGCAATTGTACTATCACAATATATAGTTGAATTTTTTAAGGTGTATTCATAATCCAGTAGTTGATTCTAAATCCACAAAATCTGTGAACAACAACTGCCATCAACTATGTATTCTGCTTCTGCAGTTGAAGTGGACATAGAAGTTTGCTTCGTACAGAACCAGGACACCAACCTATCACCAAGAAACTTACATGTTCCTGATGTGCTTTTTCTGTCCTCTCTACATCCAACATAGTCAGCATCTGAGAATCCAGTTAAGTCAAATTTTGACTCTGATGGATATAGAAGTCCTAGATTTGGCCAACCCTTTATATATCTCAAAATCCCTTTTAGCAAAATATAGTGAGATTCTTTAGGGTACACCTGGAACCTAGCATAAATTCATGTATCAAACATGATGTCTGCCCTACTTGGTGTGAGATATAATAGAGACCCAACAATGGCCCTATAAATTTTTTGATCAAAAGATTTTCCATGCTCATCAGAATCTATCACAACATTTGCAACCATAAGTGTCTTCATTACTGAGGCATCACACATCCTAAATTTTTTAATATGCTCCTTAGCATATTTAGATTGGGAGATTAAGATACCATCAGGTGATTGCTTCACTTGGAGACCAAGGAATTATGAGAGTTCACTCATGCTACTCATCTCAAACTTTGAATGCATAAGGTCAGAAAACCTTTTGCATTGTTTGGGATCAGTTGAGCCAAATATTATGTCATCCACGTATATTTGAACTAACAAAATTTTATCTTTATGATGTCTAATAAAAAGGGTCCTATCTACAATGCCTCTAGAAATTTTATGCTCTAACAGAAAGCTAGCTAAGGTCTCATACCAAGATCTTGGAGCTTGCTTTAAACCATAGAGAGCTTCATGCAATCTAGAGACATAAGAAGGATGAGTTGGAGAGATAAAACCTGGTGGTTGCTCCATATATACTTTCTCTTTTAGTTCACCATTGAGGAAAGCACTCTTTACCTCATTCTGGTAGTCTTTAAACCTCTTGTAGGCAGCATAAGCTAAGAAAATTCTTATGGGTTCAAGCCTTTCCCCTGGAGCAAAGGTCTGGTAATAGTCAATTCTTTCCTCCTATGAGTAGCCTTGAGCCACTTGCCTTGCCTTGTTCTTTATAATGTTGCCATCAACATCTAATTTTTTTCTGAACACCCATTTGGTTCCAATGACTAGTTTGTCTTAGGGTCTATGAACCAAATCATAAACTATACATCTCTCACATTGATTGAGCTCCTCTTGCATTGCAATGATACAGTGGGGATCTTGCTCTACATCTTCGATGGAATGGGGCTCAAGTTGAGAAATGAAACAAACAAACATCAAGTTAGGGTTGAGGGTATGCCTTGTTTGCACACCAGCTGATATGTCTCCAATCACTTGAGATATTGTATGATCTCTAAGTATGACAAGATCAGTGGGAGGAGTTTGAGTGACAGCTTGTGAGATTAATTCCTCTTATGGAATTGGGTTAGGTATTTGGAGTGTGTCAGTAACATCAAAGTTATCTTCTTCACTATCATCTTCCACAACTTATGGAGAGGGATTAGAAGGCACCTCTTGGGTGAGGTTTATATCATCCAATCTCTCACATAAGTGAGTTATCGGCAAAGAGCTACTGTTAGAAATTTCTTTCTCCTTGTAAAACATGTTAGCTTCATCAAAAGTCACATGGTCTTATTCCTCAATTTTTAAAGTAGATTTATTAAAAATCCTATAAGCCTTGCTGATTTGGAAATATCCTAGAAAAAATCCCTCTGAAGCTTTAGCTTCAAACTTTATAATATGTTTCTTATTGTTGTTGTGAATATAACAAATACAACCAAATACTTTAAAATAAGTGATTTTAGGTTTCTTCCCTTTAAGCAATTTATAGAGAGTATTATTCTTAAGTTTATGTATTAAACTTCTGTCCAGTACATAGTTTACTGTGCTCACAGCCTCTGCCCAAAAAGAGAGGGGCATGTAAGCATTTAGAAGTAATGTTCCTGCAGCCTCAATTAGGGTTCAATTCTTCCTTTCAGCTACCCCATTTTGTTGAGGAGTTCTAGGAGTTGAGAAGTACTCCCTGATACCTTCCATCTCACAGAACTCTTGCATAAGAAGAGACTCAAACTCAGTATCATGATCACTTCTGATCAATGCAATTGGAGTAGAGCACTCAATCTGTATGGTCTTGAGAAAATCTATAAGAACCTTGAAGTTATCTGACTTAGATCTCAGAAAGAACACCCAAGTGAATCTTGAGAAGTCATCTACAATAACTAGAATATAAGATTTCCCTCCAAGGCTTTGTACAGCAATAGGGCCAAAGAGGTCCATATGTAGCAAGTACAAGATCATAGGTGAATAACTTTTATTCACAGATTTAATCCTAGATTTAGTTCTCTTGTCTAATTGACCAGCCCTACAGAGGCCTTCCTTCTTATAGGGACCAGAAGACAATCCTCTAAGAAGGTTGTCCCTAGATTGCTTAGCAATGTTTTTTAGATTTACATGTCCTAGTCTTTTATGCCACAAATCATTTTGATTTCTAACTTGATTAAAAAGACAAATATTTGAAATAGCTGATTGAAAATTTACTACATATATGTTGCCTTATCTATTTCCAATTAAAACCGTTTTGTTTTCTTTAGTAGAAATAATACAAGTGCTTAAGTTAAAAGATACCTAATAAACTTCATCGCATAATTGACTTATGGAGATGAGGTTATGTTTTAGTCCACTTATATATGCAACCTTTTTGAAGTAACTACCCCAACCATGACTTCTCCAAAGCCTTCAGTCTAGCTACAATTGAAGTCACCAAAGATCACCTTTGGTCCCAACTTGGACTTGTAATTAATTAAGTTGTCCTTGCTGCCAGTCATATGTTTGGAGCATACACTGTCCAGATACCATTGTTGATTAAAAGCTGGACAGCTCTTCACCTACAAAAATAGAAGTAAGTAGTTCTTGACCCAGGTTACCTTGGGTCCTTTAATTTACTGATAAGAAAAACTCGAAATAGTTGAAAATTCAGGTTGGCTTTTATATCATAATGGGTGATATCTCCTAGGTGGAATTTCCCAACTGCTAAAATGATAAATAAGTTGTCTTGTCAGATTAGAGTTTTTAAAAGAATTGAAATTTTTGTTAACTCTGACTGGGTTCGACGAATAATCATAAGTTCATCGATTTGCGTTCAACAAAATGGGATGAGATCGTCGATCTCTGCTCAAAGAATGAATATATTCATTTGTAACGACCCCATCCGTTAAATGATGTATAGTAGAAGGTCCGGCCGGGGCCCCACACTATATGCCACAAACAGACGGTGAGGTCACAGGATAATACCAAACCAACCACGAATCCTACCTCAGAGCATTCTAGCGGAAGCTTTAAGTTGTAATTTGAACTCTAACCAGGAATGTCCAATATATAAACCACCTTTATATATAACCACGGAATGTACACAAATACATAGAGTTTGGCCTTAAGGCCTTACAGTTCCTCTTTTCACATCATATGGTTTACAAACCTCGGCGCGCAGGCCGGCCATACATGAGTAAAAGAAAATAAGCAAAACATTCGCTTAGCCTTCAAGGGCTAGCCGCAGCAGCAGCAGCAACAGCAGTAGGGCTTCAGCCCTTCACCTACCACTTGGCTCTCCAGCACCTGCATGGGAACAATCCACCCAACCGGTGACAAACAATGCAACGGTCAGCAATCAGCTGACCCAATTATAACAATCCTACCCCTTTCTCGGGGCATGAGCATTCTTTCCCTGCAAAGCATGGCATCATCAAATAGCAACTATGTGCGCGCAGGCACATTCAAGCCATCACAACCATCGGCCACACGGCCCGACAGTCCGTGCACTCAGGGCACATTCTTGGTGTACCGGAATACCAGGGTCAACACCACCATCCATACGGTATTTGAGCATTCTAGTCTTTCCGGCGCGCGGGCCTAAGACTCTCATTAGGCGCTCCAACAAAACCTATAACCAGGCTTCCAAGTCGGACGGACCTAATGCAGGTACGGATCAGCCACCCCCCGTTGCTCAAGTCGCCGTGCCACCTCGAATACGGAAGTATCCATGGCTATTTATAGGCGCGGGTCGGTTTCACCTTTCCTGTTCGGCAATCTGCCTTTTCATCGAGTTGCAGCCCAACGACTCAACCTCTCATAAAGTGGCAACGCACGGCCACAAGAGTTGCATCCAACCCTCTTCATTTCCTGGACATCATCCAGTACTTCCTGCTGCACCAAGCAACAGGTAGGAACAAGGCAACACAAGCCATAATCACGGAGCCTTCTCCGATATGCAAACAAGCATCACCAATCCAGACCATGTCCAGATGGGCTTCACACAGCATGCCTAGAGCCGTACTCCAATTCCGGCCTCTAACAAGGGGGACTTCACATATCTACCCCAAGGGACACCACAACCCACCGCACACTCGCGGGGAAGGGTTTTCCCTATGCAATGCAGAAAAGAAGGATTTCACATGTCCAAGGAGGGAGATCGTTACCCTTGTCGATCTCTTGGGAGCCATTGCAAACTAGCGGTGAGAAAGAACCGCAGCAGCAGCTTTGCCTTCACAACGCCGGCTTCGGATCACGAATCGGACCACGGGAGCTCCGCCGGTGGCTTGCTCTCCTCCTCCTTCTTCTTCCTCCTCTCTCTTTCTCTCTTCCTTAAGCAAAATGAAGAATGACTTCTTCATCATTCCTTGACGAATTTAATCCAGCCAGGAATCACCTGAGCCCTTGGATCCAAAGAGAGAATTTAAACGGCCACGATTTGCCCAAAAACTTACTTTTTTGGCTGACACGGCCTGTGACACGCCCGTGTCACAGGCCGTGTACCCTTAAGCGGCACACGCGGTATACGAACCGACTGAGATTTACCAGAACACGGGCATCGACACGCTCGTGTCGAACCTGACACGCCCGTGTCATTCCTGAGACACGCCCGTGTCACCCCTGCCTCATCGAGCTGCAAGCAGTACACGGGTAGGCACACGGCATTGGACACGCCCGTGTCCACCCTGACACGCCCGTGTTCAAGGCTTGGTTCAAGGCCGTGTAATTTTCTGACTCGAACAGGCCATTTTCGAATTTTATTGAGTGACACGCCCGTGTCCATGGCCGTGTCCCAGGCTCGACGATCGTCGACTATCGATCGTCGACTAACCTGAACACGCCCTGGGACACGCCCGTGTCCCAGGCCGTGTACCCCAGACACGCCCTGGGACACGCCCGTGTCGCAGGCCGTGTCAAACAGCCTCTAACCCAAACTGTTTGCAAACACATTTTGAGATTTTTGGGGTGTTACAATCCTCCCCCCCCCCTTAACAAAATTTCGTCCCGAAATTTGCACGGTAAGGACATAAGAACCAACAATGCTAGAACTGGAGAATTCTGATATAACAAAAGTACACGGTCTACAGTTTATACAAATAGCTCGGGAAATTCAGCTCGCATGGTCTGCTCTCGCCCCCATGTTAGCTCTTCACGGCCACAATTGTCCCATCGGACCTTGACCATCCCGATCACTTTGTTCCGCAACTGTTTCTCGGCTCGATCCTCGATCCGAATGGGTCTAACCCTCGTCGTTAGCCCATACTCGACCGGTACCCGATCATTCTCCACTACTTGAGCTGGATCCTTCACCGCCTTACGAAGGACTGAGATGTGAAATACATCATGTAATCCACCCAAGTCTGCTAAAAGTGCTAGTCGATAAGCAGCTTCCCCAACTCGCTCCACCACCTCAAACGGACCAAGATACCTCGGACTTAGCTTTTTCAAATGCCGAATCCTGGACACACCTTTGAAGGGTTTGATCTTCAAATATACCCAATCACCCACCGCGAACTCCACGTTCCGGTGTTTGGTATTGTAGTACTTTGCTTGACGATCTTGGGCTATCAATAGCGTCTCCCGAATAGAGCATATGAGCGAGGTAGCTTCTTCGACTTCCTTTTTCCCACTCAGCTTAGATTCGCCTGCTTCTGCCCAAGCTAACGGTGTATGGCATTTACGACCATATAAAGCTTCAAATGGTGCCATACCAATACTCGCTTGGTAGCTATTATTATAGGCAAATTCGACAAGAAATATATAATCTTCCCATCTCTTACCAAAGTCTAGGGCGCACATGCGGAGCATGTCCTCCTTCGTCCTGTTGGTTCGTTAAGTCTGACCATCCGTTTGGGGATGAAAGGCCGTACTAAACGCCAATTTTGTACCCAACATTTGATGAACGAGCCGCCAATCATTCGATGTGAACCGCCCATCACGGTCACTAACGATGCTCCGAGGAACACCGTGCAGTCGAACCACCTGCTCCACATAAAGTTTGGCCAAGGTTTCCACTGAATCGTCTCTTCTGTTTGGAAGGAAGTGCGCCACTTTCGTCAACCGGTCCACAATCACCCAGATTGAATCATGACCGCGTTGAGATCTCGGCAACCCGTGCACGAAATCCATCGAAATATCATCGAACTTCCACTCCAGAATAGGTAACGACTTCAGGAAACCGCCAGGCTTCTGGCATTCTGCTTTCACCAACGCACAGGTATTCCATTCAGCCACATAACGTGCGACATCTTTCTTTAGTCCGGGCCACCAGAACAGCTTTTTCAGATCTCTGTACATCTTTGTGCTCCCAGTGTGAACTGAGTACTTGACAAAGTGGGCTTCATACATCACCTCTTCCCTCAATTTACCCACACTCGGGACGCACACTCGACCATTTCTTCTTAACAACCCATTATCCCAAGAGAATTGGTCATCCGACCCATCTTTTGCATAGCGCTGGAGACTTTCATCAAGCTCCGTTGCTCGCCGAACTCTGTCCGTAAGGTCATATTACACCTCCGTCCAGTTCAAGCATGCATCGGTCGACGAACCCTTGTCAACACAAGATATCTCTAATGCTTCCAATTCCTAGATTAAACGCTGATCATGCCTCTACAACCAGCTTGCCCGTACCGGAGTCTTCCGACTCAAAGCATCAGCGACCAAATTTCCCTTCCCGGGAGTATAGTGAATCTCGAAGGTGTAGTCCCCAAGGAACTCCATCCATCTTCATTGTCCCATATTCAGATCCTTCTGATCCAACAAATACTTTAGGCTTTTATGATCTGTATAGATATCCACTTTAACGCCATATAGATAGTGCCGCCACAACTTGAGCGCAAAGATTACTGCCGCCAACTCCAAATCATGGACGGGGTAATTCCGCTCATGCACTTTCAACTGGCACGAGCCATAAGCAATCACTTTACCAAACTGCAGAAGAACGCAGCCTAAGCCGCTCCCGGAAGCATCACTATAGATCTCATACCCATCGGTACCACATGGCGATGTCAACACAGGCGCCGTGGTCAAACGACTCTTCAAGTCTTCAAAAGCTCGCGCGCACTCCGGCGTCCAAATGAACTTTTGATCTTTTCTCGTCAGCGTGGTCAGAGGTAAAGCAATCCGTGAGAAGTTTTCCACAAACCGTCTATAGTATCCCGCATGTCCAAGGAAGCTCCTGACCTCGGCCACTGAAGACATCACTGGCCAATCTCGAATGGCACTTATCTTCAACGCATCCACCGTGATACCTTCTCCGCTTACCACATTGCCTAAAAAGGCTACTGAAGAGAGCCAAAACTCACACTTTGAGAACTTGGCATAAAACTTATTCCTCCGCAGGGTATGCAAGACCAACCGCAAATGGTTTGCATGATCCTCTTCCGACTGAGAGTATACTAAGATGTCATCGATAAACACAATAACGAACAAATCCAAGTACTCTCGGAACGTTCGATGCATTAGGTCCATAAATACCGAAGGCGCATTACATAGGCCAAACGACATTACTGTGAACTCATAATGACCGTAGCGTGTTCCAAACGCCGTCTTGGGAATGTCACCTTCCCTAATCCTCAGCTGATGATATCCCGATTTCAAATCCAATTTGGAATAGACCGTTGATCCTGCCAGCTGATCAAAGAGGTCATCAATCCGTGGGATCGGATATTTGTTTTTCTCCGTCAGCTTATTCAACTCGCGGTAGTCAATACATAACCGTAAGCTACCGTCTTTCTTTTTCACAAATAGAACAGGCGCGCTCCAAGGTGACATACTTGGGCGTATATATCCCTGCTCCAACAACTCTTGCAATTGGACTTTCAACTCAGCCATCTCTTTTGGCGCGATGCGATATGGAGAGCGGGCCACAGGTTTCGCACCTGGCACCAACTCAATAGAGAAGTCAATCTCCCGCTGGGGTGGTAACCCAGGAAGATCTTTAGGAAACACATCGGCAAACTCTGACACAACTAGTACTTCATCGACACTGGCCTTTGGCTCAACAGCCTGAATTAGCGTGAAGAATAACTCCGCGCCCTTCCGAACAGCATTGACGACTTGGAGTGCAGAAAACAGAGTCCCGCCAACTCCTCGCATACCAGCGAACTTCGTCACAAGTCCGGTATTCTGGCCCAGTGTAATCTCCTTGGAGTTGCAATCAATAAAGGCACGCTGCTCCGAGAGCCAGTCCATACCAAAGATCACATCAAACTCCGATAATGGTAGCACAGTTGCACTCAAACCGAAATCCCGACTTCCTATTTGCACATCCACATCGCAAGCCCTATCCGCAAGCATTACACAGCCATTCGGCAACAGCACCCTGGTACTATCCACCGTCACATGACTTGGTACCCCAATTCGAGATACGAAATCCTCAGACAGAAAAGAATGCGAAGCACCCGTATCAAACAGGGCTCTCGCCAAATTATTCTGAATCAGGACAAAGCCTGCAGCACACACATCATGCACAAGCTATACATAACCAAAAACAATAACACTTAAGCAAGTAGCTAATTACTCGTACCTATGACGACGTCACTTTGCTTAATCGCTTCCTATTGGCCAAGCTGATAGATTCGAGGCTGTGCCTGAGACGTAGATGAATCAACCACCGCTTTTCCCTTCTCAGCATAAGACGCACCCGTCTTCTTGTCTCCTTTGGGCTGAACAACCCGATAGTCACAAGCGATATGCCCCACCCGGCCACAGTTATAACATGTACGAGAATCCGGCCTTGATGTCGCTCCCGACACAACGGTCGTAGTCACTTGCCTAGATGGCTTGGACCTCTTGCCCCCTTTCTTCTGGTAAAACGATTTACTCGGGCGAGGTGCTTGAAACTCTGGCTTCGACGCAACCAAGCCCTTATTCCCTTGCACCCGCCTCATGTCCTTCTCCAATGCGCATGCAGTATCAACCAACGCCTGAAACCCTTGGTTCACTGAACTCGAAAGCAGGAATCGCAACTCATCCCGCAATCCTTCATAGAACCGATTCGTTTTCCTTTGGTCATCCGCGAAGATTGTACCCGCATATCGTCCCAACCTGGTAAACTCATGCAAGTAGATATCCACGCTATCTTCCCCTTGCTTTAACCGTTGGAACTCATTTTCCATAGCAATGCGTTGCGCCGCTGGGACATGTTTCGCCAGAAATATCCGAGAGAACTCCTCAATCGACACTTGCGTTAATTGCCTGCCCGCCAAATGGTGTACCTCAACCTCGTCCCACCACAAACGCGCCTCTCCTTCAAGCATGAAGGTGGCCAAGGTGACCTTTAGAGTTTCCTCCGCCCTGATCGATATCATTATCCGCTTGACACGCGATAACCAATCCTCTGCCTGCGTTGGGTATCCCATTCCCATAAACGTAGGAGGACTGAAGCTCATGAATTGCTTCAACTGTTGGTCAGCTGCTCGTGGATCTACAGCCTCAACCGGCTCGGGTCTTACATCAACACGAACTGGCACTACTGCCGGCTGCGCTTGCCCGGTCGGCTGAATCATGGCAAATAGCACCTCAGCAACTAAGCGAACAGTTTCTGCAGATGGAGGAGGTGTTGGCACCTCATCTGGTGCCGCACTCTCATCAGAGCGCTGGGGCTCAGACTGCCCAGCACCACTATGCGTCACCTATAGGTGGACAAGACACACATTAGCGAACGTATGCAAGCAAAACAACACAAAAAGGAACGCGCAGATTCCTCAAACAAGATTTTGTACATTCCTTAGTGGACATTCCAGAGTTCATTAGCGTTACAGCAAGGCGCATAAACACGCGCTCGCCACCCCATAAAAGAATTCGTCCACGAATTCGATAGAGGAAGACCGAACGAAGCTGATACCAAAATGTAACGACCCCATCCGTTAAATGACGTATAGTAGAAGGTCCGGCCGGGGCCCCACACTATATGCCATAAACAGATTGTGAGGTCACAGGATAATACCAAACCAACCACGAATCCTACCTCAGAGCATTCTAGCGGAAGCTTTAAGTTGTAATTTGAACTCTAACCAGGAATGTCTAATATATAAACCACCTTTATATATAACCACGGAATGTACACAAATACATAGAGTTTGGCCTTAAGGCCTTACAGTTCCTCTTTTCACATCGTATGGTTTACAAACCTCGGCGCGCAGCCCGGCCATACATGAGTAAAAGAAAATAAGCAAAACATTCGCTTAGCCTTCAAGGGCTAGCCGCAGCAGCAGCAGCAACAGCAGTAGGGCTTCAGCCCTTCACCTACCACTTGGCTCTCCAGCACCTGCATGGGAACAATCCACCCAACCGGTGGCAAACAATGCAACGGTCAGCATTCAGCTGACCCAATTATAACAATCCTACCCCTTTCTCGGGGCATGAGCATTCTTTCCCTGCAAAGCATGGCATCATCAAATAGCAACTATGTGCGTGTAGGCACATTCAAGCCATCACAACCATCGGCCACACGGCCCGACAGTCCGTGCACTCAGGGCACATTCTTGCTGTACCGGAATACCAGGGTCAACACCACCGTCCATACAGTATTTGAGCATTCTAGTCTTTCCGGCGCGCGGGCCTAAGACTCTCATTAGGCGCTCCAACAAAACCTATAACCAGGCTTCCAAGTCGGACGGACCTAACGCAGGTACGGATCAGCCACCCCCCGTTGCTCAAGTCGCCGTGCCACCTTGAATACGGAAGTATCCATGGCTATTTATAGGCGCGGGTCGGTTTCACCTTTCCTGTTCGGCAATCTGCCTTTTCATCGAGTTGCAGCCCAACGGCTCAACCGCTCATAAAGTGGCAACGCACGGCCACAAGAGTTGCATCCAACCCTCTTCATTTCCTGGACATCATCCAGTACTTCCTGCTGCACCAAGCAACAGGTAGGCACAAGGCAACACAAGCCATAATCACGGAGCCTTCTCCGATATGCAAACAAACATCACCAATCCAGACCATGTCCAGATGGGCTTCACACAGCATGCCTAGAGCCGTACTCCAATTCCGGCCTCTAACAAGGGGGACTTCACATATCTACCCCAAGGGACACCACAACCCACCGCACACTCGCGGGGAAGTGTTTTCCCTATGCAATGCAGAAAAGAAGGACTTCACATGTCCAAGGAGGGAGATCGTTACCCTTGTCGATCTCTTGGGAGCCATTGCAAACTAGCCAGTGAGAAAGAACCGCAGCAGCTTTGCCTTCACAACACCGGCTTCGGATCACGAATCGGACCACGGGAGCTCCGCCGGTGGCTTGCTCTCCTCCTCCTTCTTCTTCCTCCTCTCTCTTTCTCTCTTCCTTAAGCAAAATGAAAAATGACTTCTTCATCATTCCTTGACGAATTTAATCCAGCCAGGAATCACCTGAGCCCTTGGATCCAAAGAGAGAATTTAAACGACCACGATTTGCCCAAAACTTACTTTTTTGGCTGACACGGCCTGTGACACGCCCGTGTCACAGGCCGTGTACCCTTAAGCGGCACACGCGGTATACGAACCGACTGAGATTTACCAGAACAGGGGCATCGGAAAGCCCGTGTCGAACCTGACACGCCCGTGTCATTCCTGAGACACGCCCGTGTCACCCCTGCCACATCGAGCTGCAAGCAGTACACAGGTAGGCACACGGCATTGGACACGCCCGTGTCCACCCTGACACGCCCGTATTCAAGGCTTGGTTCAAGGCCGTGTAATTTTCTGACTCGAACAGGCCATTTTCGAATTTTATTGAGTGACACGCCCTGGGACACGCCCGTGTCCATGGCCGTGTCCCAGGCTCGACGATCGTTGACTATCGATCGTCGACTAACCTGAACACGCCCTGGGACACGCCCGTGTCCCAGGCCGTGTACCCCCGACACGCCCTGGGACACGCCCGTGTCCCAGGCCGTGTCAAACAGCCTCCAACCAAAACTGTTTGCAAACACATTTTGAGATTTCTGGGGTGTTACATCATTTTCCATTTCCCACATTCTTCGATCGCTGCTCGAAGAACCATATAAATTTCGTCGATCGTAGTAAGACGAATTTTTTTACTATAGTTAGCGTTCATATATCATCGATCTTGGTTCGACAAACTATACACATTTCGTCGATCTGAGTTCGACGAAATCCATTGAACATTATTTTTATTCAGATTTTTATTTTTATTGTTTTTTCTCTTTTGATTTTTGGATTTGTGAGAAGCATCTATTGTTTGATTGTTATATATTACCTCTTTTACTTTATCTTATATAAATTTTATGGGGGTTGATAATATATTCTTCTTAAGTATGGGGGTAACCTTGATGAAGCACCTAAGCCCAGCTTGCCATTTAGTCTTGCATTGACTGTGCTTGTGATGTCCATCAACTTATGGCTTCTCCCATTGAGAGATTCCTCAAGTTGCTTGTCCTCACAAAGTTATGTTTTAACAGAACTGATTTGTTCATTTGCTAAAACTAAATAATCTTTATGTTTAATGTTTTTACCAAATAAATTATAAAATTCAGTTTTCCTATCTCTAAGTATCTTTATTTCTTTTTCAGATTTTATTAAGTCATTACATAAGGCTTTGAATTCAATTTTAAAATTAATAGAATTAAAATCAAAAGAAGAGATTACCTTATCCTCTTCTGACTCAGTTTCCTCTTTTGATTCCTCAGATTGTATTTCTACTTGATCTTTAGCTTCAAGACTGATGCATGAGGCATTATTGCCATGAGGCAGACTTCCCTTTCCTTGGCTTCTTCTTCATCTTCACTGGAGATGGAAGAAGAAGACTCATCATCAGTATCACTCCAGGTTTCAGCAATGAAACCTTTCTCCTTTCTTTTATGTTTGCTGGAGGAGTGTTTGCTTGGGTTCTTCTTGTTTTCCTTCTCTTTTCTTCTGTCTCTTTTCTGAGCTTCTGGGCATTCAGGTAGAATGTGCCCAGGCTTTCTGCATCCAAAGCATATAATCTCCTTTGTAGGAGTCTTGTCATATCTGGGTTTGTCATCATTTCTGGATGACCTTCTCCTGAATTCTTTCTTCTCCAGTTTGTAGAACATTTTGGCCAGTAAGCCATCAGCTCTTCATTATCAGGAAGGGTTTCTGACTCTTCATTAGCCTTAAGGCTATGTTGTTCTACTTCCTTGAGGATGTGGAAGTCTTATGTTCAGCAGCCTCTCTGAATTTGATCAACTGCTCATAAGACTTGAGCTTTCCAAGGAGAGATTCAGTGGAAATCTCATTTAAACTTCTGGCCTCCTTGATTGGCCATGTACATGAATCCCAAGTACTGGGGAAGCACTGTAATGCCCCGAATCTCAAAAGTGAAACGGGCAGTGTTTTAACTAAGTTCGGTTCTTGGTAGGGTGAACACGGCCTATGACACGGGCTTATCACATGGACATGTTGTGCTCGGGTCGTCGAGTTGAGGTCGACGAGCGTTGAGTGCTCGAACACGGCCTAGGATACGAGCGTGTACAAGGTCGTGTCAGGCACATGACATGGGACACGGGCGTTTCACATGGCCGTGAACTTCTCTAGAAAGTTTGGTCCTGTGTCGACTGAGGGAATAGCCCGGAACATGGACGTATACTAGTTGATACAGGCGTGTCAAGTCTGATACGGGCGTGTTGCCACCCATGTCCACTATGGGATGTGATGGTTTGCGTAGCGGTTATTTGCGACACAGCCCCTATTCACGGGCGTGTCGAGGACCTGACACGAGCATGTCAGATTGTGACACGGACGTGTCCAAACCCGTGTTCTTTTCTGTGCTCAATATTCGTGGTTGGATCGAGGCACACAGCCTGGGACAAGGCCATGTACAAAGTCGTATACGATCTGACGGCACGGATGAGATCCTGCTGTGTTAAGTTCGGGAACCGAGGATTAATCCTCATTTTCCTCCTAAATTCTCACTTTCTAAGAAGTTAGAGAGAGAAGACAGCAATGAAGAAGGAAGGGAGGAATTCGGCCGCCGGCGGAGCATCATAGCACCAAATTGAGAACCGACACAAGATCTGTGGAGAGAATTCCCTTGCGAAGCCTTCCATCTGGCTAATTTCTCATGACGCCAAAGTAGACTTCAAGGGTAACGATTCTCCACATGGACATGTGAAGTCTTTTTCTTTTCTACATAGGAAACCCGCTCCCGCGAGTGTGCGGTGAGTGCTTGGTATTCCTTGGGCTAGATTTGAATAGTCCCCCTTGTGTTGCATGTAGAATCCGGAATCGAAGTATGGACATAGGCATTGTGTGTGAAGCCTACCCGGATGTGGTTGTCTAGATCGGTGATGTTGCATATTGTATGGATTGCCGGAGAAGACTCCGTGCTTTATGTTTTCGGGTTTCTACGCTATAGATTACAGCAGGAATCCTTGGGTATTAACTCCAAGGCGCACCCGGAAAAATGGGTGGAAATGTAATTCTGCTAACTTGGCGTCCGGGGAGCCAGCCTTGAACATAACTGGGTTATGTGATGTTCGGAAAAGAATTAGGATCCGGGTGAATCTTTACCCGCGTGTACGTCTTAAAGTGAATAGGAGGAGTGAGCAACGGGCAAGTGGAAATGGACCTGGGCTATACTGTTCGGTTCTTGAGGCCCTAAAGTGGAACTAGCCATTAGCATAGTCGGGAGTCTTGGACTGCGGTCAGAAAGACAAAAAATACTCACAATGTTTGCCGTCTTGAAGATGGTGGTGAAGCCACGGAATTGACCGGAATTCACCGAGAATGTGCCCTGAGTGCACGGGGTGTTTGGCCGGGAGAGCCTACACCTGTGGCGAAATATACTTATGCACTTAATTATTTAGCTGGGAGAATTTAATGCAAGGAAGGAGCATCGCCGTCCCGAATAAGGGGCGGGGTCGTTATAATTTGGTTAGCTTTAGCTGAACGTTGCTTTGTATGCCACTATGCGGTTGAATGTTGCTTGCAGGGGCTGCGGAAACAAGTACCAAATAGTGGACTGAAGCCCAAGCGACTGTGCTGGCCCTCGAAGGCCAAAGTGAACTGTTATTTTATTTTAATCATGTGTGTTTGGCCTGCGAGCCGATGTCTGCAAAACACTATGTTGTTAAGTGAACATTTGTAAGGCCATAAGGCCAAGTACACTATTGTGTATTTGTTATATTTCATTCTTGTGGTGAATAGTGGACATTCATGCTAGTGTTGTGCAATTTTGGGTTCTCTTAAACTATTTAAAAGCTTCCGCTAGAATGCTCTAAGTTAGGGCGAGTAGTTGATTATTTGGTATTATTATGTAACCCTTCCGACTATCCGTGGTATATGGCGTCGGGTTCCAGCTCGTCCTTTCTTTATATGCCATATGATGGATGGGGGTGTTACAAGCACATTAGAATTTTATCATTTATCTCAATTAATGAGATGTCTTTATCCAGGGTTTTTAGCTCACTTATGATAACACTTAGTCTATTATACATCTCAGCCACTGATTCTGATTCTTCCTTTTTGATGTTCTTATATTGAGAGATTAGGAGAGATCTTCTGTCCTTTCTCTCATTTGCTGAGCCTGCCACCATCTGGTTTTGAGAGTCCCAGATTTGTTTTGCTAAAGTGCATTCAACCACCTTTTGGAATATGTCATCTGACATGGTTTGAGACAGTATATTCATAGCTTTTGAATCAACTATCTTGGTTTTCTTCTGTGCATCAGTCCACTCTGGTGGTGGAACTGCATGTGTGTTAGTTATTGTTATAGTCACTACTGTAGGTTGAGGATGTCCTATCAAAATTGAATTGAAAAAATCCTCATCAATAGAGTTCTTATAAAGCTTGATTCTTGCCTTCTAGATTGCAAACTTATTTAAGTTGCAGACTGGAGGTCTAGTTCTAGCATAATCCTTATTTTGATCCATGCTATAACAACACACTAGAGAGAAGACAATCTAACAAGGAACTTGGTTCAGATGTTAATATGTGAAACCAAAGAAATAGCCCTCTGATACAAATTAAAAGATGGTATGGCAATACCACCTGAGGGGTAAGATCAGTTTAGCTCTAGAGGGGGGGGGTTGTGAATAGAGATTTTAAAACCTTTTTACACAAATAAATTTGCGGAATTAATATAGTGATATTACTATGTGTAAAAGGTGAAGTGTAGAAAAAAAAAACTACAACAAAAGCACACAGCAAATAGCACAATAAGTAAAAGCTAGTAACACAGACGACACAAGATATTTATAGTGGTTCCCCTAAACATGGGTACATCCACTCTTCTACCACCCTGGTAGGAATTCACTTAGGTTTTTCATCAGGTGACCTGCCACCAATCAAGTTTTTGCTCTGGTGACAAGTCACCACAAGATCTATTTCAAGGTAGATCTCACAACCCTTTAGGCTTTTAATCAGGTGCCCAAAAACCAAATCAAGTCTTTTGATTAGGAGACTTACAACCAAGGTGAATAACTTTTGAAGGGAGTGAAGAAACCCTTTATACAGTGGGTTAGAATAAAAAAAACAATATGGAATTCTTCTCTTTCTCAAACAATTGAGAAGACTAGTGGATTTTTCTTGATATTGTCAAAGCTCCCCCTGAGATAGAAATTTCATCAAGAAGATGGAAGCATTGCAGGGTTTGTTGTTCTTCTTGAGAATGATCTCTAGAAAGCTTTTCACTAATGGTGATGATTGTCTCTTGAAAACCCTTTGGAGATGCAAAACTAACGATGAAGAAATGTTCTTATTCTCTTGTGTATTCTCAATTCTATCACTGCTTCTACTTCTGCTCGTATCAAACCTTTTGAAAAACTTGTTTTATATTTACTATATTTTCCTGCAGGAAAGTTTGAATTTCCTTCCTTAATTGACTGCTGATTTCTTTGAACTTGGACAAACGGTAAGAAGGCCAATAAAATAATTCCTTAACTGTCCCATGAATTAGCTGTATATTAACTCTGTGAAATCCAGTAATTAATGCTTCCATTTGAACATCTATATTCATAGAATATAAGCATTAATTACTCAGAGTAAAATAAGCAAAAATATAAGCCATAGTAAATCTAAAATAACTACAAAGAAGTAGAAAATGAACTGACAGTTATCGTCGACCTGAGATCCAAGATCGTCAAACTCAAACCTCTCATTCGTCGAGCTTAGACTTGAGAACTCTGAACTGAGTTATTACTTTCCATTCTGAGCTCCAAAATCGTCAAACTGAGATAGAAGAACGTCGAACTCAATCCTGATAGAAGATCAGAGGTCGTCGAGCTCAGTTCATCTTTCATCGATATCAGTTCAGAGAAGAGACTCTGAGATCGTTGAACTGAGAACGAAGATTGTCGATCTCACTTCAGAGTTCATCGAACGCCTTCTTCAATAGAGAAAAATTCTGCCTTGTTCTGGTTTCTTCAGTCTTCTAAGTCTTCTGAGGGATTGGTCTGATTAATATTACTTGTTGGCCTACCCTATAATCTAATGAAGTCATAAGACCCTAGACTATACAAAGTGGGTCAATCTTTGTAACCCTAGTAGTGAACCTTAGCCCAAATCCCTAAAACAAGTGGCGTTCCAACAGAAGATACAACAAACATGATTGTTGGTTTTGTGGGAATGTAGGCAATTATTCCATTGACTGCTGGCATAATCCTAATGTTTCAAGGACTAGAGTTAGTCCACCAGTCACAAAACTTACTGGTGGACATGTTCAATTTCCGACTAATATGCACCTAGGACCCAATTGATATTAGGGTCCTAAGGTAAAGTAAATTGCATATTGTAGGTTAGTCCAAGTGGACATACCCCTATATAGTACTTGGATAGTGGTTATTCTAGGCACATGACTGGGACAAGGAGAAACATGAAGAATTACACTCCAATAAAAGATGGACCCAAAGTAATCTTTGAGGGTTCATATAGAGGGGTAACAAGGGGCTATGGTAAGATCACCAATGGCATAGTCACCATCACTAAGGTGGCTTATGTTGAAGGGTTGCAACACAACCTTATAAGCATAAGCAAGCTCTCTGATCTTGGCAATATTATTTTCTTCCAAAAAGAAAAGTGCCTAAATAGTAGGTCAAGTGACCAAGAGGTCATATTAACATGCAATAGGAGTGGAAATGTTTATTGTTTAAATTTCTATGTTTAGAGACAGACTCTCATATTTGTCTAGTGGCAAATGAGAAAGCCTCTAATTTTTTCCTATGGCATAAGAGGCTAGCCCATGTAAATTACAAGACTATTGGTGAGCTCTTCAGCCAAGAGCTTGTTAGGAATGGCCCCAATGTGAAGTGCTCCAAGGAGGGAATATGTGCTGCTAGTCAAAAGGGTAAGTAAACAAAAGCTTCCTTAACGGGCATTGGGACCAAAGATTCTATGAGGTGCCTATACCTCCTGCATACGGACTTATTTGGTCCTATACCAGTTCATAGTCTTGGTAGGAAGGTCTATACCCTTATTGTGGTTGATAACTTTTCCAGGTTTGCATGGGTATTCTTCCTCAAGAGAAAAAATGAAACCCTTGATATCTTCATTAAGTTTGTCAAGCAAATTCAGAATGAGTATAACAGCTCAAAATCAGAAGTGACCATGGGACTGAATTCCAGTCTGATATCATGACAAGGTTCTGTGAAGAGTATAGAATTCATCAAGAATTCTCTTCACCTAGAACACCCCAACAAAATTGGATTGTTGAGAGGAAAAATAGAACTCTCACAGAGGTTGGAAGGACCCTATTGAGTGACACATCTCTCATAGAATATTTTTGGACTAAGGAAGTCAACATTACTTGTCATGTCCTCAACAGAGCCTCTATCACCAAGAGCCTCAAGAAAACTCCCTATGAGATCTTGAAAGGCCGAAACCCAAACCTGAGCTCTCTCAGATTTTTTGGTAGTAAGTGCTATGTGCTTCATAATGGAAAGTCCTGTATAACTAAGTTTGTTGCCAAGTCCTTTGATGGGATTTTTGTTGGGTATAACAACTATAGCAAAGCTTATATGATCAACACCTTGAAAAGCCAAGTTATAGAAGAGTCTGTACATGTAGTCTTTGATGAGTCTACCAAGATTTATAGTGAGCTGCTAAGCTACTCTTCTAGTACTGCAAATATAAAAATGTTGGTGGAAAAGCTAGCCATCAAAGATACAGCTCAAGTGATGCAAACTCAAGTGGATATTCCAGAAGGTCCACCAGACACACTTGGAGTAAATAAAGATCAACAAAGAGCTATTTCTGAAGCTATTGCTGAAAGAAGATTGCTGCCTGCATTAAGACATTTAAGAGACCATCCTGCACACTAAATCATTGGTGAAGCTAGCCAAGGTATAGTATCCAGAAGCAAGAATCTAAATACAGCTATGTATGCAAGATTCCTCTTATTGGTGGAGCCAAAGAAGTTTGAAGAGGACAACATAGATTAGTTTTGGATAATGGCTATGCAAGAGGAACTGAACCAATTCAAAAGATGCAAGGTCTGGAAGCTGGTTCAAAGACCACAAGGACATAATTTCATTGGAGTCAAGTGGATCTAGAGGAATAAGCTTGACTAAAATGACATTATAATCAAGAATAAAGCAGGGATAGTGGCTAAGGGGTACATCCTAGAAGAAGGTATTGATTTGGATCAAATCTTTGCCCCTGTAGCAAGACTACAGGCCATCATACTTTTCCATGCATATGCTGCACACAAGGGATTCAAAGACTATAAAATGAATTTAAAGTCAGCCTTCCTGAATGGTGACTTAAGAGAAGAAGTCTATGTTAAGCAGCCTCCAGGTTTTGTTGTTCCTAACTCTGTTGATTTTGATTATAGACTTAGGAAAGCTCTATATGGGCTAAAACAAGCCCCTGAAGCATGGTATGAAACCTTATCTAGCTTCCTCATTGAGAACAAATTCTCAAGGTGGAAGATAAATAAGACCCTATTCCTAAGGGAATATAAGGGTAAGATCATCCTAGTCCAGAGCTATGTAGATGATATAATCTTTGGATCTTCTGATGACAACCACTGCAAGATGTTTGCTAAACTTATGCAGCCGAAGTTTGAGATGAGAAGTATGGGTGAACTAAAGTTCTTCTTGGGTATTCAAGTAAGACAGACTGATGATGGCTTGTCCATATCCAAGTCTAAGTTCACTAGGGAGATAATAAAGAAATTTTGCATGGAGAATTCCTCCACCACAAGAACTCTCATGGGGTCAAGTATGCCTATAGGCAAGGATGAAGCAGGAAAGTATGTTGATGAGACCATGTATAGAGGGATAATAGGCTCCCTTCTATATCTTACTACAAGTAAGCAAGACATCATGTTTGCTACATGTTTTTGTGCTAGGTATCAAGCTTGCCCTAAAGAATCTCACTACTCTGCTGCAAAGAGAATTTTGAGGTATCTTAAGGGCACACTAAATCTTGGCCTGTGGTAACCTAGGAATGAGGAGTTTGAACTAACAGGCTATTCAGATGCAGATTTTACAGGCTACAAAGAGAAAAGAAGGAGCAAATCTGGAACCTGTCAACACTTGCGTGGAAGATAAGTGTCTTGGAGCAGCAAGAAGCAAAACAATATAGCAATCTCAACTGCAGAGTTAGAGTATATCTCAGTAGGTAGCTGTTGTGCTCAGTTGTTGTGGATCAAGCATCATCTCCAGGATTACAACTTTCAGATAAGTAGAAGCCCCCTATTTTGTGATTTTATTAGTGCTATATCAATTGATAAGAATCATTTTCTCACAGCAGGACTAAGCATATTGAGATATGATACCATTTCATTAAGGAGCATGTGGAATGTGAAGACATAACCCTTGAGTTTGTCCCAATAGACAAGCAAGTAGATGACATCTTCACTAAGCAACTAGATGAAGCAAAGTTTAATACTTTCAAGTCTGAGTTGGGTATGTTAAACCGGGTATAGCTTCAGTTGCTCCTTAAATTATTGTAGGCCATATTATATCTTACAGATGGAATTGCTCTTCAATAGAATGTAGACTTTTCAAGGTGTGTACCTTCAATGGTAGTATGGTCTAGTGTTGTCCAGACTGGTGCAAACAACACTGTCTACCAAGAAAAATGACAGATGTTGCTTCAATTGAGGTGGAGCATGTCCAACACTACTCTAAGAACTCTCAAGGTATTCAAACTGCTGCCTATGTTAATTCAAAGAGGGGGAGCAGAATATCCTCCCTGGATATTTACAGATGTCAAAAAGGGGGATAAGAACTTGAATCAGCTTACCAATTAAAGGAATTAAAGTGGTATCATAGGACATGAGAAAAAGGATACAAGTGGTATCACATTCATAAAAAGCAGGAAGCAACTAATAAGGGGGAGCAGGTGTAGGTATTCCCTGCAGACAAGGAAGTGTATTAAAACTTATCTTCCAATCATATCTTTTTTTGCTGAATTATTGCAATTTATTAGTGTATGTTATTCACTCAGATATTTGGTGGAAAGTTTTGACTTCTTCAAATAGGGGGAGATGGTTGGGTCCATTGCCCATAATGTCCTAGATTTAAAGAAGTCAAATATGTCAATGAGCATACACAATGCTGCATTTAATATATGTTCAAGTTCATACATGCAGGTTAGTCCTGGTTACAATGATGGGACTGGTTGCCTAAGTTGCTAAGTCAGGTAAACACTTACCTTAGTGATGGATAGACAGGAATCTTTCTAAGTCCACAAGCATTGAGTGAAGATTACTCAATCTGTGTTAGATGACTTATAGTGCTGAGTTAAGCCTATATAGTCAAAGCCAAAGGAGTTGTAAACAGAAAAAGTAGCTAAGTGCACAGGCGTTGAGTGAAGTATACTCACTCAATACCATACAATAAAAGGCTATGAGACAAGCTAAGTCAGTCAAAGCCACACAAAATTTGTGCTTAAATTTTACTAAGCCCACAGGCATTAATTGAGGCAATCTCACTCAACACCATCTGTTAAAGTGTTGATTGTATCTCATTCCGTTAGAACCTGTGTTTTCAGACATAGAAATTTGGCTAAGTCCAAATGCGTTGAGTGGAGCTCACTCTCTCAAAGCTTTGGTGCAGAAAAATCTTGCTAAGGCAGAAAGCGTTGAGTGAGGCATGCTAACTCAACAATCTCAACGCCATGATTTGAAAAATCTTGCTAAAAGCAAAAGGCATTGAGTGAGGCATGCTCACTCAATGCTCTCAATGCTTAAGATGCTGAAGAAGCAGGAAAATGACTAAGTCATAAGGTGTTGAGTGAGGCATGGTCACTCAACGCTCTTAATGCCACACATGCCGAAAAGGCTAAAGAATGTGTTAAGGCAAAAAGTGTTGAGTGAGGAGTGTTGACTTAACGCTATCAACGACTAGATAGATAGAATTCAGTCTAAGTGTTTTGTCGTAGAGTGAGGCTTGCTCACTCAACGCCAATTCTACTGATGTCCACAGGTGCTGATGTCAACAAAATTGACAAAGTCAACTGATTTCAAATCAAGCACGGAGAAGCTAAAGAATACGACAAAATCTACTGAGAAGCTACTGTACATATTCTTTCATTAAAGCAGGTGAGGCTGGAAGCTATAGGTGGGACCCACTAATCTCTAAGAGTGATCATAGAACTACAAAAGGAAGAGAGGAGCCAAGATGAAAAATAACTTTGAGGGCTTTATCAATTTCAAAAGGTTACGGCCGAACTTCATCTCTCTCGCCATTATTGCCGAGAAAGAGCTTAAAGTAGGAACAAAAACTTTAGTGACATGCTGCTTCTTCATCTACTACAGCATAATTAGACAGATCTTTGATAGAGGAACAAAGTAGAGACATCATTCTCCAATGGGCTCAGGTGGCTGATTAAAGAACACAAGTTCATCTTCTTCATAAGAAAGATCAGAATCTTCATTCTAAGTTTCTTCCAACTGAGGGAGAACTTCTTCTTGCTGCTATGAAGCAAGATAGTGCTGAGATAACTCAGCCCTAGATTTTGACACTGAGAAATTTCCTTGTGTCAAAATAGTCAAATCTTCATCTTTTTGTTATATCCAACTGGATCTGAGCTGTAGGGCCATTTCCCTGAGGTTGGGTAATATTGCCTGAGATGTAGGAGAGTAAAGCTCTCTCAGTTGTAGGATCCAACTGGATACGAGCAATAGGGCCACTGCCCTTAGGTAGGGCAATTTTCCTGAGCGGTAGGAGAGTGTAACTCTCTGAGGTAGGATCCTTTGAATCTGAGGTAGGGCTGTCCTCCCACCCTGAGTGTTGGGCCATTGGTCTGAGGTAAGTGATCTGTTGATCACAGAGTTGTAGGCCCCTCATTGTTGAGTTGCAGGTCTTGGACGAGATTGAGAGATTCTGAGGAGTATGAGGTGTAAGCTCCTTGGGGCAGTGTTTTGTAGAAGTGCATTGACTAACAGGAAGTTGGATATGTGGTAGGAGAGTGGATGTACCCATAAGTTGGGGAACCACTATAAATATGTGTGTGCTTTTCTGTATTGGTTTCTTTATGCAGGTTCTTGAAATTTTAGTCAAATTCAACTGTCTCAATTCCCGAGCAATCGCACCAAAAATCCGAGTTCCTCCTTCTTGATCAATGATAACCGCTGCATTGTCATCATATCGTCTTATCATGCCGTTGTCACGTTTGAGTTCTTTACACGTGCGTACAATCACAGCTCGAATTACTTATGATCTTTCTAGAGGCACTGCTTCTTTGATGACAGCAATAAGAACATCACGACCAATATGAGCATATCGGTGATTACCAGTTCCTATGATTCGAATACACATCAGCTCCACTGTTATCCGCTACATGAAAAAGGGTATGAGGTTGAATCATCTCATTTTTCTTTGAATCTCTTCTTTCAATGTCAGGGAAAAAAGAAAGATTGTCTGTCCAGAGAGAAAGAAACCCGCGGTTTGTTTTTGAATTCTCAATACTCCTTGACCCTATCCTGAAAGAACAAATTGAGTTCGTATAGGCATTTTGCATGCAGCTATGGAAATAGCTGCTTTTCTGATACTCCACTCATTTCAGAAAGTCTTCGGCCCGGTTTCACAACGGATACCCAATATTCGGGGGATCCCTTGCCCGAACCCATACGTGTTTCCGTAGGTGACTTCAAACTACCACCAACACACTTAGTGCTAAAGGAAAAACCAAAAAGAGAATAATAACAGTGAGAGAACCTATTCATCACCCCTAGGTTGTATGTTACCTTGAAAATAAAGACTTTCACCTAATTTAGGCAAGATCCACTCAGATTCATATCTCAAGCTCAATATAAAAGTTATAGCCCTAGAATGGCCCTTTCTAACGAGCGATTGCACATTTTCTGGGGTGATTTGTAGCTCCCGAAAATTAAATTCGAATTTTTTGCTCTAAAAATTGTTAAGCTGTAATTACTGTACAAAATTTGTCCATATCTGTGTTGCTGGGTTCAAACTTGATTTCAGGCATGATAGACTTAGTTCTGAACCTAGGGCTTCGTATGGAATTTATAGGACTCATAAAGAACTTTTTGGTATGTTTTTAAACTTGATGTTTGGAGGTCTATAGCTCTGGGAATCCATCTTCTGTAAGCTATATAGCAAAAGTGTAGATTTTGATAATTCATGAATTTCTCTAAAACTGTTTATCAGAAGTTTAGAAATACAGATATAGATTTGCTTGATGACATTATGGACTTCCCTATGTAGTTTCATAATTTTGATATATTTATAATTATACTTGATGAGAACTGCAATACATATTATAAATTGTTGGGTCATAAATGGTAGTCTTGATGCCTTGAATGTGCTGAAATATTGTGCAAACGCTTGAAATGTTAACCATGACACGGGAAAGAAATATTCAGGGGATTTGTGTTTTCTTAACCACTTAATTAATAACTTGTTCTAGGTCTGGTTGGTGATTGTTGGATATATTATATCCTAGGTTGCATTGCGTAAGGACGCAGTTGAAAGTCCTTGGGAGCTTTTTGGCTCAACGGTACTACATGATTGCATGATTGAATGATAATACGTAGTTGTTGAATAATCATGAGTTGAGGATCACTTGATGTAGGTCTTTGGGCTCACTGATCATCACACCGATGGAAGCTGGCAGATAGAATTTGGCCGGTAAGGCTGGGTTCTTTGTTGCTTTCTTCCCAAAGACCCCTTCCGTGCCTGTAAGCCAGTTGGGCTAGTCACTTTGGTGTTTAATTCTCGAAGACTCCTTCCATGTTGTTAGGCCAGTTTGGCTTGGCACTTGGTGCTCATCTACCCAAAACCCAATTTGTGTCGTAGTACGTAGGAGATCCTATATTGGTGTGGTTAGCGCTGAGGCGTACGGAAGACAAGGCCTGGTAGTCTTTATGCTCGCCTAGTAGTGGAGTTATCCTCTCTACTATCACCATTTGGCCATGATAGGAGAAGCCTGAGAAGGTCTCTAACTCCCAAAAAGTGGTAACTGGGGTCTATGTCAACAATTCAATTAGAGTGCATGTGTACATGGGTGAGTCATCACACATACATTTAATTGCATTACACCGCATAAGATCCTCATTATTTAAATTAGTATTGGTTCTTTTATATGATGAGTTACTTTCACTGTACCCGACAAGGCTTGTAGTCTGGAAACAAGTTTTTTAGTTCATTTTTAGAGGCAGATTTAGTTAGTTTTAGGAAGATTTTGGGTGTCTATTATTAGTATTGTTTGCATTTATTTTCAATATTTTCCATTTCATAATGTAATCTTTAGATTTTTTATTTTAAATTCAAGTATTGCTTTTATTTTAATCTCATCTCTCTCTACCCTTTTTGGGTAATTCCACTATCATAATGAGTAGCTAAACTTCCTTTTGCACTTGATCATAATGAACTTTGGAATAAAATGAATTTTGGTTTTCTTTCAATCATCTAACAAGCCCACTACTTTAATTTTCTTTGGGTTGTCTTTGATTTTAATTTGTTTGAATTCTAGTGGAGCGAGCAAGATTCTAGATCTTTATCCTAGATTTTTCTGAGAGGTTGTGGGTACGGGTAGATCACTAAATATATTTATAATTAGTCTTTGATCCTAGATCTGTATCTTAAATTTTACCAAGAGTTTGTTAATATAGGAAGATCACAAAACATATCTCTAGTTAGTGTTCGATCCTAGATCTATATCCTAGAATTTGTAGAGAGGTTGTGGATATAAGAAGAATGCTCAAGGACAAATGGAGTTATCATGAAATCCTCAATAGAGGATAGACCAAATCTTCTAGAATGTTTTAAAAACCAATAGAGGGGTTCACTGCCTAAAGCAAGCTTAGAGGGTTCGACTAAGCGAGGGGTCTTAATTGTTCCAATTAAGGTTAGACATTAGCAGTATTCTCGAGAGGGGCATTAACCTAATTTGGGAACCACAATGGCCGAAGATAAATTATTATAGCTTGTACTTTAATCTTTTAATCAATGTTCATTTTATCCAAAGGGATTCTAAATCAAGTGCTAGATTTTCTCTCAATTAGTTTAATTGCATTTTTATCCTTGTATTTGCAAACCACATTTTTACATTCCGATAAAATAATAGTAATTTGCGTGAGTAGAAGTAATCAACAGGACTGAAAGAATACGACACTTGATTTTTTATTTTAAAATATCCTATACTATGAATGATAGGTACTCTTGCCTATAATTCGTAGAATTTGGAGATATTATTAATCCTAAATTTTACACATTAGAGTTCCTATGGCTAAGAAATTTATAGCTATTCAGATTAATGATGTAATATTTGTTTTACTTTATTATGCAAAGACTTGGCGGCTCTTTTTGTAAACTGCGCAAGTTCAGCAGATTGTAAATAATTTTTGAATGTAATGATAAGGAAACTTTTTCCAGTTTACCATTATTTATTTCTATTCTTTAGTTTAATATCATCATTTATGGAGGATACTATGATGATGTTGGCGGTCTGTTCATCTAGCAATCTCTTATGGAGAATATCGGTTAGAACTGTATTATTTAGGCCGCCGTGATAGAAAATTTATGAAATTGAGGGGAGTTAAATTTATATCACTAACATATTCTGAAACTTATTAGAAGCTTTATCTATAATGACTTTAATCCTTGGATAAGTGATATGATGTATAATTTCATTTCATGAAGTTCATAGCAAATATATGAAGAAGACCATATTACGGTGAAAACTAGACCGCACGAGTTAACACAACAGGTCATATAGGATGATAAAAATAATCCCAAGATATTCAAGAGAACAAAGTATAAGAGGTCGCATAATTTGATTTGCCACGCCGCAAGAATTAATGAAATTAACCAGACCATATAAGTACCCTATAATATCAGGTCGCAAACAAAATGAATAGATATTGATTATTATTAATTGATATCATTAGTCATAAAGTGATAAAGATAATCTCGATATTTATGAGCTTAGATACATGCATTGGAGATCGCAAGAATTAGTAAGCTTAATAGTAGAAGCCACATAAGATAATGGTATGATCATGTGCGTGCTTAGTGAAATACATCAGTCTACTTTAACTAATATCACAGATTGCATAGACAAACTATAGTCCAGATAATCCAGAATTGTATTCGAATATCTTACCATAAAACTTTATCTACCACATAAGATACCGACAAAGCGACCTATACGGACACAAAAGGTTATACACGCTCAAGGGATACCGCCTAAGGCGAACAATTGGATAGGTGCGTGCAAAGATACTTTACTTTCCTTAGAGAGATCACCATATCTGTATACCTCGGGAGACTTCTATGACCTGTAAACTCAATATTTGGCGGACAAAAGAGAATGAGTTTATAGACTAAGGTGACCGAGTGGGTAGGTCCGTACGGGGCTGTATTACTTTCCTCAAGTAGTCACAAAAGCTGTAAAACCTTCAGTGGATGTACATCTCTCTTATCTAGTGATACAAGAAAAGCTTATCAATTGGGCAGGTGCACGAAGGACAGAATTGCTTTCCTAAGGGAGATCAACTTTGTTGTTGGTCCCCTGTAAGAACTGCTTGAGAGTACCTTGTAGTATTTGATGGACATAGTGTAATATGATTAGTTGGACAGGTACGCGCAGGGCAACATTTCTTTCCTCAGAATTATTATCAAAGCTGTAACGATATCCCTTACGGAGCAGGAAGTGCTTACAATCGCCTAGACCACCCTTGGTTTAGAGGTGTGTTAGATGTCGGTTGCGATCCTAAATCCTAAAGACCTCCGTAATGAGACTTGTTAAGCTTCAACTATATATGTGCGAAAACTCCCTGCTACATGTGGTCCTCAAGGTTTTACGCTAATGACTACAATTCTTGGTGGTTCAAGCAAGACCCAGTGATGTCTCCTTAGTTCAGCAATCTTTCTACTTCGAGATAAAATAAAATAAGACCACTAGAGAAGAAAATGTGTCAGTATGCAGATCTTTGCTGAAATTATCATTAAAGAGTAAATAGATCAAGAAAAAGACATTACTTCAATAATAAAACTATTTAAAATCATCACCACTCCATGAGTGGGAGATGTCTTCTCTATCGTATGTTTGAAGGAGATAGGCTAAATTTTTTAATACCTCTATGATGATGAAAGGACCTACCCAATTTGGGAGTTAATTTACTGATAGCACCGTCTTTGCCTGTTATATCCACCTTCTTTAGCACTAAATCCCCAGCTAGGAATTTCTTGATTCTCACATTTTTATCGAATTATTTGGTCATTGACCTCTTCACCTCTTCCCATCTGACAATTACCTCATCTCGTAGCTCTTTGATTAAGTCCAAGCTGTATTTAACCACTTCATCATTGATTTCGGTCACGAGGGTGTGCAATTGCGCATTATGTTGTCGGGGTAAGCACATTATGCTCCCCATGGCTCTTTTCGACTGTTTCTATTATGTATTGGTGATGGGTGCTTGCGCTCCAATTTTAGTTTTTGCTATGCAGGCGGTGCGTTTTCCCCAAGGCAGGAAATTCCTATTAATTGGAAAACGCACGTTCGTGTGTTTCCTTAGCGCACGTGTTGTTCCCGATAGTGCATTTTGTTGAGCTGGAAAAGATTCGAGTGGAGATTGACAAATATCGTCGAGTTGAGCTCGACGGTGTTCACGCACGGTTAACGCATGATTTCGGCCAAACTGTTCGAGAAGGAAACGCACAGTCTGCATATTGTTCACTGAGTTCCATCTTTCTGTGGTTAATTGTGCGTTTTCCTTCACGCACGGGCATATGCCCCCGTGCGTGGGTAAAACGCACAGTTCCTCGCTATTATTCAATTTTTAGCTCTCTGTCATTACCCATGCGTTTTCCTTCACGCACGGGAGGAAGCGTCCGTGCGCGAGGAAACGAACGGGTCAACGCATCTTCATCGCAAGACATTTTTTGCGCGTTATTAACGCACGGTTAACGCACTGTCATGCGCATAACCGTGCATGACCCTTTTTTCTGACCTGCTTCTATTTAAAATGCAGATTTCTATCCATTAAAGGGGAAAACATTTTCAGCCACACCTGTGCCGATTTAGGGCAAAACTTCGCCATTCCACCTCCGCCCATCATCTTCCACCAAGGAGAGAAGCTCCTTCCATGCTCGAGAATTTTACCTCTCGTCGGTGCTTACTCTCAGCCTTCTCCTTCATCTATTAGCTCCATTACAAGTTTTGATGCAATAACAAATAAGCAAAGGGAATCTTGCAACCTTCTTCCGGATCATGACACGAAGAAGATGGGTCCATTGGAGGGTTGTGATAGCCATCTTTACCCCAGAGGTAGTTGAGGTCCGAGCTTGGATGCGGACTGACAACCTAGCGACTCCTTCCGTAACTCCTCGACGAGCCATCGGATTCGGTCGATTTTTTGACTTATTCTTGCTTTCTTGTTGTATATGTGTGGTTGAATCTTCTTCTGTAAATTATATTTCACTTAAGTTGTAAGCGTACTTTTTTCATGTCTATGTGATTCTATTTCGCTTTAATGTTTTAGTTGCTTGAGTAGCTCCCGTATTTTCCACCTACCATCATAGTTAGTGTTGTCTCTCTAGTGATTGCTAGATGTGCGTGTTGCAAAGAGGTGTTTGCGACCCTCAATCTGTTGTTCTATTCATTCCTTACGCCTGCCTACTCTTCCATTCCACCGAGCGAAGCAGTACATAGCGGCCTGCATAGAAGTAGATTTAATTAGCTTTTATTTTATTGCAACTAAAATCAAAACCCTTAGGATTGTAATCTCAATTCCTCCTTGAAAGACAAACTCCACCTTGCGGTGTTCCTTGAGAGATTCGATACTTGGAAAAGCCTCCCCATTTTATATTACTTATGCGAGTGGTACACTTGCTGTAAGTGCTTTAAGTTTTTGGGGTCGTTACCGGGGAACAATATCGTGTGAGTTTTCGGAAAGAAAGTCTTGTGATTGTTGTTTTCTTATTTTTATTTTATTTTAAGTGCTTAATATTTCTTTCGTTTATTTATTTTTATCCCTTTTATGATTTTGGCTTATCAAGCGGGTACGTGTTATTTTTATTTTAGCCATGATACACTTTTTCAACAAATATTTCTGTTTGTTATGTATTCTATTTCTGAGTGCCGTCTCTTTGACACTTTGCGCCGATACATCAACGTCATGGCTATTTTAAATGCTGAGCATTGTATTAGGTGTTTGCTATGTCAAGGTATAGGCCACGTGTTGAAGGATTTCCCTCGTTTGTACGATACTTCTCCCTTTGAGGGCGTGTTTGCAGCAACCCCCCCCCCCCATTTGCGGGGGACTACTGAGGACAGGCCTACTAGGGTGTTGCCAAGCCCATACACTATCACACATCTTGCTCGTTCTTTACCCATTGATATTACCATGTCCATGTGATTCAATTCCTCTTTACTTCTTTAGTTGCTTGAGTAGCACCCGTATTTTCCACCCGCCACCATAGTGGGTGTTGTCGCTCTAGTGATTGCTAGATGCGCGCGTTGCGAAGAGTTGTTTGCGACCCTCAATCCGTTGTACTATTCATTCCTAACACCTTCCTACTCTTCCATTCCATCGAGCGAAGCAGCGCATAGCGGCCTGCATCGGAGTAGATTTAATTAGCTTTTCTTTAATTGCAACTAAAATCAAACCCCTTAGGACTTCAATCTCAAGTCCTCCTCGAAAGAAAAACTACACCTTATGGTGTTCCTTAAGAGATTCGATACTTGGGAAAGCCTCCCCATTTTATATTACTTATGCAAGCGGTACACTTGAAATGCGCATTTGTTATAATAGCAAGTGGGATACTGTGCCGACAGCCAATCTTGCCCAAGACTAAATTCCTGACGATCTGGGTGGTGGTCTTGTCCAATGCTTTTGCCTCAATCCACTTGCTAAAATAATTGATCATGATAATTATGAAGCAATGCTAGCCACTAGCAATCGGGAAGTGTCTGATGTGGTCCATTCCCCAAACTGCGAATGGCCAGGGCGTTGATATAAATTTAAGCTCCTGGGCCGGCTGAACTTGAAGAGGAGGAAACTTCTGGCACTGAACGAACTTCTTGGTATTTTCTTCGGCATCTTTTCTAATTGATGGCTAGAAATTTCCCTGTCTGAGGATTCATTTTTTATATTTCTTTCTACTGAGTGACTGCCACACTCCCCTAAATGTACTTTATGAAGCACAATGGGGATTTCTTATTCCGAGATGTAGCTTGCCAAGGGAGAAAGAAAAGTTCTTCTATATAGAATTCTTGTCAACAAGTAATAATAAGCTTCTTTCCTTCTAAACCACATCATATCTTTCACCGACGGATAAAAATCCCTTATGTATAGATATAATACGAATGGATCCATTAATAGCAGCATTGATAAATCTGCATTAACTCCCCTTCTATTATTGATAGATGAAAGAGTTCTTAGGTCGTCCCTCTTGAAGCGAGACCAATTTTTTATATTTCAGCTACTTACGTATTCTGGGTCCTCGAAATATGTTCAATGATGAAGTTTTGAATCTTCCAATCTTCTTCTTGACTAGCAATTGGTACCTCTTTAGGATCGGCTCCCTCATCTTAAAGTTCCCCATTACCTGTGGAGCCATCACAAGGGAATCTGTTCTAACATGTACCTACTCAACTCCCAACTCTTTTGCAAATCACAAGAAGACCAAGAGTTCTTCATAATCTACTTGGTTGTTCGTGACTAGAAAGATGAATTCCAAGTCCTGTTCTTGCCCAAGGATCCGTCTACATAGATGGTCCAAGAAAATAGAGACTTTTCTACTTGGCTAGGGTCTGCCTCCATTATATGCACAAGGAAATATGCCAGCACTTGTACTTTGATTGCTATCCTTGGCACATAAGATATTTCTAATTCACTCGATTTTATTGCGACTTAGCTAACCTACATGAATGATCTAATTTCTCCAACACGATCCTCAGGGGATGATCAGACACCACCTGGATTGAATGAGCTTGAAAGTATGGACAAAGTCATTGGGCTGACATAACAAGAGCTAGGGCTAGCTTTTTAAATATTGAATATCTGATCTCAGGAACTCTTGAGGATATGACTAATATAGTAAATCAGGAACTTTCTTTTATTTTCCTCTCTGACGAGACCTGAGCTTACTGCATCAAGGCTAACCTTAAACATAATAACAAGGGTACTCCCTTACAAGGACTCTGAATAGGACAGGTTGACGTTAATTGCTTCTTAAGTTGCTCGAAGGATTTGTTGCATTCTTCGTTCCCCTCGAACTATGATGTTCCCCGGAGCATTTTGAAGAATAGAGCGCTCTTATCTCCTACCCTAGAGATGAATCAACTTAAGCTAGCTAATCTCCCACCCAATTGCTAAACTTCTTTCGGACAATGAGGTGGTGCCTTATCAAGGATAGCTTTTACATTGTCATGGTCAGTGCAAGACAAACGAAAGAAAGGAGATTACCAAGAAACTTCACTTTACTTGCTCCGAAAATGCATTTCAATGGATTTAATCTCATTTTGAACCTCTATGGAGTAGTGAACGTCTCTTAAAGGTCTTCTAGATGGGATGAGAATGATTTATTTTTTATGAGAAGGTTGTAAACATACACCTCGAGATTCCTCCCAATTTTGTTGTTTAAACAATATGTCCATCATCCTCTAATAGGTTGCACCAGCATTCTTAAGCTCAAAAGGCATTACGAGATAGCTATAACATCCCTAGTTCGTAATAAATGACGTATGAGAAACGTCATACATATGCATTCTAATCTGGTGATAACCAGAAAATGCATCCAAAAATTTATAAAATTATACCCAACCTCAAAATCTACTAAAGCATCTATCTGAGTCAAGGTGTAATAATCTTTGGGACATGATTTATTGAGTTTATTAAAATCTACACACATTTGCCACTTTCCTCCTATTTTTTAACCATACAACATTTGATATATAGGTAGGATATTGGATTTTTTAAATAAACTTTGCTTTAAAGAGCTTGGTGACCTTCTCCCTGATCGGCTCTGCTAGCTTCGTTGCCACCTCCCTTTTTTGTTGATGTGCAAGCTTGAAATTAGGGTGTATTTTGAGATGGTGGCAAGCGGCATTAGTGTCTACTCCTTGCTTGTCCCCTACCGACAAGGCGAAGACATCCAAATTCTTCAAGAGGCAGGAGATCAGCTGACAATTCTCCTCCTCATGTAGGTCTGAAATGATGACGAGCTTTTTCTCTCCCCCCTTAAAAATGTAGACTTCTCGAGTCACCTGGGCAGGTTACAGGTGAACTCTTTCTCTTGCTTCCTCTTCTGGCACTTCCATAACCTCTGAAGTATTTGATATCTCATGAATAACAGTTGGAAGTTTTGGGGGAGGATTTTGCTCAATCATGTTGACTGTCTTCATGTAGCATTCCCGAGCAAGATTTGGAAGGCTCCTGACTCTGTACTGCCTCCCCTCCACTGCAAATTTGAGGGCAATATGAAAAGTTGATACCACTGCTTGGTATGCATGTAAAATGGGTATTCCGAAGATGGCATAATAACTTGTTGGAGAATCTACCACAATGAAGTGAATCAGCTTTGTAATCCCCCCAAGTGTTACCAGGAGCTTGACACTTCTCTCTACCTCCTTTTTTCCACAAGAAGCCATAGAGTGGCCCTTCAATGAAAAGTAGAGGCTTTACGGTCTTTAGGGCTTCAAAGGTGGGGCAGAAAAGGATGTTGACAAAACTTCTGGTATCAATCAGGATCTTATGTACGGTGTAATTCTCAATATCACATTTGATTACCATGGAATCATCAAAAGGATTTGTATTTGGAGGTAGATTGTCTTAGACAAAAGTAATGGTTCCCCTCTCTAGAGCAATAGAGGAAGTCTAAGGTAGTTCCTACAGGAAAACCCTGGTTATGTTGTACTTCCTGGCTGATTCGTGTCTAATCCCTGTATGGATGCAAAATAAGTGACTGAGGGAGTACTGATCATTTACTTTAATACATTCCCCAGTAGGATTAACATCACTGAAATGGTTAATGCAGCATCTTCTAACTCTATACATTCCCACCTGACCTCTGTTACCTCCTTGCCCTCGGAGGTAATCGATTTAGCAGGTTCTTCCTTCCTGACAAGGTCCTAAAGTTTTCCTTCTGCCAAGATCGACTCTACTAGATGGCGGAGAGCTCTACAATTTTCTGTGAAAATCCGTCTTTCCTTATTGTACTCATATAATAGATTGGGATTTCAGAACATTACACCCGACATTAAGGGAGTTGGCCTTCTAAAGTAGGGCTTTTTTTGTAGAATCTTGACTACCTCGTCCATTAAAACATTAAGAGGAGTAAACAACTCCTACGGATCATCAGATTTATAGGGTTGAATAACTAGAGGCGGAGGTGTCACATGTTGTAGCTGATATACTGGCATGACTTGCGGAGCTGGTGCAAATAGAGCATGTACGACGGCCAAAGACATTCTCTGCTCTAAAAACTGTTGACGGTCGTAGAAAGGTTGTTTTTCATGAAAATTTCTACCTCTCTCAGCATGGGGTTGGAAATAAGACCGAGGAGGTCTCTAAAACTGTTGAGAGCTAGTAGAAGAGGAGTTGGTTGAATCCTTGTTAGCAAGGAGCTTTGCGACATAACCTGGATTACTTCTTTCTCCTCTAATGAACATGTTTGCAAGGTTGTCATTTCTTGATAACTTCTTGGTTCTCTGATGTTTGATTCAAACTTAAGTCAACCTTCTCGAAGGTCATTAATCAGATCCACCCTATAAAGCTCTAGATCGATATTCTGAATCTCCATGATCTCCTTATAAAACGATCCATGAAATGAGCCCAAGACTCATTCTCCCATTATTTGAACTTCAAGAAGGCCACAGGTCCATTTTTCCTTTTTTTGAGGTAGAGAGCTTTAAAAGAAGCTCTTTATGAAGCTCTGTAAAGCAACCAATAGAGTGGCGGTAGAGCCAGTAGAACCACTCTCGTGCTTTTCAGTCAAAGGGCATCATGAGAAGCTTACACTTTGTTGCATCTAAAAGAATCTTTAGTGCAACTACTGATTCGAAGGCATGGATGTGTACTGATGGGTCAATCTCACTGGTATATGACGGTATGCGAGGTTCTCTTAAATTACATGGAGTTGGACCCCATCGAACTCCATCAGTGAATGGGGAAGGTAACTCTACCTCTTCATGGATGGGAGGAAGTGGAGGATATACTCTAATAGGAGTGTCTACTGGAGGATGAGCTTCTGCAGGAGCTATCCCTTGGATATGAAGAACACTCAATGGGCTTCCCAAAGCTGCTTCCCGGAAGAAGGATTTCCAGGTTGTGAAATCTGCTTGAAATTGCCGAAAGGTTGCATCCTAAATAGGTGTTGCGACCTTAACAGGCGGATAGGGAGGAGGAGGGATCATAGAAATTGCTGGGTTGACTGCGGTCTGCTGTGGGGCAAACCACTTGGTATGTTTGGCTAGGGCTCGGCTGATCGCATCAAGCCACTGATGTAACTGCCCATTTTGTTCTAGACCCCTCCTATGTGTTCTGTGTCACCTTAAGTGGCTTGTGGGCTAAGACAAAATGAGAGAAATCCTAAGTAGACTCGACAAACTCGTAATGTTGTCTCAACAAACAGTCGAATAATCTCGAGGAATCATCCATAGTACTAGACAAATGGACTGGGTGTAATTCATTCGTCCAATCTTGATTACTGACTCATTGAACTCATCTAAAGGTCTCGACAAACTCATCGAAAGAACTCGACGTATTCATCAAAAGGACTTGACAAACTCGTCGAAAGGACTCGACGAACTCATTAAAAGGACTCGACGAACCCTTCTTGCTACCTCGATGAATCGTCGAGTGGTCTCGAAGAATCATCAAGAGCACTAGATGAATGGACTTAGTGAATTTCGTATTTACTCTGTTGAGTATTCACGGCCTAGAGGATGGTATAGATTGTCGTGACTTGTCCAGAATGGCGAAAAAATTCTTTAAAAGTCTTACTTTATATTATAACCATTGTCCAATAGGAGAGTGAAACGTGGGGTTGTCATTCCAAGGCAAGGACGAGATTTATACTTACAGAAAGCATTTTTTATACTTCTTCCTCATCATGCTAACAGCTCCACCCTGAAAGAATGAATGAATGGAACAGAACATCGGGATCCGAACACACCATGCTGTTAAGAAGGAAAACCCGACCTATGGCCTGAAATTTGGTGAGCTTCCTACCCTCTCCTTTGGTGCTAGATCATTAGATCCAAAATTAGGAGAGATGTTGGCTAAAGAGAGTATAACATTGGGAGTTTAATGGAGTTTCTTAGGATAAGGACACACTAGATCTTTCGTTCGGTAACGTCCCAATTCGCGCTAGGCCCCTCGCACGAGTTTTGAGTCAAGAGACTTGACTCGGGCTCGTGGCGCACTGGAAAAAGGTGTCAAGTGCGTTGGATGGAGTGTAGGGTTGGGTGATATCCAACGGATCGAAAGGGAATGGCCGAAGGGAAAATCGTCGAGAATACCTGGTGATTCTCGCCGATCGTCGAGTATAGATGAGAATACCTCAATGCCCGATTTCCGATGGGAATGGCCTAAGTGAAAATCGTCGAGAATACCTGGTGATTCTCGCCGATCGTCGAGTATCGATGAGAATACTCAACGCTCTCAATGCCAGATTTCCGATGGGAATGGCCTAAGGGAAAATCGTCGAGAATACCTGGTGATTCTTGCCGATCGTCGAGTATCGATGAGAATACCCAACGCTCTCAACGCCAGATTTTCAATATGTTAGGCTAAGGGAAAATCGCCGGGTATCATTGTTGATACCTGACGAATTCGTCGAGAATTCCTAATGATTCTCGCCGATCGTCGAGAATGACAGATGATTCCCGCCGAATTTGACTTGTGTGTTTTCTTCGCCCAGGTAGATTCGCTGGCTTGCACAGGCGGACCGAACCGGGCTTCGGGATTCGTGCTGGATGATTCCTTGGACCGGGTCACTTCAATATGACCCATTATGAGCGGTCTAATGGGGCATTGACACGTGGCAGAAGATGTAACCTAATATATCGTCTTATAAAGGGACGTTAAAGCCTAACCCTAGCTTTGCGCCGATCAACCCTTGCCGTCATCGTGGATCTCGCGAACTGTCGGTGCTGAGGGAAGTCAAAGCTCTTGGAGGCGGCCTTCTCTCGAGCTCTCTCTCTCTCTTTCCTTTGCCGTGAAGAACAAGCACCAAGCAAGGGATGCCGCAAAGAAGAACGACTAGATCCATTGCCGGGAATGTTGGTACCGCCGGAAACGAGGTGAGCTTCCTCCCCTCTCCCTTGGTGCTAGATATGTAGTTATATTCTAGGAGAGATATCGACTCCATAGAGTCTTGATGGTGAAGAGGAGATTTCTTAGGGAAAGCCATGCCTAGGTTGTTTTCTAGGCTTTTAGTCTTCTTCAACCTCTCCATCATTCAATGTGAAGATGAGAGAGTGATTCGTGGAGAAGTGCTGCTTTGTGAGGGTGAATAAGGGTGGACGAATGTCTGGAGGAGTTTTGGGAGGTAGGTGTAAGAAGGAAGATGAACGGATGTCGTTCATCTCACCTTAAGATGCGTGTAGAAATCTGACTTCTGCACGGAGCGATCTTCGCCGCAAGTTTCGGAGGCATTTTGTTCATATCTGGGTTTTCGAATCAACACGAACGTTGTAGCCCTCGAAGATAACTTTCCAACGAGTGGTTGCACGTTTCCAAGCGATACCGGTAGCCAAGGGAAAGTCCGTTCGAGTCTGCTGCGATTGGGGGAAATATGTCCAGGAAATTTGTATCCTGTACGCAACAGACTTCGAGTCAAATTTCTGATGTGATGCGACCAGATCTGGGCTTTTGACTCAACATGAAAGTCGTAGCCCTCGCGAATACCTTTCCCACAAGGGGTTGAGTGTTTATAGCGGATTCCTGTAGCTCCAGGAATTCTAGGTTTGGTGGCAAGCTATATAATAATAATGTTCATGTTAACTCATGGTTAAGTGTACTCTTGTGAAAGTTATGATGTGCAATTTATATCGTTTGGCTCCTTTGATTATGATGCTATAGTTAACCTTATAAATGTTGTGCTCAACATTGGTAGCCATCTAGGTTAATGGTGATGTGAATTGAGATAGGATGGCTAGTGATCAATGGAGGTTGAGCTTGGTTGTAGATTATATCTATCCTGTGATGAATTGAGGTGATCAATTGAATAGATAGTTGTGAATGAGAGGAACTCTATTGGGAGAGTATTTTGTACCCGGGATCCGAGCCTAATGGGTTTTGTTGATAACCGATGCTTAGAGATGTAGTCTCCCTACGGGTAGCATCGTGTGAGTTGTGATGGTGCATGTGGTGTGTGACAACTTAATGTGTCGCGATACTGAAATAATGAATGTGGCAGGTCTATGGGCTCGCCAGTCGTCACACCGATGGGAGCCAATAGTTAGACCTTTGGCGGTAGGGCTAGACACTTGGTGTCCATAACCCGAGGTCTCCTCCGTGCCATGAGAACGGTTGGGCTTGCGCCTCGTGCGATTCCGAGGTTCCTTCCGATTCAAAATCAAAGGCCAGGTTGGGCTGTGTTCTTGGTGCACATCTACCCAAGACCCCTTCTGAGCCATAGTACGCGTGTGAGCTCCGCTGTTGTGTTCTTAGCGTTGAGGAGTATGGAGGCCTAGGACAGGTAGTGTGGATACCACCTAGTAGTGGAGACGCCCGCTCCACTGTCACTGTCTGGCCACGACGATAGACGCCTGAGAGGTTAGCTACCTGCTCGAAAAGTGGGAACTTCAAGTCTGTGTCGACATAGCAACTTGCATGTGTGTGAACATGGGTCGGTCATTGCATAGCATTCATACCATACCATTCATATCATGCACAAGATCCTTATCGTATAAGTTTGTATGGGCACTGTTATACGATGAGTTACTTTTCTATTAAGCCGAACCTTAACTTATAAGTTTGTATGGGCACTCTTATAAGTTAAGTTATTGTTCCTGTTGTAGATTACCTGCTGATTAATTATTTGATTTAATAGAACTGCTAGCTTACTTCGTAGAGATATTATTCTTACCAGTTCCTTGTCACCTGCTTGATTACTCATGTTATATATATACATATTGTACTGGTTTCCTTTCTCCGCCCGGTGCCGAGGAGTCACCGGGGGAGCGGATGTGAAGCCACTTAGTATCTATGACAAACGGTTGCTACGTCTTCCATTTTAGGAGGAAACCCCGCAGATAGGCCAGCAGCAGGATATCCAGGCCCGGACGATAGGACCTGAGGTGACGGTACCGTCGATACCGTCCGTGACAGTTGTGAGTGTTTTGTTGTAGCCTTCTTGGCAAACAGTTTTTAGACTCTGATATTTTAGAAGCTCGTTATGCTTCTTATTTTCTGCTTCGTTTTGGACTTAAAACAATGTGTGAATTGACTTTCTTTTTATCTTATGATTGGGTTGGCATAGTACATTGATATTGGTTGTAGCCGGCGGAATAGGCATCTTGTAGTATAGACTAACTCGTATGTTAGTGCTACCGCAAGGCAGCTACTCTGGGCATAAGACTCCCCTCGTGTCGTGTTGATAACCGAGGGGAGTCTTATCCCTCGCGAATACCTTTGATTATGATGATATAGTTAACCTTATGACTGTTGTGCTCAACATTGGTAGCCATCTAGGTTAATGGTGATGTGAATTGAGATAGGATGGCTAGTGATCAATGGAGGTTGAGCTTGGTTGTAGATTATATCTATCCTGTGATGAATTGAGGTGATCAATTGAATAGATAGTTGTGAATGAGAGGAACTCTATTGGGAGAGTATTTTATACCCGGGATCCGAGCCTAATGGGTTTTGTTAATAACCGATGCTTAGAGATGTAGTCTCCCTAGGGTAGCATCGAGTGAGTTGTGATGGTGCATGTGGTGTGCGACAACTCGATGGGTCGCGATACTGAAATAATGATTGTGGCAGGTCTATGTGCTCGCCAGTCGTCACACCGATGGGAGCCAATAGTTAGACCTTGGGCAGTAGGGCTAGACACTTGGTGTCCATAACCCGAGGTATCCTCCGCGCCATGAGAACGGTTGGGCTTGCGCCTCGTGCGATTCCAAGGTTCCTTCCGATTCGAAATCAAAGGCCAGGTTGGGCTGTGTTCTTGGTGCACATCTACCCAAGACCCCTTCTGAGACATAGTACGCGTGTGAGCTCCGCTGTTGTGTTCTTAGCGTTGAGGCGTATGGAGGCCTAGGACAGGTAGTGTGGATACCACCTAGTAGTGGAGGCGCCCGCTCCACTGTCACCATCTGGCCACGACGGTAGACGCCTGAGAGGTTAGCTACCAGCTCGAAAAGTGGGAACTTCAAGTCTGTGTCGACATAGCAACTTGCATGTGTGTGAACATGGGTCGGTCATTGCATAGCATTCATACCATACCATTTATATCATGCACAAGATCCTTATCGTATAAGTTTGTATGGGCACTCTTATACGATGAGTTATTTTTCTGTTAAGCCGAACCTTAACTTATAAGTTTTTATGGGCACTCTTATAAGTTAAGTTACTGTTCCTGTTGTAGATTACCTGCTGATTAATTATTTGATTTAATAGAACTGCTAGCTTACTTCGTTGATATATTATTCTTACCAGTTCCTTGTCACCTGCTTGATTACTCCTGTTATATATATACATATTGTACTTGTTTCCTTTCTCCGCCCGGTGCCGAGGAGTCGCCGGGGGAGCGGATGTGAAGCCACTTAGTCTTTATGACTAACAGTTGATATGTCTTCCATTTTAGGAGGAAACCCCGCAAATAGGCCAGCAGCAGGACATCCAGGCCCGGACGACAGGACCTGAGGTGACGGTACCGTCGATACCGTCCGTGACAGTATTGAGTGTTTTGTTGTAGCCTTCTTGGCAAACAGTTTTTAGACTCTGATATTTTAGAAGCTCATTATGCTTCTTATTTTCCGCTTCGTTTTGGACTTAAAACAATATGTGAATTGACTTTCTTTTTATCTTATGATTGGGTTGGCATAGTACATTGATATTGGTTGTAGCCGGCGGAATAGGCGTCTTGTAGTATAGACTAACCCGTGTGTTAGTGCTACCGCAAGGCGGCTACTCTGGGCATAAGACTCCCCTCGTGCCGTGTTTTGTGTTCCGGGAGGGGGGTCTTACACGTTCTAGGGCATCGATCACCACAAAATTATGTTCAATCACTTCCTCTCTTCAATACGAAGGCGACATACTTGAATTCGTAAAGAGCGATGGTATATTAAGGGAGAAAAGGTGGTGAGAAGCTAGATCTCTCTTTAATGTTGGTTGGAGGAAGAAGATGAACAGTACATTCATCTGACTTTAAGATTTATGCAAGAAATTACTTTAATTACTTAATTTAAATCTACCTGTGTGATGTGACGGAATTCAAGCCTTTTGTTGGGTCCATTGCCCATAATGTCCTAGATTTGAAGAAGTAAAAAATGTCAATGAGCATACACTATGTTTTATTTAATATATGTTCAAGTTCATACAGGGAGGTTAGTCCTAGTTATAATGATGGGACATGTAGCATAAGTTGCTACGTCAGGTAAACACTTACCTTAGTGTTGGACATATAGAAATCTATCTAAGTCCACATGCATTGAGTGAAGGTTACTCACTCAATGCTAGATGACTTATATCGCTGAGTGGAGTCTATATAGTCAAAGCCAAGGGAGTGGCAAGCTTAAAATGTGAGTAAGTCCACAGGAGTTGAGTGAAGACTACTCACTCATTGCAATACAGCAAAAGGCAGCGAGACAAGCTCAGTCAGTCAAAGCCACAAAAAATATGCGTTGAAATTTTACTAAGTCCACAGACATAGAGTGAGGCAAGCTCACTCAACGCTATATGTTAAAGCATTGACTGTATCTCATTCAGTTAGAACCTTTGTTTTCAAACAATGAAATTTGTCTAAGTACAAATGCATTGAGTGGAGCTCACTCTCTCAATGCTAAGGTGGAGAAAAATCTGGCTAAAGTAGAAAGCATTGAGTGAGGCAGGATCATTCATTGCTCTCAATGCCATGATTTAGAAAATCTAGCTAAAAGCAAAAGGCATTTAGTGAGGCGTGCTCACTCAATGCTCTCAATGCTTAAGATGGTGAAGAAGCAGGAAAATGACTAAGGAATTGAGTGAGGCCTAGTCACTCAATGCTCTCAACACCAAGCATACAGAAAAGGCTAAAGAATGTGTTAAGGCAAAAATCGTTGAGTGAGGAGTGCTCACTCAACGCTGTCAATGCCTAGATAGACAGAATTTTTTCTATGTGTTTTTCACCTGAGGGAGGCTTGCTCACTCAACACCTATTCTACTGATGCTCGATTTTTGCTAAGTCCACAGGTGCTGATGTCAGAAAAATCAACAAAGTCAATTGATTTCAAATCAAGCATGGAGAAGCTACAAAATACGACAAACTCTGTCGAGAAGCTACAATGCGTCTTCTTTCGTTAAAAAAGGTGCGGCTTGAAGCTGAGGAGGGGCCCATTGATCTCTAAGATCCGTTGATTGGCGAACTACAAAAGGAAGTGATGGGCAAGGACATAAAATAACTTTGAGGGCTTTATCAATTTCAAAAGGTTGCGGTCAAACTTCATCTCTCTCGCCATTATCACCGAGAAAGAGCTTGAAGTCTACCTGCAGGAACAAAAAGTTCAGTGAGCTGCTACTTCTTCATCTGCTATAGCATAATCAGAAAGATCTCTGATAGAGGAATAAAGTAGAGCCATCATTCTTCAGTGGGATCAATTAGCTGATTAAAGAACACAAGTTCATATTCTTCATCAGTAAGGTCAGAATCTTCATTCTGAGTTTCTTCCAACAGAGGGATGAACTTCTTCTTGGTGCTGTGAAGTAAGATACTATTGAGATAAATCATCCCTAGATTTTGACATGGAGAATTTTTCCTGTGTCAAAATAGTCAGATCTTCATCTTTCTGTAATATCCAACTGGATCTGAGCTGTAGGGCTAATGGCCTGAGGTAGGGCAATATTTCCTGAGTTGTAGGAGAGTAAATCTCTCTTAGTTGTAGGATCCAACTGGATCTGAGCAATAGGGCTTCTAGCCTGAGGTTGGGCAATTTTACTTAGCTGTAGGAGGTTATAACTCTCTAAGGTTGGATCCTTTGGATCATAGGTAGGGCTATCCTCCCACCCTGAGTGTAGGTCCATTGGCCCGAGGTAGGTGATCTGTTGATCACTGAGTTGTAGGCCCATTATGGCTGTTTTTTCGGTCTTGGAGGAGACTGAGAGATTCTGAGGGATCTCAGGTGTAAGCTCCTTTGAGCAGCGTTCTGGAGAAGTGCCTTAACTAATAGGAAGTTGGCAAGGTGGGAGGAGTGTGGATGTAACCACAAGTTGGCGAACAACTATAAATCTGTGTGTGCTTTTTTGTATTGTTTTCTTTGTGCATGTTCTTGAATGCAAACTACCACCAACACACTTTCTGCTAAAGGAAAAAACCAAAAAGAGAATAGTAACAGTGATACAACCTATTCACCCCACCTAGGATGTAAGCTACCTTGAAAATAAAGACTTTTAAGTGGTATCATAGGGAGGTTGCTCAAAAAGGATTTCACCATATGAGTGATTCTCATGGGTAGCTTCAGACAGTTCTTATGGGTTTAGGAGTGAACTGCAAGGAGCTAGATGTCATGAAGCTTCCTATCTGCAGGAAAGAAGGTTTTGGCATTTGGAAGGAAAGGTTAGGTTGTTCATGGAAGCAGCGGACCCTAGAATCCTTATAACAGTTAAGGAAGGACCTTTCATCCCTATGAAAGTGTCTGTTCTGGATGCAAAACTCCAGACACCCAAGACTTATACTGAGATGACAAAGGATGAAGTCATTCCTTCCACAATCGACAAGAGGGCCCAAAATTGCATTGTCAGTGCAATTGATGATTCTACCCTTCTGAATCCGATTCACTGCACAAATGCAAAGGAAATGTGGGACACTTTTGTGATCTACTTGAAGGCACAGTGGAAGTTAGAAATGATAGAATGTCCATGCTCAACCAGGAGTATGAAGATTTCAAACAGTCCAAGGGAGAAGACATATCCACCTGTTAATAAAAATTCTTTAGGATTGTGAATGAACTAAGGACCTATGGAAGGATCTTTAGTCATTATGAGCTAAATCATAAGTTCTTGAGGTCTCTCACTAGAGACTGGGAAACAGAAATATGTGCCATATGAGAAGTATCCAAGCTGGGTGACACTCCACCCCACGACCTATTTGGAAAACTGCTCTCATATGAGATGCAGTTAACTGTCAGGATAGAGGAAGAGAGCAACTGCAAGTCTCAGGCTAAACAGAAGTCTGTAGCCTTCAAAGCTGAAGCCACAAGGAAAAGTCGGAGGAACATTCCATATCCTTCAGGAAGACTTATAGATTCAGACTACTCATAATCAGAAGCTTCAGACAGTAGCATGTCTGATGAGGAATTTACTGTCTTCTTTAGGCAGCTCTATAGTCTGATGAAGAAGAAGCCCTTGAATAGCCGACCCTCCTCCTCAACACATAATTGGATGAAATCCTCTAAGGAGGACATGTATGGATATTAACCCAGTAAATAGAATTCCACTAATATTATTTATTACTGCTACAGCAAGCCAGGGCATGTCATTGTTGATTGCCCAGAGAAGAGAAGGGGGAATAGTGAGAAGAAATCACACCAAAAGAAGAAGGGCAAGAAGGAAACGTCCTTTATGGAAAAGAAAGAGAAAAGCTGGGAAGACTCATCATCATCTGAGTCTGAAGAAGAGGAAGCCTACATTGGGCTGGTCGCTACTGCTGCTAAAGATAAAGATGTTATAACAAGAGAAGAATATCCTCCAGAAAGGACAAGAATCACAGTCCATTTGACACTATTAGATAGTGACTCAGAGGTGGATGAAGATGCCCACAACTATAGAGGGCTGATGGTAGTGACAAGTGAAGAAGGCATCCATGATCAGCCTTGTCAAAGTAAGGTACATTCCCTATCAAGTTCTATATCTTGGTTTAAGACTCGTCCTTCTATAGAAGCCTCTTCATCAAATGGTGAAGATGATTCAAGCTCAGAAGGTGATGTCAATCAACTGATTAATAGATATGCTGAACTTCTTGATGCCTTTACAAATTGCAAGAAGTTGACTAATAAAAAGGCTAAGTAGATTTTATCTCTTCAGCTAGTTGCTTCCCAGCTTGCTGAAACAGCTTCTATGCTGAATCAGACCATGAGGGAACTCAGTCAACTGAAAACTCTTTCAAGCATCCAGATGGAGGATATCAAGAGCAAGAATAGTCTCATTAGAGATCTTGAGAAAACAATCTAGATGGAGGAAAGTATTGTAGCCAACTTCTCTCAGCCCAATATTGTATTGCCCTTGATAGACTCTTTCTCCTCATAGAAGGGTAAGAAGGGTTTGGGCTTCAAGAGTAACCCAAGACCAGCCCATCCCAAAGGGAAAGGGAAAGTTCTAGTTGTGGCAATGGCATCTAGGCCACCTTTCCCATTCAAGAGGGTGGTATTCCCTTCAAATTGGTTTCACCCGGAGAGTAAATATGGTCACTATATGAATAGTGCTTCAATAGGTGGAACAAAATATGTTCTTAGTAGTTGTGGAAGGTATAACAGGGTAAGTGCCTGTAAGGCTGCCCATGAAGAAATTCAAATGGCCCATCATTAACCATTTATTTTTAGTGCACAGCCAACTCTCTAAAAATATAGCTGCTGCCTATTCTCAGAACCTGTCAGCATAGAATTTGACCAAGGGTCAGTCTGCCAGCTTACCTAATATGGTTGTTTCTGATGCTATCAAGAGCACACTGTCTAAAAAGACAGTTGATGCTGATAGGATTCAGAAGAGGCCACACAAGCAAGCTAGATGACCATACTTCAGTCAAATCCATATGGAAAATATCAAGAAAATGACTGATGCACCTCTTCCTTCTGTTAAGACTGCAGTCAATCCAGCTGCAAGGCCTACATAGAAAAGAAGATGAAAGAAGGTATGGTAATACCACCTGATGGGTTTGACCAGCTTAGCTCTAGAGGGGGTTGAAAAGAGATTTTAAAACTTTTTTACATAATTAAATTTGCGGAATTAAGATAGTGATATTACTATGTGTAAAAGGTGAAGTGTAGAAAAGAAAACTACAACACACAACACAATAAGTAAAATCTAGAAACACAGACGATACTAGAAATTTATAGTGGTTCCCCTAAACTTGGGTACATCCACTCTTATACCACCCTGGTAGAAATCCACTCAGGTTTTTCATCAGGTGCCCTGCCACCAATTAGGCTATTGCTCAGGTGACCTATCACTACATGATCTATTTTAAGGGAGATCTCACAACCCTTTAGGCTTTTGTTCAGGTGCCAAAAAACCAAATTAAGTCTTTTGATCAGGAGACTTGCAACCAAGGTGAATAACTTTTGAAGGAAGCTAAGAAACCCTTTATACAGTGGGTGAGAATAAAACAAAAACAATATGGAGTTCTTCTCTTTCTCAAACAACTGAGAAGACTAGTGGATTTTTCTTGATGATGTCAAAGCTCCCCATGAGATAGAGATTTGATCACGAAGATGGAAGCTTTGCAGGGTGTGTAGGTCTTCTTGAGAATGATCTCCAGAATGCTTTAGACTAATGGTGATGGTTGTCTTTTGAAAAACCATTGGAGATTCAAAACCGATTATGAAGAAATGTTCTCTTTCTCTTGCGTATTCTCAATTCTGTCACTGCTTCTACTTCTGCTCGTATCAAAGCTTTTGGAAAAATTGTTTTATATTTACTATATTTTCTTGCAGCAAAGTTTGAATTTCCTTCCTTAATTGACTGCTAATTTTTATGAACCTGGACAAACGGTTAGAAGGCCAATAAAATAATTCCTTAACTGTCCCAAGAATTAACCGTATATTAACTTTGTGAAATCCAGAAATTAATGCTGCCATTTGAACCGCTATATTAAGAGAATATAAGCATTAATTACTCAGAGAAAAATAAGCCAAAATATAAGCCTTCATCAATTTGAAATAACTGCAGTGAAGTAGACAATGAACTGACAGTTATCGTCGATCTGAGATCCAAGATCGTCGAACTCAAACCTCTCATTCGTCGAGTTGAGCCTTAAGAACACTGAACTGAATTATTACTTTCCATTCTAGGCTCCTAGATCGTTGAACTGTGATAGAAAAACATCGAACTCAATCCTGATAGAAGATCAGACGTCATCGAGCTCATTTCATCTTTCGTCGATCTCAATTCAGAGAAGAGACTCTGAGATCATCAAACTGAGAATGAAGATCGTTGATCTCACTTCTTAGTTCATCGTACGCCTTCTTTAATAGAGAAAAATTCGGCCTTATTCTGGTTTGTTCAGTCTTCTGATTCTTCTGAGGGATTGGTCAGATCAATATGACTTATTGACCTACCCTATAATATATGAAGACCTAAGACCCTAGACTATACAATGTTGGTCAATCTATGCAACCCTAATAATGAACCTTAGCCCACATCCCTAAAATAGGTGGGGTTCCAATAATCTGCCCCTATTTTGGTGAGGTCACTATGTACAATGCATAAAATAAAGAAAATACAAATATAAAATACAACAACAGATATCTGACAGAATTAACAGAAAATTCAGTAGATATAACTGTATATACACAAAGAATGAAAATTATTCTAAGAACTATCAGAAGGAGGAGCAGAAAAAGATTTAGTAAACTTAATTTTCCTGAAAGGTTTTTCTGCTTCAAGCTTGTACATTTTTAGGTCTTGAGCTCCAAGAAGTATTACAGTTGAAGCTCTTGGAATAACCGCTTCTGGATGTACCTGCATGTAAGCATTAGGATCAAAAAGTTGTTTATCTACCTGAAATTTTTCAAGCTCCTTTTGTCTATATGTAGACATGGTAGTAAACTGAGATGGATCAGCTCCTTCTTTCCTTTCTTTATTCATCTATGATAAGCCTATAATCTCATGGAGTCTTGCCATTCTGAAGTTAGAGTCTAGCTTAGGTTCATATACTGGAGATGGAGGTCTCCCTGGGTTAGCTTGTGAAACATCCTGAGCAGATCTTTTAGCATTCCTGTACATTGTAGACTTTGCTGAAAGTTTATAGAAGGATAATTCTTTGTAGATTTTCCAGCAAAATAAGATCTTGGTGGTCTACATTCATTATACTTTTCAACATATCTGACTTGGTGCTGTCTTCCTTTCCCACTAGAGTAGCCACCTCTAGAATAAGATATAGAGGATCTTCCTTCACTGTGAGGGGCATAGGACTTTGATTGATGGGAGGAGGTTGAGCTAGGTGCATTATTTCCTGAGGCATTTGTAGGAGGAGGAGGAGGAGGAGGTGAGTCCTTCCTGAACATCTTAGTAGGAGCTCTACAAAACTTCTTCCTATCCTTCAGATTTTTTTTACTGGTTCTTAGATAGCTTCATCTAGTTTGGAGTGGTTGGAGTCAAAGGAATATTACATAAAATATTATAAGGAATATCCTTCTTAGAATTGTCAGAAGGAGCTGTTGCAGCCTTAGATACTCACTTCTTCTTCTTTAATTTCCTTTTCCTGGACTTAGTATTCTCTGAATCATCAGAATCCTCTGATTCATCTTCACTAGAATCACTAGGAGGCATATTGTATAAATCATCAATCTGCCTTAATTTCTCTGCTGAAAGAGACACTCCTTGAGCTTGAGCTAGAATTTCTGAACTCTCCTCTACAAATTTTTTTCCTCAACAATCTGCTTATCTTCAGCCATATATTCATCTTGAACTTTATCCATATCAGGGATTGGAGTGGAGGAGAAGACAAAAGTAGGAGGTGAAAATTCCCTAGGATCAGAGAGATCAGTTTGAATGATTGGAGCAATCTGAATCTCAATCTTTATCTCTGGAAGCTCTTAAACTGTAAAATTATCCTAAATGGCCTGTAAAATTTTTGTGCTCACTAGAGCTGTATAGTATACAATGTCTGTGCAATACTGAGGGGAAACAAATGAAAAAATGTTTATATATTAGAGGTCAAAATAATCTAGAACTAAAATTAGGTCAACTTCTGGAGAGATGGAACAGTCTCCAAAAATAATGACCAGAGAATCATCTATCTCTGCAGAATCTGCATCCAAGAAATCTGCAAGCTCTGCATCTGGTATTTCAGTATCAACAATCTTTATTGCTTCTACTACTTCTACTGTTGTTGGTGTTGCTAGAACTGCAGGAGGAGAGACTTCTTCATTGAACGTCACCCCCTGCTTGGTATCTGGAATGTCTGATGCCAGGCCCCTAGATGAAGAAGGGCCAAAAATTGAAGCTAGCTGAGTAGAGAGAGAGGTGATGGAAAGAATTAGAGGTAAATGGCAGCCTCTATGAGAGATTTTATAATTGGGGATAGAAGAGAGATGATGGTAGATGGATGAGATGAGGATGATGGAAGAGATGAGGTGGTGATGCCACATGAAGTACATATATTGAATGAAGTGGATGGAGGTGGGGGCAAAATTAGAGTTGTGATGACTGGACGGATGTCAAGTGGGATATCCATAGAGATGTCATCAACAAATGGAGATGTTGGAGGAGTTTGTATTATTGAGGGGGATGGTTGATGGACTTGAGATGTAGGAGGTGTTGGTGTTATAATGAGATTGAAGGTGGGCGACATCTGCGTAGATATAGAGATGGTGGATGGGATTTCCTGTAAGGAGTGAGGTAGAGGAGATGGAGATGTTATAGAGATGACTATGGAGACATCAATGATGGAGGGTTGTTGAGGAGTTGGTAAAGATGTTAGTCTAGGATATGATGGAGAAGGAGGAATTCCTGGTGCTTCTTCATCTATAGGTGGGGGATTGACTCTAGGAGTCCTTGTGTCCTCAAAAAGTTTAGAGGAAGAGGAGGCCCTGGAAGGGTTGTTGATGGTCCTCTCCCACTTCACAAAAAGGACTGAGGTCAGCCTCTTGGAAGAATTTATGAAAACCGTTGGGGAAACCAACAGTTGGGGACATTTTTCCTGGAGGAAGATGCCCAATATCCTTCCAATACAAACTTCTCTTTTATTATTCTTCTTCTTTACCAAATCAAACAGTATAATGCTCCAATTTACTGATTTCTTATTCACCAGCGCACCCATCAGCAAAAATTGGTGCCTGGTTATGTAATTATGAGCGGTGTGCTTCCCGAGCAGCACCTTGCCGAAAACATCAGCGAGAAACATTTACTCCACCGACAAGTTATTTTCAGCAGCTTACTAGGGTTTCCCTCGGAGTGACCCATCCTTGTAAGCAACTCAGAAAACTCAGTCGAATCCATTTCAAAATCATCATTACCATTTAAAAAATTGAAAAATTCAGATAAAATATCATGAGTTAGAATAACCTCCTGTCAAGATATGGTGTCGACTAGGGTTTGTGCGTCTAGGGATGATGATGTAAAAACCCATTCCTTTATTCCTACAAGTTGCAGCTTCATCCTTGTATTCATAAATTTTTGAAGGTACGGCTCATCGAACAGCATCAGTATGTCCTGGAAGATTTGATCGGTGTGCTTGAAGGAATCCATGTCTATATAAAAACCAGCATCAAACTTCATCCCGGAAAGAGTTGCCACTGAAATCGCCATTGAAATAACCTACAAGGAGAAATAGAGATCAAGTGCAAAAGGAATTGAAAGCGCAGGACAGATTTCATCTAAAACCTAGTTTATAAGGTATTTCGAAGACGAAAAGATGATCTCAGTCCTACGAAATAGGAAAGATCTTCGATCTGAGTTTGACAAAATATTTTAATAGAAAATGAGTTCATCGATCTCAGTCTAAAGAAGATAAATAAATAGTCGATCTCCGTTCGATGAAAAATTCACTAAAGCAGGGATCGTCGATCTCCGTTCGACAAAATCTGTTTCACTAAGTAGTGGTCGTCGAACTCTGTTCGATAAACTCTTCACGAGGAGTTCACAGATCATCAAACTCTGTTCGACGAACTGTCAACAAATCGTTGACCACAGATAAAATTTAAATTAACTCTTCTCCATTAATCATACCTAACTAATTTAAGAATAATAGATGTTTCTTCTCATCTAATGGCTTGGTGAAGATGTCTGCTCTTTATAGATCAGTGGAGATAAAGACAAGATTAATTTTCTTTTTGTCTACACAATCTCTAATGAAATGATGTTTTATTTCTATATGCCTTGTTCTACTATGTTGCATTGGATTTTTTGCTATCGATATAGCAATGGTACTATCACAATATATAGTTGAATTTTTTAAGTTGTATTGATAATCCAGTAGTTGATTCTGAATCCACAAAATCTGTGAGCAACAACTGCTAGCAACTATGTATTCTGCTTTTGCAGTTGAAGTGGACACAGAAGTTTGCTTCGTACAGAACTAGGACACCAACCTATCACCAAGAAACTTACATGTTCCTGATGTGCTTTTTCTGTCCACTCTAAATCCAGCATAGTAAGCATCTGAGAATACAATTAAGTCAAATTCTGACTCTGATGGATATAGAAGTCCTAGATTTCGCCAACCCTTTATATATCTCAAAATCCCTTTTAGCAAAATATAGTGAGATTCTTTAGGGTTCACCTGGAACCTAGCATAAATTCATGTATCAAACATGATGTCTGCCCTACTTGCTATGAGACATAATAGAGACCCAACAATGGCCCTATAAATTTTTTGATCAAAATATTTTCCATGCTCATCAGAATCTATCACATCATTTACAGCCATGGGTGTCTTCTTTACTGAGGCATCACACATCCTAACTCTTTTAATATTCTTCTTAGCATATTCAGATTGGGAGATTAAGATACGATCAGGTGATTGCTTCACTTGGAGACCAAGGAAGTATGAGAGTTCACCCATGCTACTCATCTCAAACTTTGAATGCATAAGGTCAGAAAACCTTTTGCATTGTTTGTGATCAGTTGAGCCAAATATTATGTCATCCACGTATATTTGAACTAACAAAATTTTATCTTTATGATGTCTAATAAAAAGGGTCCTATCTACAATGCCTCTAGAAAATTTATGCTCTAACAGAAAGCTAGCTAAGGTCTCATACCAAGATCTTGGAGCTTGCTTTAAACCATAGAGAGCTTTATGCAATCTAGAGACATAAGAATGATGAGTTGGAGAGATAAAACATGGTGTTTTCTCCACATACACTTTCTCTTTTAGTTCACCATTGAGGAAAGCACTCTTTACCTCATTCTGGTAGTCTTTAAACCTCTTATAGGCAGCATAAGCTAAGAAAATTCTTATGGGTTCAAGCCTTTCCACTGGAGCAAAGGTCTGGAATAGTCAATTCTTTCCTCCTATGAGTAGCCTTGAGCCACTTGCCTTGCCTTGTTCTTTATAATGTTGCCATCAGCATCCAATTTTTTTTCTGAACACCCATTTGGTTCCAATGACTGGTTAGTCTTTGGTTCTATGAACCAAATCCCAAACTATACATCTCTCACATTGATTGAGCTCCTCTTGCATTGCAATGATACAGTGGAGATATCGCTCTACATCTTCGATTGAATGGGGCTCATGTTTAGAAATGAAACAAGCAAACATCAAGTTAGGGTTGAGTTGATGCCTTGTTTGCACACCAGCTGATATGTCTCCAATCACTTGAGATATTGGATGATCCTTAAGTATGACAAGATCAGTGGGAGGAGTTTGAGCTACAGCTTGTAAGATTAATTCCTCTTATGGAATTGGGTTAGGTATTTGGAGTGTGTCAGCAACATCCAAGCTATCTTCTTCACTATCATCTTCCACAACTTGTGGAGAGGGATTAGAAGGCACCTCTTGGGTGAGGTTTATATCATCCAATCTCTCACACAAGTGAGGTACCGGCAAAGAGCTACTGGTAGAAATGTCTTTCTCCTTGTAAAACATGTTAGCTTCATCAAAAGTCACATGGTCTGATTCCTCAATTTTTAAAGTGGATTTATTAAAAATCCTATAAGCCTTGTTGATTTGGAAATATCCTAGAAAAATTCCCTCTGAAGCTTTAGCTTCAAACTTTATAATATGTTTCTTATTATTGTTGTGAATATAACATATACAACCAAATACTTTAAAATAAGTGATTTTAGGTTTCTTCCCTTTAAGCAATTTATAAGGAGTCTTATTCTTAAGTTTATGTATTTAACTTCTGTCCAGTACATAGTTTACTGTGCTCACAGCCTCTGCCCAAAAAGAGAGGGGCATGTAAGCATTTACAAGTAATGTTCCTGCAATCTCAATTAGGGTTCAATTCTTCCTTTCAGCAACCCCATTTTGTTGAGGAGTTCTAGGAGCTGAGAAGTAGTCCCTGATACCTTCCTTCTCATAGAACTCTTGCATAAGAAGAGACTCAAACTCAGTACCATGATCACTTCTGATCAATGCAACTGGAGTAGAGGACTCAATCTATATGGTCTTGAGAAAATCTATAAGAACCTTGAAGTTATCTGACTTAGATCTCAGAAAGAACACACAAGTGAATCTTGAGAAGTCATCTATAATAACTAGAATATAAGATTTCCCTCCAAGGCTTTGTACAGCAATAGGGCCAAAGAGGTCCATATGTAGCAAGTACAAGATCATAGGTGAATCACATTGATTTACAGATTTAATCCTAGATTTAGTTTGCTTGCCTAATTGACCAGCCCTATAGAGGCCTTCCTTCTTATAGGGACCAGAAGGCAATCCTCTAATAAGGTTGTCCCTACATTGCTTAGCAATGTTTTTTAGATTTACATGTCCTAGTCTTTTATGCCATAAATCATTTTGATTTCTAACTTGATTAAAAAGACAAATATCTGAAACAGCTGATTGAAAATTTACTACATATATGTTGCCTTGTCTATTTCCAATTAAAACAGTTTTTTTTCTTTAGTAGAAATAATACAAGAGCTTAAGTTAAAAGATACATGATAACCTTCATCATATAATTTACTTATGGAGATGTGGTTATGCTTTAGTCCAATTATATATGCAACCTTTTTTAAGTTACTACCCCAACCATGACTTCTCCAAAGCCTTTTGTCTAGCTAATATTGAAGTCACCAAAGATCACCTTTGGTCCCAACTTGGACTTGTAATTAATTAAGTTATCCTTGCTGCTAGTCATATGTTTGGAGCATCCACTGTCTAGATACCATTGTTGATTAAAAGCTGGATAGCTCTTCACCTACATAAATAGAAGTTAGTAGTTCTTTATGCAGGTTACCTTGGGTCCTTTAATTTTCTTATATGAAAAACTCGAAATAGTCGAAAATTCAGGTTGGCTTTTATATCATAATGGGTGATATCTCCTAGGGGGAATTTCCCAACTGGTAAAAGGATTAATAAGTTGTCTTGTCAGATTAGAGTTTTTAAAAGAATTGAAATTTTTGTTAACTCTGACTGGGTTCGACGAATAATCATAAGTTCGTCGATTTGCGTTCGACGAAATGGGATGAGATCGTCGATCTCTGCTCAGAGAATGAATATATTCATTTTCCATTTCCCACGTTCTTCGATCGCTGCTCGATGAACCATATAAAGTTTTTCCATCGCAGTAATACGAATTTTTTTTACTATAGTTAGAGTTCATATATCGTCAATCTTGGTTCGACGAACTGTACACATTTCGTCAATCTGAGATCGACAAAATCCGTTGAACATTATTTTTATTCAGATTTTTATTTATATTGTTTTTTCTCTTTTGATTTTTAGATTTGTGAGAAGCATCTGTTGTTTGATTGTTATATATTACCTCTTTTACTTTATCTGATATAAATTTTATGGGGGTTGATAATATATTCTTCTTAAGTATGGGGTAAGCTTGATGAAGCACCTAAGCCCAGCTTGCCATTTAGTCTGGCATTGACTGTGCTTGTGATGTCCATCAACTTATGTCTTCTCCCATTGAGAGATTCCTCAAGTTGCTTGTCCTCACAAAGTTATGTTTTAAGAGAACTGATTTGTTCATTTGCTAAAACTAAATCATCTTTAAGTTTAATGTTTTTACCAAATAGATTATAAAATTCAGTTTTCCTATCTCTCAGTATCTTGATTTCTTTTTCAGATTTTATTAAGTCATTACATAAGGATTTGAATTCAATTTTAAAATCAATAGAATTAAAATCAAAAGAAGAGATTACCTGATCCTCTTCTGACTCAGATTCCTCTTTTGATTCCTCAGATTGTATATCTACTTGATCTTTAGCATCAAGACTGATGCATGAGGCATTGATTGCCATGAGGCAGACTTCCCTTGCCTTGGCTTCTTCTTCATCTTCACTGGAGATGGAAGATGAAGACTCATCATCAGTATCACTCCAGGTTTCAGCAATGAAACCTTTCTCCTTTCTTCTATGTTTGTTGGAGGAGCGTTTGCTTGGGTTCTTCTTATTTTCCTTCTCTTTTCTTCTGTCTCTTTTCTGAGCTTCTTGGCATTCAGGTAGAATGTGCCTAGTCTTTCTGCATCCAAAGCATATAATCTCCTTTGTAGGAGTCTTGTCATATCTTAGTTTGTCATCATTTCTGGATGACCTTCTCCTGAATTATTTCTTCTCCAGTTTGTAGAACCTTTTGTCCAGTAAGCCATCAGCTCTTCATTATCAGGAAGGGTTTCTAAATCTTCAATAGACTTGAAGGCTATGTTGTGCTCCTTCCTTGAGGATGTGGAAGTCTTATGTTTAGCAGCCTCTAGGAATTTGACAAGTGCTCATAAGACTTGAGCTTTCCAAGGAGAGATTCAGTGGAAATCTCATTTAAACTTCTGGCCTCCTTGATTGGCCATATACTTGAATCCCAAGTGCTGGGGAAGCACTGTAATGCCCTGAATCTCAAAAGTGAAATGGGCGGTGTTTGAACCAAGTTCGGGTCTTGGTAGAGTGAACACGGCCTGTGACAAGGGCGTGTCACATGGCCGTGTTGTGCTCGGGTCGTCGAGTTGAGGTCGACGAGCGTTGAGTGCTTGAACACGGCCTGGGACACGGGCGTGTACCAGGGCGTGTCAGGCACACGACATGGGATACGAGCGTGTCACATGGTCGTGTACTTCTCTGGAAAGTTTGGTCCTGTGTCGACTGAGGGACAGAACACGGAACATAGACGTGTACTAGTTGATACGGGCATGTCAAGTTTGACACGGGCGTGTTGCCACCCGTGTCCACTATGGAATGTGATGGTTTGCGTGGCGGTTATTTGCGACACAGCCCCTGGTAACAGGCGTGTCGAGGACCCAACACGAGCATGTCAGGTTAGGACACGGACGTGTCCCAACCCGTGTTCTTTTCTGTGCTCGATATTCGTGGTTGGATCGAGGCACACAACCTGGGACACGGCCATGTGCAAAGCCATGTACGATCTGAAAGCATAGGTGAGATCCTGCTGTGTTAAGTTTGGGAACTGAGGATTAATCCCTCATTTTCTTCCTAAATTCTCTCTTTCTAAGAAGTTAGAGAGAGAAGAGAGCAACAAACAAGGAAGGGAGGAATTCTGCCGCTGGCGGAGCATCGGAGCAACAAATTGAGAACCGACACAAGATTTGTGGAGATAATTCCCTTGCGAAGCATTCCATCTGGCTAATTTCTCATGACACTAAAGCAGACTTCAAGGGTAACGATTCTACACATGGAAATGTGAGGTCCTTTTCTTTTTTGGATAGGAAACCCGCTCCTGCGAGTGTGCGGTGAGTGCTTGGTGTTCCTTGGGCTAGATGTGAATAGTCCCCCTTGTGTTGCATGTAGAATCTGGAATCGAAGTACGGCCTTAGGCAATTTGTGTGAAGCCTACCCGGATGTGGTTGTCTGGATCGGTGATGTTGCATATTGTGTGGATTGTCGGAGAAGACTCCGTTCTTTGTGTTTTCGGGTTTCTACGTGATAGATTGCAGCAGGAATCCTTGGGTATTAACTCCAAGGCGCACCCGGAAAAATGGGAGGAAATGTAATTCTGCTAACTTGGAGGTCGGGGAGCCAGCCTTGAACATAACTGGGTTATGTGATGTTTGGAAAAGAATTAGGATCCATGTGACACGGGCATGTCGGAGGTTGTGTCACAGGCCGTGTACTGGTCGGGTCGTGGGAGTGACGGCGAATGAGTGACACGGCCATGCACACGGTTCTGTTGCAACCCGTGTCGGCCTAGATTTTGTAATTTTGGGCTAAATCACAGTCGTTCTATTTCTTTATTTGGGATCCGACGGCTCCGGGCTGTTGCTGGTAGGTTATATCCGGGAATAGGGTTGTAAAACCCTTATTTTCACTTGGGTTTCTATTTCTAAAAGCTAGATAGAAGAGAGAGCAAGGAGGAAGAAGAAAGAGGTCAACTCCGGCCGCCGGTGGAGCTTCAGAGCTCCGATTCTCGATCCGAGTCTGGATCTGCGTAGGCGAGGACAATATGGTGCTTTCCATCCGGCTAGATCGTCATGGCACTGAGGAGAAATGCTAGGGTAACGATTCTAATCTTGAGCATGTGAAGCTCTTCTTCTTTTGCATGGGAAAACCCATCTCCCGCGAGTGTGCGGCGAGATTGCGGTATTCCTTGGGGTAGATATGTAAAGTCCCCCTTGTTAGAGTCCGGAATTGTAGTTCGGACATAGGCATGATGTGTGAAGCCTACCCGGATGTGTTGGCTTGGATCGGTGATGATTTGCTTTGCATTTTTAGCCGGAGAAGACTCCGAGCGTTTTGATTGTTTTCGGGTTGCTATGCGGTAGAATGCATCAGGGAATCTTTGGGATTAACCCCGAGGTGCACCCAGAAATCTGGACGGAAACGAATTTCTATCATATCGGTGGCCTGAGAGCCAACCGGGCACATAGCGGGGCTATGTACCGTGTTTGAGCGATATTTATAACTGGGGAAGCTTAGCCCGTGTCAAAGGCCAAATGGCAACGGTGGGGTGAGCAACGGGCTGGTGGACCCCTACCCGCTCCATCTTCTTGGTTAAAGCGACCTAAAGTTTTACGTGGGACATGCTGAGGTTTGGAGATCGAGTCTAGGCTATGGCTGAAAAGACTAAATGCTCACGAGGTTGCCGCCCCAAGGGGGTGGTGGTGGAGTCAAGGACCGGACGGGGTTCGGACTGTCTTCGCCGAGTAAGTACCCTGAGAGCATGGGGTTTACGACCGTGTGAGCGTGCAACTGTGATGTGATGCTTATTTCACTATGTTTCTTTCTTGTCTAACAAGTGCAGGGAAGAAGCTTTTCCACCCTGCTTTGGAGGCGGAATCGTTATAATTTGGTCAGCATAGCTGACCGTTGCCTTTGTTTACCACCGTGCGGGGGATTGTTGCTTGCAGGTGTTGCGGAGCCGAGCGATAAATAGCGGGCTAAAGCCCAAGTTGCTGTGCCGGCACTCGAAGGCCAATTTTTGAGTGTTTTCCTTTTGTACTCATGTGTGACTGGCCTGCGTTCCGAGGTTTGGAAGACACTTTTATTAAGCAAACTCTTGTAAGGCCGTAAGGTCAATACTCGTGGATTATACATTCCTATGGGTTATTGTAGTGGACATTCATGCTTGGCTGGGTTCTTTTACTTGTACAACTTAATAATCTGCTTCCGCTAGATGCTCTGTGTAGGACGTTGTGATTGGTTGATTGGTCTCAATAAGTAACCAACCGGTCTGTCCGTAGTATATGCCGTCGGGCCCCAGCCCGACCTACTGCTATATGCTATGTGACGGATAGGGGTGTTAGGAATTGGTATCAGACTACTGGTTTTGGTCAAGCTTACATGAATTCGTGGGTGAATTCACTTTAAGGGGTGGTGAGCACATGTGTGTGCGTCATCGTTATAACATGAAAAGAACCCATGAATGCCCACTTAGGAATAAAAATACACATGTTTGAGGAACCTGCGTGTTCCTATAATTGCTTTTTGCAATTTTGTTCAGTCACTAATGGTGTTTTGAACGTCTATAGGTGTCCGGAAGTGGAGCATGTCAGTCTGAACACACGTTTGCTGAGCAAAGTACTACACCAAGCGACATGCCTGAGACCCCTACTTCTTTGGAAACTATAATAAGAGTGGTTGAAGCGGTGTTATCTGTGACCAATGCACAACATGGAAGTAATGTGCAACCCTTTGTCCCTGAGATGACCCCAACATCGGGCGGTATGTTTGAGCAAAGGGCATTTGGAGGTGAATTAGGGCAGCAGATGAACATGACTGTGGTGCAGGGAGCGCATTCAGTTGACGCATATTTGTAGACGTTCCTTATGATAAGGCACTACCCAGGCATTGAACAGGAAAGCGAGCAATCAATAGTTGATAGATTTTATAATGGTCTGCGCAGCGAGTTGTGTATTCTACTGCTAGGACCAAAGCTATTGGGATTCCGAGCTTTGGTGGAGTCGGCAAGAGCTTTGGAAGTGGAGTTGGCAAAAACTCATCGGATTCAAGTAAATAGGGTACTAGACCCTGCAGGTCCTATAAGGAGTGCCTATCGAAATACGCCGAGACAAGAGGCTGGGTCATCTACTACCCAAACTACCCTCAAGTGTTATTCTTGTGGCAAGAAAGGGCACTTTTCCAGAGATTGTTGGGAGGGTGCTCAGAAGACAATGAAACCTTTGGTAGGAGCAGTTGAAGAGTCTAGTGCAAAGAAGACGATGTTTAAAATGCCAACCTCAAAATCTGGGTATCGTAGGTGGCACAAGAAGGCTAGGAGGTCGGGTCTAGTTCCTTCCTCTAGCACATTTGGAGCGTCTATAGCCCAAACCCTCGGACGCATGCTTTGGCTGTGGAAAGCCGGGACACTATGCCCAGAACTGTCGAAGTGGACGCCCAATGTCCGAAAAGAAGCCGGGAGCAATATCCGAGGAGAAGGAAAAGGTGGTGGCATCCTTGACCAGCAGGAGGCCATGTGGCCGACCGTCAAGAAGACAAGTATGGGTTAATTGTTAGCACTCTAGCTTCTTATACTTGATACCTTATGTGTATTAGCTTAGGACTGGAGGTTATAGGCTTTGGTGGGATTGTTGGTAATCCGGCGAGAGCATTGTTCGATATGGGAGCTTCGCACTCGTTTTGTACGAAAGATTTATATCGCGCATTGGAGTACCTCCTTCGATAGTAAAGGACAAATTGGACGTGTAGTTGCCTAGTGGTCGTTCAATGCGCGCGAAGAGAGAGTCTGTGTCATAAAGGTATGGGTTGGGGGTTTGGAGTTCGACTTGAAAGTGTCATTACTGCCACCATGGGAGGCTGTGAAGCCTTAGCCTACATTGGATAGTTTATCGAGTGTATCCGTATATCCTTATGTGTTTCCCTGACGTTTTCTCGGGAGCCCCACTGTAGCGTGAGATCGATTTCACGATGGAGTTGTGCCAGGTGCCAAACCTGTGTCATGCTCTTCTTATTGGTTGGTACCTAAGGAAATGGCGAAGCTAACGATTCAACTCGACCATTTATTGGAGCAGGGTTAAGTGCGTCCAAGTTTGTCGTCTTGGAGCGCACCGGTCCTTTTCGTTAAGAAGAAGGACGGGATTTTGCGGCTCTGTATCAATTATTGGGAACTGAATAAGTTAACGGAAAAGAGCAAGTGCACGATCTCAAGGATTGATGATCTCTGGATAAGTTGGTCGGTTCATCGGTATACTTAAAGTTGGATCCTAAGTCTGGTAAGTATCAGCTGAGGATAAGGGAAAGCAATGCCCCAAAGCTAGCGTTCGACGCAAGGTATGGGCATTCCAAGTGTGCGATCATGCCGTTCGGGCTAACTAATGCACCATCGGTGTTCATGGAACTGATGAACAGAACGTTTAGGGAGTACCTAGACCACTTTGTGATCGTCTCACCGACGACGTGGTGATATACTCCCAGTGTGAAGGATATCACTTCTGAATATCTACTTTTGGTCTTGTGGACGCTAAGGAGAAACCATTTATACGGCAAGTTCTCCATATACGACTCTTGGGTTACCCTCGGTAGCGCTCCTCGGTCCTATAGTTGGTAGAGTGGGAATGTGTGGGTCCAGCATTGTTAGTCACAATACGAGGGTGGCCTATGTTGCCTCGGTAGCGGAAGTCCAGATTTTTCTGGTGTGGTCGGCTACCACAGGCGCTTCGTAGAGGACTTCTCGCGGATAGAATTACCCCTCACAACGTTGTTAAGGAAAAGCTTTAAAGGTTGTTTAGATGCACGAGTGCGCCCAAGCTTTGAAGGGTTAAAGAGTTGGTTAACCACGACGCCAGTTCTAAGTTCTCCGAGTGGAACCAAAAGCTGTGAGATCTACAGCACTGCCTTGGACAGTGGGTTGGACCGCGTGTTGCTGCAGCGTGGTAATTTTATGACTTATGGCTCGCATTAGCTGAAAGAGCATGAGAGGAATTGTCCAGTCTACAATCTGGAGTTAGCGGTCGTGCTTTTGCACAAAAACTATTGAGGCATTATTTGTACGATGTAAAGGATGATGTTTATATCGATCATAGGAGCCTGATATATCGGTTGGATCAAAAGGATCTGAACTTGAGGCAGCAAAAATGGATGGAGTTCCTGGGGGACTATACGTTCGAAAGTTACTTTGTGCCCATTTTAAGGTAATGTAGTTGCGGATGCGTTGAGACGCAGGGCTCCCGCCCAAGCCAACTATTTGTAGGTTCATGTTGAGAGATTGACCCGGGAGTTGGAGATGTTAGCGATCTCTTGCATTGACAAGCAGACTAACATCGAAGCGTAATTGAACTGGACGGAAGTTCAGTATGACCTGGCTGATCGAATTTGGAAGACTATGGTTTGGGAAGCTGCATGAAGGAAATCATGGGTGCGGCTCGGTGTGTCAAAATCCTAAATCAACGGTTGAAGGTGGGCTACCAAGGAAAGACAATCGTTTGTGAGGCCCAAGCATGGGTAATCTATGGGTGGAGTTATGGTACGATATACCAAGTACTCAACTCACTTGGGAGGCACGAAGTTGTGCCGAAATCTGAAGAAGTTGCTCTGGTGGACAGGACCCTAGCAGGGTGTTGCACTATATGTGACAAAATTCCAGCCTTGCACCTTAGTGAAGGCAGAGTGCCAAAAGCCAAGAGGATTCTTGAAATCTTCGCCTATTCTGGAGTGGGAGTTCGACGTCATACCGATGAACTTTGTGCATGGCTTTCCAAGGTCGCGGTAGGGAAACGACACCTTTTGGGTGATCGTTGTTTGGTTAACACAAGTGTTGCACTTCATTCCGCATAGGAAGGATGATCCGGTGGTGTAGTTGGCAAAGATGTCTATGGATAACATAGTTAGACCGCACCGTGTGCCCCGCAACATCGTGAGCGATTGAGATGGGCGTCTTACGTTCAATGATTGGAGGTGGTTACAGAAAATGCTGGGGACTAAGTTGAAGTTTAGCCCAGTCTTACATCCGCAGACGGATGGGCAGACCGAGAGGGTCAACAGGACGATGGAGGACATACTTCGCATGTGCGTTCTGGACTTCGGGAAGCAGTGGGAAGGCCATCTGTTTTGGTAAAGTTTGTGTACAACATTAACTACCGAGCGAGCATATAAATGGCGCCCTTCGAGACCCTATATGGTCGAAGTTGTCGCATGCCGTTATCGTGGCTAGAAACGGATGACACGAAGTTGTATTTAAAGCAAAAGGTGTTAAACACTACCCCTTTGGTGCGAACCATACGATAACTTTTTCTAATCGCTCAGGAGAGGCAAGCTAAGCACTTTAATTCCACGGATCGGAATGTGGAGTTCGCGGTTGGCGTATTGGGAGCTATAGTCGGGCAAGAATGTTTTGCGGGTGAGACTCTTGAAGAAGCTGAGGCCGAGATACCTTGGACCACTTGAGAGCCCCGGAGCGGATCGGTGTAGCGGCCTAACGCTTAAGGCTATCGATGGAGTTAGTAGTCTACACGATGTAATCCGCTTAGCATTAATCGGAAGGCGGCGCAAGAGCCTTCGAACTTTATCGTGAGTGATCGAGTATTGGTGGAAAAAAATTTACGACTAGGGTCAAGCCCGTTTGTTTTGGAGACCGTGAAGTCGAGCGATATTGTCTCAAGGAGATCAGGATAGTCGTTGTCCGGTGGGACAATTACGGTAGGGAGGAACTCTCTTGAGAGCAATAGCAAGCTATGCTGAAGGAGTACCCGAAGTTTTTCCGCTCAGTTACTGCTTAAAGTTTTCCGTTTTCTTTCCTTTAGTAATTTTGTGGGCGAAATTAATTTAAGAGGGGGAGAGTTGTAATACCCCGAGTCTCAAAGGAGGGACGGGTGACGTTTTAAGCCAAGTCTGGGTTTTGGAACAGGTGACACGGGAGTATCACGGGCGTGACACGGGCGTGACACGGGCGTGACACAGGCGTGTCATGGGCGTGTTCGACCTTGGGTCGCGTGGTCGACGTTTTGGCGATCAACGGTCGTCGGGGGCGGCACACGGCATGGGACACGGGCGTGTCCCAGGGCGTGTCCCGCTCGAGAGGTTTCTGAGTTTTGCACACGGGTCGTGACACGGGTACAGACACGGGCGTGTCACATGTGACACAGGCGTGTCTTATATCGTGTCAAAGGTCGTGTCCAACTCGGGGCAATCCAGGCTGGTGCACATGGGGCGTGACACGGGCCCTGACACGGGTGTGTCGGAGGTTGTGTCACAGGCCATATACTGGTCGGGTCGTGGGAGTGATAGCAAATGAGTGACACGGCCATGCACACGGCCGGGTTGCAACCCGTGTTCGGCCTAGATTTTTTTAATTTTGGGCTAAATCGCAGCTGTTTGATTTCTTGATTTGGGATCCGACGGCTCAGGGCTGTTGCTGGTAGGTTATATCCAGGAATAGGGTTGAAAACCCTTATTTTCACTTGGGTTTCTCTTTCTAAAAGCTAAAGAGAAGGGAGAGCAAAGAGGAAGAAGAAGGAGGTCAACTCCGGCCGCCGGTGGAGCTTCAAAGCTCCAATTCTCGATCCGAGTCTGGATCCGCAAAGGCGAGGCCAATACTGTGCTTTCCATCCGGCTAGATCATCAGGGCGCCGAGGAGAAATGCTAGGGTAATGATTCTCATCTTGAGCATGTGAAGCTCTTCTTCTTTTGCATGGGAAAACCCTTCTCCCGCGAGTGTGCGGCGAGATTGCGGTATTCCTTGGGGTAGATATGTAAAGTCCCCCTTGTTAGAGTCAGGAATTGAAGTACGGAAATAGGCATGATGTGTGAAGCCTACCCGGACGTGTTTGTATGGATCGGTGATGATTTGCTATGCATTTTTAGCAGGAGAATACTTCGAGCGTTTTGATTGTTTTCGGGTTGCTATGCGGTAGAATGCATTAGGGAATCTTGGGGATTAACCCTGAGGTGCACCCGAAAATCTGGACAGAAACGTATTAATGTCGTATCGGTGGCCTGAGAGCCAATCGGGTACATAGCGGGGCTATGTACTGGGTTTGAACGATATTTTGGACTGGGGAAGCATAGCCTGCGTCAAAGGCCAAATGGAAACGACGGGGTGAGCAACGGGCTGGTGGACCCCTACCCGCTCCATCTGCTTGGTTAAAGTGACCTAAAGTTTTACGTGGGACTTGCCGAGGTTTGGAGATCGAGTCTAGGCTACGGCTGAAAAGACTAAATGCTCACGAGGTTGCCGCCCCAAGGGGGTGGTAGTGGAGTCAAGGACCGGACGGGGTTCGGACTGGCTTCGCTGAGTAAGTGCCCTGAGAGCACGGGGTGTACGGCCGTGTGAGCGTGCACCTGTGATGTGATTCTTATTTCACTATGTTACTTGCTTTGCTAACAAGTGCAGGGAAGAAGCTTTGCTGCCCCGGTTTGGGGGCGGAACCATTATAATTTGGTCAACATAGCTGAACGTTGCCTTTGTTTACCACCGTGCGGTGGATTGTTGCTTGCAGGTGCTGCGGAGCCGAGTGGTAAATAGCGGGCTAAAGCCCAAGTTGCTGTGTCGGCCCTCGAAGGCCAATTTTTGAGTGTTTTCCTTTTGTACTCATGTGTGACCGGCCTGCGTGCCGAGGTTTGGAAGACACTTATATTAAGCAAACTCTTGTAAGGCCATAAGGTCAATACTCGTGGATTATACATTCCTATGGGTTATTGTAGTGGACATTCATGCTTGGCTGGGTTCTTTTACTTGTGCAACTTAATAATCTACTTCCGCTAGATTCTCTGTGAAGGACGTTGTGATTCGTTGATTGGTCTCAATAAGTAACCAACCGGTCTGTCCGTAGTATATGGCGTCGGGCCCCGGCCGGACCTACTGCTATATGTTATGTGACGGATAGGGGTGTAATAGGAGGCGCGCCGGCCGATGGCCGCCCGAGGGGGGGGGGGCGGCCGGCCGTGAGGAGGCGGCCGGCCACGGATGGTCGGCCGCGGCCGCCGGCCGCAAGGGAGCGTCCGGCCACATACGGCCGGCCGCGACCGCCGGCCGTGAGGAGGCGGCCGGCCGCAAAGGGGCGGCCGATCCCGGACGGCTTGTCGCGGCCGCCCATGGATGGCCGGCCGCGGCAGCCGGCCGCAACTAGGCCGCCGACCGCAAAGAGGCGGCTAGCCCCGGATGGCCAACCGCGGCCCCCCGCCGCAAGGAGGCCACCGGCCGCAAAGGGGGCGGCCGGCCCCGGTCGGCCGGCCGCGGCCACCGGCCACATGGGGGCGGCCAGACGCTAAATGGGGGGCAGCCGGCCGTGGGAGGCCGAACACCGGCCGCCGCCCGCCCGTAAAGATGGTGGCAGCGGTGGTTGCGATTTGGCGCGGGGGAGTTACAATCTGGTGCGTGGGTGTTACGATCCAGTTTGCGGGAGTTACGATCTGGTGCGCGGGAGTTACGATCTGGTGTGCGGGAGATACGATCTGGTGCACGGGACTTACGATCCGGTGTGCAGGAGTTATGATCTGGTGCGAGGGATTTATGATAATTATCTAAAATTTAAGGGGTACCCATCATTTGCCCCCCAAAATTTCATCATCTTGGAGAGAACGGCAAGCGCGAGAATTTTTTCTTTGCGACGGGGCTAGGAGGCGATGGCCGGAACGGGTGCTGACACCGAGTTGGGCGGCGACAATGACAGTGCTAAGGTAAGATTCCGACCGAAGAGAAGGTCCAGGTACCGGACGAAGCCGGAGGGGCTGAACCCGCGCGCGGGTACGCGTAGGGTTGACCCCACGTGCGGGGCTGCACCCGCGCGCGGGTGGGCGCGGGGCTGACCCTACGCGCGGGTGCGCGCGGGGCTGGTCTGGCACGCAGGGCTGACCCCGCGCTCGGGTGCGCGCGGGGCTTACCCTGCGCGCGGGTGCGCGCTGGGCTGACCCCGCGCGCGGGTACGCGCGGGGCTGACCCCGCGCGCGGGTACGCGCGGGGCTGTACCCGCACGCTTGGGCACGTGGGGCTGAATCCGCGCACAGGGCACGTGTAGGGCACCCTCTCTGCTTACGAGTGGCTCGGCTGCAAGTGCGGGCTGGGCCTGCACGTGCTTTCTGTGCATGCATGGCTCGTATGCGTGGACGCAACGTGCGCTCGGACTCTCTTTTCTGACCTTACTTTTCTGTTCTTTCAGGTTTCCAAGCGGGGCGTGTAGAGCCGTCCTATGCGGCTGCGCTCGAGTCTCTCCCTCGAGCACGTGGATATTTGGAGGAGGCGCTTCAACCTGCCCCCCCCCCCCCCCCCCCGATTTTGAGGTGCGGATCCCCAGTCCTTGAGAGCGGGTGCAATACCCTCCGTGAGGCTAGATGACTCTTTGTGAATCGTCACTTTAGTACGGTTTTCGCCTTCCTGCTTGCGAGAAAGTTGCCGAGATTTTGAAGTTCTGCGTCATTCCTGCATCACAGTTTACACCTCTTAGGATGACGCGGATCATGGGGTTGATCGCATTCTTTCGCGAGCGTAGATCGAGGTTTTCCTTGGATATTTTCAAGGATTGGTGTGAGGTGCGCGCCGACGGCGAGGGCCATGTGGACGTCCTCAGCAACAAGCAGTGGCTGGAGTTTGAGACATGGGCGGATCGTCGTCACGGGAATACCTTGTTCAGATATGTCAGGAACCCAGGCGGATTGCTAGAGGTGTGGAACGCGCTTCCGGATCATTGCCGGCATTCTAGAGGACACAAGCGGGAGTTTACTCCCATCCTTGGTTTTGCAAAGCCCCGAGAGCTAGGGAACATCTTGTACAGCATCTCTACTTTCGTTGATGAGAAGCGCCTGATGTTATGCGGGTTGTCTTATGATTTGGGACGTGCTGCCTCCATTCCTCTCTCCCGTGATAGGAAGAGGAAGCTAGTGTTTGGAGGTCATGGATCTGAGGAGGCGGGTCCTAGCCTTCTGCCGCGACAGGATGTTCCTTCAGAGGGGGCTGCCCCTTGCGGCTCTAGAGTTGGAGGCGAGCCGGATGACGCGGATCTGGAGGTCCTGAGGTCCTCTGCCCCCAGGCCTCCCCAGCACGGGTTGCGGTGCAGCAGGTGGTGAAAGGAAAGAGGGTCTCCTCTTCCTTGGAGGCGATGAACCATGCGGTACGTATGCTCTCAACTTTTGATTAGTGGCTTTTGAGGAAACCTCTTCTGACTTATCCCTTTTCTTTTGCAGATGGAGACTCAGGCGAACATTGCGCTTACATTGAATGACCACTACGTGAGCCGGAAGGACGGCTATATGGCCCTTCAGGGTGAGCTCGGGGAGGCGAAGAGTGCCCTTTAGGATCTGAAGGGGTGACCAGAACGCTATATTTTGGGACTTAGGCAGATTGGGTCTGAGCTGCAGTGCGAACTAGAGGACACCAAAGCTGCGCACAGGGTTGAGAAGACGGCTGTGGAGGAGACTTTGCGTCTTCTAGATGAAGCTCGGGCAGAGCTAGAGTTATCCAGGGCGGAGGTGATGCGCCTTTCCTCCGCGGAGCGGGAGGTTGAGCATAAGGCAGCTGGTCTAGCAGAGTACTGGGACTTTGTGGATTATATGCGAGACTAGTGCCTGATCTCGGAGGAGGTCCGCGAGGAGGTGTGAACCCAGGAGGTGGAGCTAGATATGGAGGACTTGCGGGAAGTCAGTTTCTGCCAGGGGATGGAAAAGAACCTTCGGATGGTGTCCCAGAAGCGGGGATGCGACGTTGCCGGCCTCGGTCTTAAGGATTTGTCAGAGGAGGAGGGCTCCGATGCTGAGGTTGGCGAGGCCGCTGAGTGACAGCTACATCTCTTTGATGCTCTTTGTTGATTTGTATACATGTACTTCTTTGAGTTGGTGGGCTTATCTCTGTCGATTTGTACCTTTGTACTCGATATGTTTGTTGAGTGGTTGTCACTGCTTTTGCTTCTAATTGTTGTGGCTAATTGTTGTCTTAGCCAAGCGCCAACTGTGAGGGGCAGGCCCTGAGTGGTGGAAGAGTGTTTGCTCTGGAAGGTGGTGAAGAGTTGTGGGAGCTCCGGCCTATTGTAAGCGGGAGGCCATATTTGTTTGAACCCCTGCGAGTTGCGGTGAACCAGGTGGCATTGGAGGGGCGTGGCCCCGTAGACCCTGACGATGTTGCAACTTACTACGAGGCTAAGGGTATCCCCTTGTGCCAGGACAGAGAAGCTGAGACTATCGTGCTACGAGCTACGCATAACTGAGGGAGATGGCTCCCGACAACGTCGCAACCTGCTTCGTAGGATAAGGGCGAGCCTTGCCACCATGAGAGCGAGGTCAAAGTCGTCATGCTACAGTCTGCTGGAGACTCATTGTTTGGTCCATTTGGCTACACCGCAACCTGTTGTTAGGCCGAGGATATCGCGTTGTTGGCAGCGCACAATTAGGGGAGCTTGTCCCCGGCGATGTCGCAAACCACTGGGCGGATGAAGGGTGCACCCCTGAACCACGACAGAGAGAGTGAAGCCATCATACCACAGTATGGCTGTGGTTTGTTATATGTGGATTAAGCGTTGCCGGAACCCGATTTAGTTCTGATTGTAGATTAGTTAGGCACGAGGGTTGCTCGTGGATTAGTTTGCACGAGGGTTGCTCGCGCCTTAGTTTGCATGAGGGTGGCTCGTTGATGGGGACGACGACCCACATCTTGATGATGATGCAGTTGATGATGATCCACCGCCACCATCCAAGGATCTGCGACGCCGCAACATTTGTGACGGGCAACGTTACAACCTTCGCCCTCGGCACATGAAGAACTTTAATTAATTTGAGCTTGTCTTATGTTATGTTATTTTTGGACATTTAATCTGGCCTGCGTTTAGCCAGCCTTAGCTACAATTTTTATGTTGGTCTGCATTTAGCCGGCCATTGTTGTTTTTTATTTTGATTGGGCTGCATATAGCCTTTGGTGTGTTCTTGGCTATATATTAAGCCATGAACTAGTGTAAAAGGCAATTTTGGAAGAGAATATTGAAACCCTAAAATCTTTTGCTCCCCTCACTCTCTCTCTCATCTTGTGGCCACCCCCCTCTCTCTCTCTTCCCCCTCCTAAAGTTTTGGCCAAGCCTTGGCCGACCACCTCCCTCCTCCTCCTTCAAGCCGCCGGCCACCTACCTCTCTTCCTCCCCTTTCCTCTTCTCCCACTCCACCCCCTCTCCTCCTCACATATTGCTCTCATATTTTCGGCCAACACCAAGAAGGATCTCCACGGCTCAACAACGGATTGGGAAGGCTCCACCGGGCGTGACACGACGGGTGGACGTGTACATCTTCTTGGCTCATCTCCGGTAGGCTATTGGAGGGAGCGATCATTTGTTGTGGATCCAACATCTCGGATCTATAAACTCTGAGTGGGTAACGAAACCTCCTACCAAGAGTTTTCTCTTCTTAGATTTTTCTTGTCGGTGGTTGAGTTTTGGCGTGACTTTGGAAGCATCGAAATTTTCATGGTTATTTTCTTGCGGATTTGCGTTATCTAGAATATTTCTTTAAACGTACGAAAAAGGATTGGCGATCCTTGCTTTGTTCTTGTTGGGGAAATATCCACCCTTTTCCGAATCAATTTGTTTTGGTGGATTTTTCTTTGGTACAACTCCACGCTCGTCCGGAATAAATATTATTCCCTTTAGCTTGTGTGGGTATAGGCCTATAGCCTATACTCATACTCTAACGGTTGCTAACCGTGCGCTGCGTTAGTAAAAGTAAGCATATTCGAGGCTGCGTTAGTTTTTGTGTTTGGGTAAAGTGGGCGGCGAGGGTCCTTGTTCGTAGACGTGTGTGACCACCGCGATCCGGTGACCTACATCACTCGCGGCTTAGTTTGCACGAGGGTTGCTCGCGGCTTAGTTTGCACAAGGATTGCTCGCGGCTTAGTTTGCACGAGGGTTGCTCGCGGCTTAGTTGGCTATGACCCGAAGAGGCAAGAATCCTTTTTGCGAAGACATGAACACTCTGTAATGGAATAGGCTAGAGTCCCTTATTGGGAGCACAGAACACTCTGTAATGAGCGTGCTACATTGAGGCAGTTGCTATAAGGAGCGCGCTGCCCGGAGGCAGTTGCAGTAAGGAGCGCGTTGCCCGGAGGCAGTTGTTGTAAGGAGCGCGCTGCCCGGAGGCAATTGCTGTAAGGAGAGCGCTTCCTAGAGGTAGTTGCTACAAGGAGCACGCTGTCTGGAAGCTGTTGCAGTAAGGAGCGCGCTGCCCGGAGGAAGTTGTTGTAAGGAGTGCGCTGCCCGGAGGAAGTTGTTGTAAGGAGCGCGCTGCCCGGAGGCAGTTTCTGTAAGGAGCGCGCTGCCCGGAGGCAGTTGTTGTAAGAAGCGCGCTTCCCGGAGGTAGTTACTGTAAGGAGCCCGCTGCCCGGAGGCATTTACTGTAAGGAGCGCGCTGCCCGGAGGCAGTTAATGTAAGGAGCGCGCTGCCCGGAGGATGTTGCTGTAAGGAGTGCGCTGCACGGAGGCAGTTGATGTAAGGAGCGCGCTGACCGGAGGCAGTTGTTGTAAGGAGCGCGCTTCCCGAAGGCAGTTGCTGTAAGGAGCGCGCTGCCCAGAGGCAGTTGTTGTTAGGAGCGCGCTGCCCGGAGGCAGTTGCTGTAAAGAACGCGCTGCCCGGAGGCAGTTGTTGTAAGGATGTCAATGGATGTCATTGTAGTTGCATTTCAAACAGCGTGGACAATTCTTGTCATCAATAGTCCTGAAATGAGAGAAGATTGGTAGAGCCCCGCTGATAGGCACGAATACCCCTCTTGGGTTGGTCGACTTAGGGGTTGCCCCCCAGTTCATCCTAGCGAGCATCTGGCTGATTTCTTGTCAGCGTACTTGGTGCTTATCTCCGTAAGAATATCCCCAGGAGGCCTTGTCTGACGAGACACTCGATTTCCTCTTTAAGCTTTGAGCAATCTTCTGTATCATGTCCTCGTCCCTGGTGGAACTCGCAGTACTTCGTCTGGTTTCCTGTATTTTTAGCGGGGAGACTGAGCTTGCGGAGCACCTCATTGCCTTGAATTGCATAAAATACATTTGTCTGGGAGGTGTTGAGGGGTGTGTAATCCCGGGGCAGCTCATCTCTCTGAGGGTCATGTCGGCGTTGCCCGCTCTGACGCTCTTCTCGGAACCTTCCTTCAAGGTGTTGAGGGGTCAGCTCCTCCCTTTTTCTCTTTTTGTTGCTGTCGAACTGTTGACGATGAGCTTCAATAGCCTCATCGGCTGCAATCTGATCCTGTACGCGGTGTACGAGGTCGGGGTAGCTAGCGACGATTTCCCTCATTAATGCTAAATAGAAGTTGCCCGGACGCAGACCCCCAAGGAACACTCCTCTTAGCAGCTCTAGGCCCACCCCTGGGTTTTGGCGAGCTTCTGCGGAGAACTTGCGGAAGAATTCCTTCAAAGACACCCCTTCGCTCTGGCGGATACTTGATAAGTGGGAATGGTCGAGGACGATCCTCCGATTTGCTATAAACTGATCTATAAACTATTTCGTTAGCTCCGTGAAGTTGGCGATAGAGCCCACCCTCAAGGAGTGAAACCATGTGCGGGCCTGCCCCTTGAGATTGGCTGGAAACACTTAGCAGAGTAACTGATCAGGTATGTTGTAGATCCTCATAATGGTAGTGAAGTGGTTGACATGTTCCAACGGGTCGTCAGTTCCATCAAAAGTTTCGATATCGGGCAGTTTGAAACCACAAGGAATGGGATGAGCAAAGATTTGTGGTGTGAGGGGGAGCCTTGGCAGAGTGTCCAGTGAGTATGAATATCAAGTTGGCTGGCTTGTCGATATTCTTGTGCGATCATCTCCTGAATTTCTTCCCGAGTAAACTTCTCGTGTGGGGTAAGTTGGCCTAGTCTCCCCGGTTGCGGCGGTGTCTCCCAGTTTCATCTTTGGTAGCCGGGTGAGTGGGGATATCAGCGCCAAAGTATTCTTCGGGTGCCTCTTGTCTTGGAGCTTCCTGATCCCTGTCATGATTTGTCAGTTGCGAGTTGACTGGGGCTGGAGGGGGAGCAGGAGGCGTTCGCCGATTCCTGAGCAGATCGGCACTTCGCTCTTTCTTCTTTGGGCGGCGCTTAGAGGAGGACCTGCCAAGTTAGTGAGTGAAAGAGGAGGAGAGGAGGAGCGTAGAGAGAGAAGCTCTAGGCAAAGGTAGGAATGAATGGAGAGAAAGTGAAGGAGAGAATGAAGTCGGATCCCCTAAAATGAACTATCAGGGGTGCTTATATAGGGTTTCCAAGGTGGTTAGGGTGATTAGGGTGGTTACGGTGGTTAATCGCAGATCGGAGGGCCGCGATCACTTGTGATGATCGGAGGATCGTGATGGCCCGCCATGATCGGACGGTGGAGAAAAGGACAACCCACGATGGCGGTCGAAGGAGGCGCGCAAGCCGATGGCCGCCCGAGGGAGGGGGGGGCGGCCGGCCACGAGGAGGCAGCCGGCCACGGATGGTCGTCCGCGGCCGCCGGCCGCAAGGGGACGGCCGGCCGCGGCCTCCGGCCGTGAGGAGGCCGCCGACCGCAAAGGGGCGGCTGGTCCCGAAAGGCCGGTCGCGGCCATCGACCGCAAGGATGCGGCCGGCTGCGCCAGCCGTCCGGAAGGAGGCGGCCAGCTGAGGCCTCTGGCCGTAAAGAGGCGGCCGGCCCCGGATGGCCTATCGCGACCGCCGACCGCAAGGAGGCCGCCGACAGCAAAGGGGGCGGCCGGCCCCAGTCAGGCCGGCCGCGGCTGCCGGCCGCATGGGGGAGGCCAGGCGCTAAAAGGGGGGCGGGCGGCCGTGGGAGGCCGACCACCTGCCGCCGCCCTCCCGTAAAGATGGCGGCGGCGGTGGTTGCGATTTGGCGCGGGGGAGTTACAATTCGGTGCGTGGGAGTTACGATCCGGTGCGCGGGAGTTACGATCCGGTGCGCAGGAGTTACGATCTAGTGCGCGGGAGTTACAATCGGTGCGTGGGAGTTACGATCCGGTGCGCGGGAGTTATGATAATTATCTAAAATTTAAGGGGTACCCATCACAAATATTCATAAAATATTTTGTTTTAAAATGTAAATCTTTTTTAAAAATAATCTCTCTCTTTCCCCCCTCTCTTCTTTGTAAATAACACATCTTTCTCTCCCCTTTCTTGTAAATAACTTAAAAAATCAAAAAAATTGAAAATCCAAAAAAGAGAATAACTTTCAAAATCCAAAAAAGATAATATGCAAAAACACAAAAACGATAAAAACCCTAAAATCCCAAAAAATTTATTTATTATGAAACAAATAAATCGAATATCCCATTCCTAACCCTTTTTCGCTCTCCAAAATCTTGTTTCGAGTTTATTTATAAGCGAATTTTATTAATCCTTTATTTACTATTCATTTATTAATTTGAGATCAATAGATTTAGATATCTGGGGTTAAGTTTTAAAAAATTTCTTATGCTTTAATTTTTATTTAGATAAGGGACATGTTTTCAGCACTACTTCTACTTTATCTAAATGATTGCACGTGTATTTTGTTAAAACATAATAGCCTTAGACTTCAATAATGTTTACTCCAAGCTTTATTTTGAAATATAGGAACGTTCGATTTATAAAGGTTGCTCTCAAAAATTATTTATTAAAATCTAGTTTTCTTCTCGAAAAAATAAACTCATCTCCCATTTTTTTCATGTCTTACTTGGCATGATTAATCCCCTCTTATACTTAAAAGAACCTATGTCAATGGGAATAAGATTTCATTCCGTAAACATAGGCATCCAATATTTAAAAAGATTATATGTTATGGAGTAAGAGGATAAAATTCATTACTCATATACATATACATTGGGTTATATGAAGTTGATTCAAAAAAAATTATGTTAGGAAAATAAGATTTCATTTTCCTTAATATTCAAAAAAAAAATTTAGAGGTTTGAGAAAAAATCACCTCACCTCTAAATCTAAGCCCTCTTCATAAACCAAAACAACCCTTAGCTAATTTCGATGATTCTAGAATTAATTTAAAATCTTTTTGAGAGCATAATTTTTAAATTGCATTATTTCCTTTAATTCTTACAAGGTAAAGTTTGTATGATTGCAGTCTATTTTTGTTAACCTAACAAATACAATTTTTGCTTTCTATTTGATTATATTGAGAAGTTTTTAGCTGAAACTCTTCCTTTATTTAAATTTTTGTCATAATTTAGGACTTAGCTCTTAAACCCGGATAATTATTTTGATCTTTCTTTCGATTAATTCAAGTGGTAGCTAAACTTAGGATTTCTTTAATTCCTTATAAGTATATCTCAAACTTTTGCTCTGGAATAGCAAAAGCTTAAGTATGGGGGTATTTGATAAGGTCTAAATATACATATTTTATAGTACTTTATTTAAGTCATTTTAGTTTATTTTTGCTATTTTTATTTAGTTTCGTTCAATAAATTGCTTCTTTTTGTAAATATTCCTCTAAAATAAGTTTATTTGATTTTCTAAAATTATTCAAAAAAAGCCAAAAAAATCAAAGTACACGCCCGTGTCCCATACTAGCACGCCTGTGTCACGCCCGTATCATGCCCCTCAACATTCAACCTTCGTCGATCACAGCTCGATGTTCAACCTTCGTCGATCTCTGCCTGCCACGCCCATGTCCAAAAGCCAGATACGCCCGTGACCACTCCACCCGTCAAAGATCAGTTACTGCCGACATCAAATTTTTAAGGTATCCCTACACGCCCCCTATATGCCCATGACAAAGCTTGTCACACTCGTGACTGCCACGTCACCCATTCCAGATGTTTCCAAAAATAAGTCAGTCAACGAAATTTCCACGACTTCAGCACACCAGACCCAACACGCCCGTGACTTTGGGCGTGTCACCCCCTCTTTTTTGTCTATAAATTAAAAGTTTCTGTAAGCACCAATGTTCACTTTTTTGAGCCATTTTGCTTAGGGTAGGTGTTGCCTTGGTGGATTCCCATGCTTTGTAAGGAGACTTTCTCCCCCTCTCTTTAGTGTTTGTTTTTTTTTGTAACCTTGTTTTTATATTAATGAAATGTTTAGATTTTTGTCTCCTTACCTTATATGAAATTTCATTAAAGTGCCCCACTTTGAGTAATCTTTTATCTCTTATTTTTATTAAGTGTGTGTGAGGGTATGAGTTTAACTTTTAGTTTTATGTTTTCTTTTATGTTTTCATACTTTTGTTTTACTTAGTTTTTTTTTTCTTTTTTTTTTCTTATAGATAGTTGTTATGATAGCTTTAGTGTTTTGCTTTAGTGTTTTGGTTCATTCTTATAGATTTATAAAAATATTTTTAAAGTGGTTTTTATTTTCTTTTAACTTAGTTTATTTTAAGGTTGTAAAACTTTTGGTTCCTTTTAGTTTTATTTCAATTTTTTAAGCATTTTTATGAAATTATAAGAATGAACATGTCATCGTTTTAATTTTTAGAAAACTTTGTTTTTTCTTTTAATTTTTCAAACATTTTGCACGTTTAATTTTTATTTTATCTTTTTATGCATTTCTAGCACGTTCTAGCGGTAGAAATGTAATTGTTTTAATTTTTCGAACACTTCATTTTCACCTTTTTCGCATGTGTGTATGAGTGTATGAGTTAGATTTTTTTGCTTTCTTAAATTCAAGTAGAGTGTGTGTGTTTTATTTATGTAGAGTGTGTGTGTTTCTTTCAAATAGAGTGTGTGCGTGTATGAGATAGCATTTTCAGTTTTAATTTTCCTTCTACTCGTTTGAGTAGGACTCGCAATTTTTCGCTTACTCGTTTGAGTAGGACTTGCACTTTTACTGCTTTCATTTCTAGCTACTCGTTTGAGCAAGACTTGCATTTCACTGCTTTCATTTTTAGCTTTCATTTACTGCTTTCTTTTAATACTTTAATTTCCCGCCTACTCATTTGAGAAGGACACGTACTTTTCAATTATGCAATTTTCTTTTCTTACGTCGTCCCCATTACGATGAGTGGCTAATTGCTCTTAGCCCTCAGTATCGAAGAGAATTGGGACAAATAAAATCTCTTTAAATTATTAAAGGTCATCTTTTTCTCTTTAATTAAAGCACTTAAGGTTTGCCCCGGGTATACGACATGTATGACCATATATCGATGTGTGGGCTCTATTTCTATTGTCCATATGCTATCTTGCTGAGAGGCCATGCGTATAGACCGATCACCCTTGGGTAAAGAGAATTGAGTGCATAACCTCGAGAGAGGAGAAGCGTAATTCTACTTGATTGGGTTTCCCACCCAATGGCGGGGTTCTAAGCATAATGCGGGCATTAAGAGGAATCTTTCGTCAGACTAGCGTTCGGTCAAATAGTCTTAATGTTCAAGTGAGTGATATCCCTATAGCTAGGTGAGCTCATTCTTTTGGAATCTCCACGGCCAAGTCGCCTTTTAATCAATTTAAAATTAAGGATCTCTAATTATTAAAAGTTATTTTAGTTTAAATTCCTTCAGTACCGCTGCGCTATTTATTCATCGTCTTTTTTTGCTTTTATTTTCTGCATTTTTTATAAATATCCTCCTTAGATAAATAATCACACGACAAAATATTATCGGTAAAATAATAGTCCCTCTAGAAAAAGAGTAGAAATAGTCAACCCATCCCTGAGAACAATACGACCCCGATATTCCCCACTCAAATATCCTATACTACACACGATATGTGCACTTGCCTCCTTTCGTTAAAACGAAAAAACTCCCGCGAGCTCCGCCCTCTTATATCTAAATAAAAACCCTTCTCTTCTCTTTTATCTATAAAGTTAAAATAAATAAAAGCGCTCGCGGCACACATCACTTCTCCGGCCAGTACAAGCATAATGAAAACATCACTAATCCTGACCAACCTGTTCAGATGGGCTTCACATACTATGCCTATATTCGTACTTTGATTCCGAACTATATATACAAAAGCTAGGGGGATATACCATATCTACCCGAAGAAAAATATCACGCTCACTGCACACTCGTGGGAGAGAGTTTCCTATGCAAAAGGAAGAGTACTTCGCATGTCCAAGTAGAGAATATTTACCCTTTGCGCTCTCTGATAAGTCCCGTTTATATAGGGATTTTTGGACTCATCTGGGCTAGTTCTCGGGCCTTTTCACTGCAATTTTAGGGACTTAACGTTGATATTTCATTTCTTCTGCGCATCACGCTTAGTGCACCTTTTTTGCCCGTGGGTGCGCAATTGCGCATTCGTTTGCTAGGGCAATGCGCATGGTGCTCCCCAAGGCTCTTTCCAGTATTTTGTTGCTTTTCTATGCTGTTGGAGAGTCCTCCTTTGCTGTGTTTTTGTTACTTGCAGGTGATCAGTTTTCCTCATTTCAAAATTCTGATTTGTGGAAAACGCACGGTCGTGCGTTTTCTTAGAGTGCGGTTACTTCTGATCGTACGTTTTCTGCAAGTTATTCTTGGGGATTGACCAGCCCGTGTGATTCCTTCACGCACGGTTTCTTCAGAAGCACGCGCAAAGGAAATGCACGGTTTTCCTGTAGCTTTTTTTTTAGGCCGTTCTGTGGTTAATCGTGTGTTTTCCTTCACGCACGGGCGGAAGAGCCCGTGCGTGAGTTAAACGCACGATTCCACCTGTTTGCCTACGATCTGTGCATTCTGTTGTTACCTGTGCAATTTCCTTAGCGCACAGGAGGAATCGCCCATGCGTGAGTAAAACGCACGGGTCAACGCTTCTACTTATTCAGGCGTATTCTGAAAGTTAATATCGCACGGTCGTGCGCCAACTTGTGCTAGTGAGCTTGTAACTTGATTACACTGTTTTCTCTTTAGGTTTCAGTAAGGTTTGGTAGTGATATTTTAATATTGGCTTGCATAGTAAACTTCATTTTTGCAAGTGTGGATTGTGTTTGAGCCATTCTAGCGATTGCTAGAAGCGCGCGCTACGAAGAGGTGTTTACGACCCTCGATAGTTCGTTCATCTACGTTATTACTCATTGGAGTGATCCACCCGTACGACGCGGTGACGGCGAACCGCACTAGTTTAATCATGCTTAACGTAGGAACCCAAAACCAAACCCCCTTTTTTCATAGTTGCACTTACACTTGTTTTTCCAAAAGTGAAATCCATGCTCCCTACTTGCACTCCGCATGAGATTGATATCTGGGGAAGCTACTCCCCATCTTTATTACTTAATCATGATCGGTAAACTTTCTGGGAGCGCATCACTCTCTTCGGTGCCATGCCAAAGACCAAGACGGATGAACGCGACCGCAATGATCTTGCCTCCATAGATCCAGACTAGGCTTGCGAATAAGAACTCCAGAACTTCAACGGTGGCGAGATCTCCTTCCTCTTCTTCTTCTTCACTCTCACTTCTCTCTAACCCTTAAGAAGAGAAGGTCCAAAGGAAAATGAGATGTAAGCCCTACACTCTCGGCCATGATAACCTCCAGCCGTCATATCCCTTATTAAAACCAACGGATGACCACGATTAAAAGGAGAAATAAGTTTATGAGAGCTACCGCCGCATGGTAAGAAGTTACCGCCGTGTGGTACCTTAATCGGTTAGCTTCTTAAGGATGTCACCGCCCCCAAAACTCGAATAGGGCATTGACATGTGGATGCGTCATAACTACTCTGCTACCGCTCTGTTGTAAGGCTAACACAGCGCGATAACATCCCGAGAACTTGGCCAAATAAATTGCCAAAACAATTGCCAGTGCTAATTATACAATCGCGCGCTAGCAAGAGCTGAGGCGTTGAGAGTGATGAGAGCATTGAGTGATCTGAGCTACTACCACGCGGTAGTCACTACAGCTGCGTGATACCGTAGAGCTCGACGCTTTCTTGAGAGCTCGACGCACACCCTGGAGCTATCGCCATGCGGTAACTAGCTACTGCCTTATGGTAACCCCCAATAAAGAATCTCACGCCTCAAGAATTTTGGGGCGTTACATTTTTCCTCTCCAACAGATATTTAAGACAGATGTGTATTTAGATTGTCTCAAGGAGATTTTGAAGCAGAATGAAAGTATATCTCTGTATCTCTATGTCTCTGTATATCTATATCTCTCACTTTATTTTTTCAACCTTGAATCAACAATCTCTTGTATATATATATATACTGTCAGGGAAGAATTCAAATATTTGAATTAAAAAATTCTGAAATGCCTGAAGAATCCCTTGAGAATGTAACTGCCTTGGAATTAATTAGAATTAAGACTCTGTGATAAATCCATATTTAATGCTTCCTTAAACAACTATATTCGTTTAGAATATTTAGCATTAAATATCAGAGTTATAACTGACTGTAATTAAGCATTTCAAAACATTTTGCCATCTATATATAGAAATTGCCTGAACGTCGAACTCAGCAGGGAATTCGTCGAACTGAGTCTTGAATTCGTCGAACTGAATTTTCTCTTTCATCGAGCTGAGTCCTGAGTTCTTCGAACTGAGCTTGGCTTTCGTCGAATTGAGCTTTTGAGTTGAGATCAGAGCTCGTCGATCAGAGCTCAGCATTTGCCAAGCTAATCTTCGAGTTAGAAATCTGAGTTCGTCGAACTGAGCTCTGTATTTGTCGAACTGAGCTTCTCTAGAATTCCTTCTGAAGTAATAACCCTGGAAATAACCTATGACCCTAGATTATACAAGTTGGATCAAAATAAACATTCTCAACAAAAAATAGTAATCCTAGCCCAAATTTGTAATAGGGTGTTCCAACAATCACCCCTTATTTGGGTGAGAATACTATCAAAAAATGAAAAACACAAAGCATAATTATCTAACAAAATTATAAATTTTCAGCATATATAAAAAGTGCTTTGAGAAAGTGTAACGCACCCGATTTTTTGATATTTGGTTTAATTCGTTATCTAGCGTGTTTATGATGACAGGGCATTACGTTGACGCATTTTCGGCATATGCCATTGTTAGAGCGTGGTTTTAGCTCTTAGGTTTTTCTGTGTGTGGCTGGGTTTAGCCTGTTTTCAAGATTCCCTAGAGAGTGGGGTCTATTTTGGTGACTCGGTGGAGACTCTTTGGGAAATGCTTTTGTTTTGGCTTCGGGAGGTGTTTGCCCGAGTTTGGTTCGTCGAATCTTAATTTCGCCTACGTTGTTGGGTTCGTAGCGTCGGTATTTAGCTACGTTGTGATTTTTGAAGAAATCCGTGTTGGCGCGAATTTTGGGTCATTTGGACCATTATTTAATAATAAACTATTATTATAATACATATATTTCTAAGTATAAATAGCCTTGTGAATAGACAAACCCTATTCATCATCTTCTTCTTGAAACCATCAGCTGTTACGGGAAGAGCGAGAGCGGCAGTCTTTTCTAAGCTTTCGGCCATTGATTTCTAGAGTGTTGGTGCTCGAAATTGTCATTGGAGGGTAGATTCAGATAGCTCTCACCTAGATCTATGTCTCTATGGTAAGATTTTCCCATTTAGTGAAATTTTGGGTTTTAGGAATTTTTTTTAACCCTCTTTCATCTTGAAAAGTTTCAGGAAGTGTTGCTTTGGTTATCTTGCAGCCATATTCTTGAGGAGGAGCGCTTGCGTGGCTGGATTCGGCGATTTAAGGCAAGTGGTGGTTCCCCCCTTGCTTGTTTTTATTTCACATTTTCTTGATTTCCTCCGGGTACAGAAGCAGAATTAGGGGAGGATATCCTCCTTGTCAAATTCGTTTTCTGTAAATCTTGGGGCAAGTGGTGATTTACACCCCTGCCAAGCTTTCATGTTACTGTTCCTATCCTAATAGGCCGAATAGTGCTTAGCTTAAAAGCAAACTAGTGGTTGTGGTTAGGGAGAATTGTTACAGGAGAAATCTCTTCATTTGTTAGCATAATAGTAAGTTTTTCTTGGTCTAGGTTTTGATTTTGCCAGGAAAAAATTATTAATACTATTAATTAAATTATTGAAAAATTAGTGGTTGCTATAAGTCCAATATCCTCTGTTTAGGTAGGATAACACTTCTGCCAAGTTTCTGTCTTAGGTTTGAGTATAGACTTAGTACTGATATTAAATTTCTAGCCTAAGTGTAAAAGCGTTGCGTGTGTTGTACACACTCAACGCGGCGTTGAGTGTGTTGAGTACACTCAACGCCATCAGATTTTAAAGTTAAGTTTAAAAGCGTTGAGTTTGTTGCACACACTTAACGCGGCGTTGAGTGAGTTTAAGAACTCAATGCCATCAGAATTTAATCTAAGTGTAAAAGCATTGAGTGAGCTGACTATACTCAATGCGGCGTTGAGTGAGCTGACTTCACTTGAAGCGGCGTTGAGTCTGTTGAATGCACTCAACGCCATGCTAAGTGTCTGAGTGGCAAAGGATAAAAGCATTGAGTGAGCTGACTTCACTCAACGTGGCGTTGAGTGTGTTGAAGACACTCAACGTTATCGCTTAATTGCTGTCTAAGTAAGAAAGCGTTGAGTCAGTGGTATTCTCTCAACGCGGTATTGAGTGAAGCCTCTCCATGTACGAATTCTGAGTCTAAGTCAAAAAGCGTCGACAACATTGAGCGGACTCAACGCGGCGTTGAGTGGACTCAACGCGGCGTTGAGTTGTTTGGTTTTTTGCTGAGTTTAGCTGGATGGTGTCGAGTGCATTGACTGCACTCAATGCAGCGTCAAGTGTACTCGACGTGGCGTCGATTGTACTCGACGCGGCGTCGATTTTACTCGACGTGGCATCGATTTTACTCGACGCTTTTCCGTGGACTTAGAATTCTTTTGCCGATTCTTGTCTGATTCCTTAGGAATGGGACTCAGGGTGAATTTTGGGTTTTCTTCCTCATTTTAGAAGAATAATCCAGTGGTTGGTCGAATTTTTACCAGTACATAGATGTTAGGGCCTTTGGTTCTCGATTTTATGCATCTTTGCCCTATGTGGGTTGGTGGATTCTTGTGTGTTGGGCAGGTCCCTTTCACTGTGTGTTGCGACTGCTGGTATATTAGGTAGGTCCCTCCCATCGCTGGGACCGATTTTTCCCCGGTTTTGTCTTTGTCGAGGCATGAGACCACCTTTTCTTGGGCCAAGAAAGCTTTACTATTGGTGTGTTGGGTAGGTCCCTTCCACTGCTTATGTAAGATTTAGCTAGTGTTTTTGCTCTCTAATGGTGAATTGACCAATTGTTTTCTTTCTTTTATGCACGTATTTATTCTTATGTTATTTAATTTTTGATCCTTATAGCACTTAGTGCAACTTGGGATGTTTTATCTTTGTGAGTTCCTTCTTCCCTTCTTTTTCTTTGGGCTTAAATGTTGATGGTTCCTTATAATCATCTACTCATAGGTTGGTAACCCTTTTGACATTTTGTTATCTATTTATAGAATTCTATTGCCACTTGTTTTTTCTTCCTGAGGTGTTCTTTTTTGAATGCTTAAGGTTCAGGGCAGTAGCCGAGTGAGCGGCTAGGTTAAGAAGTTTGTTAGTGGACTGTTATTTTGCAGAGGTTTTCCTCACAGTAGTGAGGTAGTGTTTTGTTGCTTTCAAGTTAGTTCAGGCATACATGCTCTCCAATGGATTCGTGTCAAGTTGTTGATGCACACTGGGGGTTTTCTTTTGAAATGCTAATTACTTCGCTAAGCTTCCTAGTTGACCTGTTTTGTGGTTGTGTTTACTTTCTCTCTGGGAATGTTTATGCTAGGTTACATGTTAGGTATTTTAACTTATAAAAGCATTACTACTAGTATTTCATACATGCCATCTTTCTACAACAAAAATGTTATTTTCTAACTAACGTAAAGACTTTTTCTGTACTTATAATAAATCAAGAGTCTTGCATACCGTGAATTGTCCTTCGGGGATGTTTATGCTCGTGTAGGATGTTAATCTAACATAATCAAAGCATTTCCGCAGTGTATAACTATACTTTTACCCATGGACTAGCTGATACACTATGCCGAGGGATTCGCCCATCTAAACATAAACTGGGTTTTACTTAATAACTTATGGATTACATTTAAACTATAGAGTTGTGAGTCTTGCCTGAGCGCCTGTAGTTATCCCCTGCACGGCATGGAATCACGACACGTATTTTCTCTTACTCTGATATAACTTATATATTAAGAAAATGTGCATTGTGATAGTTGGTATCAGAGGGATGGGTTGTTAGATAATCGTTCAAGCAACCGTCTTTAGTTAGTGTTAGTTGTCTAGTGTCATTTCATACACACATCGATGTGTCATCAGTATGTCTTAGCTGAAGAATGAACACTACACTCATAAGCATGATAAGAAGTATACAGGGCATATAATGTAGTATGGGATGCATAATATGTGTTGGTATATGGATCCACCATAGGTGCCAACATGTGACGGTTATGTAGTATAGGATGCATAACCACCATCACATGGGTTCCCATTAGCATGTTTCTTTTTTCATTGCATGCGATGTTATGTAGTATGGGATGCATAACATTTTATGTGTATGTCGCTCATAACATGCATTAAGTCCTTTTTAGATTGCATAGCACAACATGCATGACATAACATTGCATCAGTACACGTGCCAAGCTAAAGATTTATATGATGACATATGTACACACATGGTTTTAAAGTAAAAGGAATGAAAATTCATGCATTCATGGTCTATGAACATGAGTTAATAGGATGATGTATATCATCCTAGGTTTAAGAATTTTATCATTTATAAAGTTCCGAGAGCAAGTTAGCAGCATGAGCAAGTACTTATGTATGTTTTGTTTGTACTAGGTTGTTTGGTTCTAGCCGTTAAGCTAGGTTTTGATTAGTTATTTATTGTGTTATTAGAATGTCGAGACGACCTACGATGAGGTCGACTCCCCAGTCAGAGGGAGAGTCATCTGGTGCTCAGAATGAGGCCGTGAAAGAAGGATTGTGACAGAGCAATGAAGCTTTGTCTAGGCAAATGTTGGAGGTACAGTCGCATATCCAAGCCTTATTGACTATGGTTACAGGACAGCCACTTAGAGTTCAGGACCCTGTTGTGGGTCAAGGTGTTCCAGTTCCTCCTGCTCCTCTGGTTCCCCAGTTATGCTTCCTCCAGAGATGAATTTCATCTCACATTTACAGCGATTAGGACCCCCCTACCTGTGATAGTAGGGCAGACTTCATGGCTTTGGATGACTAGATTATAACCATCAAGGAGATGTTTTCATACTCGGGAGTTTCTGTCGACCAGAGAGTGATGGTCGCTGCTTATCAACTCAAGGGACATGCAAAGAGCTGGTGGCTGAGGGAAAAGGAAAACTTAAAGGATGGATGTTCACTGGAAGTCTTCAAGGAGCTTTTACTGAAGAAGTTTCTGCCATCGTTCAAGCGAGACTGTTTGTTGATTGATTTCCTGCACTTAAATTTGAGGCATCTCACGTTGAGTGAGTATGAGGTGGAGTTTAGCAAGCTGATCCGGTTCGCCCCAGATTTATTTGTTTCTGAGGCCAGTAGAGTTAAACATTTTCTGGGTGGTCTAAGGGGTGACATACAACAACTAGCAAATGTTTATGGAATAGAAACCTATGCTAAAGCAGTAGAAGCTACTCTGAAGGTCGAAGCAATCGACAATGCTAAGAACCGAGTTCAGTAGTTGAGAAAAGATAAGAGAAAATCTGATGAGGGAAAAAACTCCAAGGAATCTGGTTCTGCTTCTATGAAAAGAAACAATGAGACATGCAGTTTCTGTGGCCGATCAGGCCATCCGTATGAGAAGTGTTTCAAGAGAATAAGAGCTCAGAAGTAGGAGCAGGTTCATGAGATTCAAGGTGCTCGTAATGGAGATTTAGTTTATGCTTCATGCAAATGAAGGGGGCACGATGTTGCCCACTATTGGGGTAAGGAAAGGGGTTACTTTCTGTGCGGACAGAAAGGACATTTCAAGTTGAAGTGCCTGCAGGCTCAGCCCCTGTTGCAACCAGTTCCACTTCAAGCTTTGCCACTACCGCAGCATTTGGACAAGGGAAAGGGGAAGCTGAACGTGGTGTCTCTTGAGGAATCCCGGACGTCTACTCAGGTTATTTCAGGTTAGATTCTAACCTAGTTTTATCTTTTAATTCTTTGCTATAGGTTCAATGTTCATCCCCTTAGTCGCGTATGCAATTATTTTTATAGGAAGGTTTAAGGTAAAGAACCGCTGGGCATGCGTTCTTTTTGACACTGGTGTTACACACTGGTTTGTGTCTAGGAACTTTGTTAAGCATCATCGTCTAACTCTGGATCAAGTTGGCGATGTGTTTCATGTCAAGTTTCCTTCTAGTGATTCAGTGGTATCGGACCAAGGAATTCAAAGTTGTCTGATTCTGCTAGGTGATTTTCTAGCGTTTGCTGATTTGAAGGTGATAGACTTGGAAGATTTTGATGTGATCTTGGGCATGGACTGGTTATCCAAGTATGATGATGTTATCTAGTGCAAGGTTAAGCGCTTGGACTTCAAGATGGACAACAGTCAACCCAGGAGTGTTTATGGTTTTCCGCGCCAAGTTTCTCCGATAATTTCTGCAGTACGTTCTCGGAAGCTGGTGAATTCCGGATATTTTACCTGTTTGGTTTCCGTGTTGGTTACCGATAGTAGTTTGCCGCGAGTTGAGGAGATTGCTGTTGTGCGCAAATTTCCTGATGTATTTCCTGGCAATCTTCATGGTCTTCCACCTGAGAGAGATGTGGAGTTCATCATAGATTTGGAGTTGGGTACTCGTCCTATTGTTAAGGTGTTGTACCATATGGCGCCGCATGAACTGGAGGAGTTGCGTATCCAGTTAGATGATTTGCTTCAGAATAGTTTTATTTGGCCGAGTTCACACCTTGGGGTGCTCCCAATTTGTTTGTAAAGAAAAAAGATGGATCTATGAGGTTGTGCATAGATTACAGAGAATTGAATAAGGTAACTATCAAGAATAGGTATCCCCTATCGAAAATTGATGATTTGTTTGATCAGTTGCATGGTAGCGCTGTGTTTTCAAAGATTGATCTTCTTTCAGGCTACCATCAGTTGAGGATTCGTGAGACGGATATCCCACGGACTACCATTTATTTCGGCACAGACATTTTGAGTTCTTCGTGATGTCTTTTGGTTTGACCAATGCACCCTTTGCCTTCATGGATATGATGAACCGAGTGTTCAAGGATTTCCTGGTCCGTTTTGTGGTCGTTTTCATAGATGACATTTTGGTGTATTCCCGCAATGTTGTGGAGCATGCCCAGCATTTGTGTTTAGTTTTGTCTGCTTTGAGAGAGCATAAATTGTTTACCATGCTGAGCAAGTGTGAGTTTTGGTTGCCTCAAGTTTCTTTCTCAGGTCATGTAGTTAATAGAGATGGGATTTCAGTTGACCCCGAGAAGATAGTTATTGTTATGGATTTGAATAGGCCCACCACACCCAAGGAGAAAAGGAGCTTCCTATGGTTGGTTGGCTATTATAGAAGGTTTATAGAGTGTTTCTCTACGTTGTCTGTGGCATTGACTAAACTGACGCAGAAGAATGCAGCTTTTATCTGGAGCGATAAATGTGAGGAAGCTCTTTAGGAATTAAAGAAGACATTGTGCACTGCTCCGGTGTTGACCTTACCTACAAAAGGAATAGAATATGTCATATATGTAGATGCATCGCATGTCGGACTTGGATGCGTATTTAAGTAAGAAGGCAAGGTAATTGTGTATGGGTCGAGACAGTTAAAGGTACATGAGAGGAACTACCCCACGCATGATCTAGAGTTTATAGCTATAATTTATGCCCTAAAGTTGTGGAGGCACTTGCTATATGGCACATTATGCAAGATTTATACCGATCATAAACATTTAAAATACGTTTTCACTCAAAGGGAGTTGAATCTGTGCCAGCGAAGGTAGTTAGAGTATGTTGCTAATTATGATGTTGAGATTCAATACCATCAAGGAACAGCCAATGTGGTAGTCGACGCCCTGAGTAGAAAGACGGGGAGAATTTTTAACCTCTCCGTGGATTCGCTGGTAGAGGAATTTTTCTTGATGGATATTTCTATTGGAAGTTGTAACTCGTCATGTAGTTTGGAGTTAGCTAAGCCTTCATGGATCGCACTCACAAGACTGCATCAGATTGAAGATCCTGATTTGTTGCACCTTTACAAGAGAACTGAGAAAGGGGAGTTACCAGATTTTTCGATCAATGATGCGGGTACCATGAAGTACCACTACAAATTTTATATCCTTGTTGTTGAGGACATTCGATTTAAGATGTGCAGTCAGGCGCATGGTTCTAGTGTTGCCTGCCACCCAGGTTCTACAAAGATGTATCGAGACCTAAAGCAGATTGTCTGGGTGTTTGGAATGAAGGGTGATATAGCCAGGTTTGTGTCTGAATGTTTTACATGCATGCGTGTTAAGGCCAATCATAGAAGGCATGGTGGCAAGTTGACACCTTTGGATATTCCAAGATGGAAATGGGAGTGTATTTCCATGGAATTCATTATGGGTTTACTGAGATCTCCCCGAGGTCACGATTCTAATTGGGTGATAGTAGATTGACTGACGAAGTGTGCTCACTTTGTGTCGTTTAAGATTGGCTACTCTATGAAGAAGATAGTTGAGTTATATTTAGATGAAGTCATCAGACTGCATGGAGTACAAGTTATCATTGTATCGGATCGAGACTCTAGGTTTACGTCTTGCTTTTGGAAAAGCTTACAAGAAGGGTTGGGTATCGATCTGAGGTATTCCACCGCTTATCATCTGCAGACTAATGGTCAAACAGAGAGAGTAAATCAAATCTTGCAGGATATGATCAGATGTTATATTTTGGACCACGGAAGAGCGTAAGATGAGAGACTCAAATTGATGGAGTTTGCTTAAAATAACAGTTATCAAGACAATTTACAGATGGCCCCGTTTGAGGCCTTATATGGGAGGCGATGCAGAACTCCCTTATTTTGGGCCAAGGTCGGTGAGAGACCGTTGTTAGGTCTTGAAGCACTAGAAGAGATTGAAATATCTATAAAGCTTATTCGAGAGAAGCTTCAGATAGTGCAGGAATATTATGAGAAGAATGTTAATCGGCGTAGGACTGATTTGGAGTTTGTTGTAGGGGACCTAGTTTTTTCTGAAGGTTTCCCCAATGTATGGTGTTAAAAGATTTGGAAAGAATCATAAGTTGGACCCCGAGGTATGTGGGACCTTTTAGGGTTATTGAGCGTATTGGGGTATTAGCTTATAGGCTGGATTTTCCCGCAAATTTTCCTTATGGGCACGATGTGTTTCACGTGAGCTAGTTGCGGAAATGTGTGCTCAGCGACCGACAGATTATTGATGTTGTGCCCTTATTGGAGCCTAATCTTTCCTATGTTGGGGTGCCTGTCCGTATTCTAGATACTCAAGATCGAGTGTTGCGGAGGAAAATCATACCAATGGTTAAAGTTTTGTGGCAAAACCAAGACGTGGAAAGCGCCACTTGGGAGTTGGAGTCAGCTATGAGGGAGGCTCATCCTCATATATTCTCCTAGTTGATTGGTATGTAATCTTTTCAATAACCCTTGGTTATTTCTTTTTATTTTGTAATAGAGGTTTTGTGCGTAAAGTTTCGGGACGAAACTTTATTTTAGGGGGAGTGGTTGTAATGCCCCCGATTTTTCGATATTTGGTTTAATTTGTATCTGGCGTGTTTATGACGTCAGGGCATTACGTTGACGCATTTTCGGCATATGTCGTTGTCAGAGCATGGTTTTAGCTCTTAGGTTTTTCTGTATGTGGCTGGGTATAGCCTGTTTGCAAGATTCCCTAGCGAGTTGGGTCTATTTTGGTGACTCGGTGGAGCCATTTTGGGAAATGCTTGTGTTTTGGCTTTGGGTGGTGTTTACCCTAGTTAGGTTCATCGAATCTTAATTTTGACTGCGCCGTTGGGTTTTTAGCATCGATATTTAGCTACAGTGTGATTTTCATACAAATCTGTTTTGGCACGAATTTTGGGTTGTTTGGACCATTATTTAATAATAAACTATTATTATAATACTTATATTTCTAAGTATAAATACCCTATTAAATAGACAAACCCTATTCATCGTCTTCGTCTTGAAACCGTCGGCTGTTACAGGAAGAGCGAGAGCGGCAGTTTTTTCTAAGCTTTCAGCCACCGATTTCTAGAGTGTTGGTGCTCAAAATCATCGTTGGAGGGTAGATCCAGATAGCTCTAACCTAAATCTAAGTTCCTACGGTAAGATTTTCCCATTTCATGAAATTTTGGGTGTTAGGAATTTCGTTTTGACCCTGTTTCATCCTGAAAAGTTTCAGGAAGTGTTTTTTAGGTGATCTTGCGGCTAGATTCTTGAGGAGGAGCGCTTGCGTGGCCGGATTCGGCGATTTGAGGCAAGTGGTGGTTCCCCCCCCCCCCCTTGCTTTTTTTTATTTCACATTTTCTTGATTTCCACCCGATATAGAAGCAAAATTAGGGTAGGATCTCCTCCTTGTCAAATTTGTTTTCTATAAATCTTGGGGAAAGTGGTGATTTACACCCTTGCTAAGCTTTCATGTTACTGTTCCTGTCCTAGTAGGCCGAATAGTGCTTAGCTTAGCAGCAAACTAGTGGTTGTGGTGAGGGAGCATTATTACAGGAGAAATCTCTTCCTCTGTGAGCATAATAGTAAGTTATTCTTGGTCTAGGTTTAGATTTTGCCAGGAAAAAATTATTAATACTATTAATTAAATTTTTGAAAAATTAGTGGTTATTGTAAGTCTAATATCCTCTATTTAGGTAGGATAGCACTTCTACAGAGTTTCTGTCTTAGCCGTTGAGTATAGCCTTTGCACTGATATTAAGTTTCTAGCCTAAGTGTAAAAGCATTGAGTGTGATGTACACACTCAATGCGGCATTGAGTGTGTTGAATACACTCAATGCCATCAGATTTTAACGTTAAGTTTAAAAGCATTGAGTGTGCTGCACACACTCAACACGGCGTTGAGTGAGTTTAAGACACCCAATGCCATCAGAATTTAATCTAAGTGTAAAAGCATTGAGTAAGCTAACTTCACTCAACGCGGCGTTGAGTGAGCTGACTTCACTCGATGCGGCATTGAGTGTGTTGAATGCACTCAACGCCATGCTAAGAGTCTGAGCGGCCAAGGATAAAAGCATTGAGTGAGCTGGCTTCACTCAATGTGGCGTTGAGTGTGTTGAAGATTGTCAATGCCATCACTTAATTTTTGTCTAAGTAATAAAGCATTGACGGAGTTGTATTCACTCAATGCGGCGTTGAGTGAAGCCTCGTCATGTAGGAATTCTGAGTCTAAGTCAAAAAGCATCGATTACATTGAGTGGACTAAATACAGTGTGTAATGGAATCAACGTGGCATTGAGTGGACTCAACGTGGCATTGAGTGGTTTGGTTTTTTCCTGAGTTTAGATGGATGGCTTCAAGTGCGTTGAGTGCACCCGGCGCGGCGTCGAGTGTACCCGGCGCGGCGTCGAGTGTACCCGGCGCGGCGTCGAGTGTACCCGGCGCGGCGTCGAGTGTACCCGGCGCGGCGTCGAGTGTACCCGGCGCGGCGTCGAGTGTACCCGGCGCGGCGTCGAGTGTACCCGGCGCGGCGTCGAGTGTACCCGGCGCGGCGTCGAGTGTACCCGGCGCGGCGTCGGCGCACCGTCGAGTGTATCCTTTTATAAATCTTTATGCTCTATAATATTTAGTGATAACAAAGTTGTTTTAACTGGGTTTAGACAAGGTGACATATATTTAGTTAATTTTAATTCTGTTAAAATTGAAATATGCTTGTTTAATCAGATTAGTAAAATAAATGAACTTTGGCATAAAAGATTAGGGAATTTAAACCTTAGAACTATTGCTAAATTGTCTAAGGACAACCTTGTCGGAGTACTACCTTCTGAATCTTATAAGAAGGAAGGACTTTGCAGGGCTTGTCAATTAGGTAAGCAAACTAAAAATAGTTTTAAATCCATATCTAAAAGCGTTTCATCCAGAATTTTGTATTTGCTACATATGGACCTTTTTGTACCTATTATAATACAAAGTTTGGGAGGAAAGTCATACACTTTAGTGATTATTGATGATTTCTCTAGATTCACTTGGGTTTTCTTTCTTAGGAACAAGTCAGATAACTTCAAAGTTCTTATAGACTTTCTTAAGAACATCAAGATTGAGTACTCTACTCAGATTGCATTGAACAGAAGTGATCATGGCACAGAGTTTGAATCTCTTCTGATGAAAGAATTTTGTGAGAAAGAAGGAATCAGGCAGTTTTTCTCTGCTCCTAGAACTACTCAACAAAATAAGATGACAGAAAGTAAAAATAGAACCCTAATTAAATCTGCTGGAACATTACTTGCAGATGCTCGCTTACCCCTATCCTTTTGGGCAGAGGCAGTAAGCACATCAAATTATGTTCTTAACAGAAGTCTCATTCATAAACTGAAGGGTAAGACTCTCTATGAATTACTTAAAAATAAGAAACCTAAAGTTAATTTTTATAAAGTTTTTGGGTATAAATGTTATATTCATAACAATGACAAGAAACATTTAAGAAAATTTGAAGTAAAAGCTGCATATAGCATATTTCTTGGATATTCTCAAGTCAGCTAGGCTTATATGGTCTTTAATAAATCTACCCTAACATAGAAGAATCCATACATGTATCTTTTGATGAAACTAACATGTTTTATAAGGAGAAGAATACTTCTACCATAGACTCTTTTCAAGTACCAATTCTGTGTGAGAAGTTAGATGAATTAAACCTTAAGCAAGAGGATACATTGCATCCTTCTCAACAAAATGCTGAAGACAGTGATGAAGATAATCCAAAAATTTATGCTTAAAAAATTATAGCTAATGAAATTCCCCAAGAGGAATTAACTACACAAGTTATTGAAGAACCAACTCCAACTTTGATTTTGTCACACTTAGAGATCATCTTAGATCTCAAGTAATTGGTGACATATCAGCTGGTGTGCAAGCAAGGTATCAACTCAATTAAGATCAGATGCATACTTGTTTTCTATCACAGATTGAACCTCAATCAATAAAATATGTAGAACATGATCCTCATTGGATTATTACAATGCAAGAAAAACTCAATCAATTTGAGAGATGTAGAGTTTAGGACTTAGTTCCAAGACCCAAAGACTATCCAATAATTGGAACCAAATGGGTCTTCAGGAATAAATTGGATGCTCAAGGAGTTATAATAAGAAATAAAGCTAGATTGGTAGCTCAAGGATATTTACAGGAGTAAGGAATAGATTATAATCAAACATTTGCTCCTATTGTAAGATTAGAAGTTATCAAAAATTTCTTGCTTTTGATGCATTCAAGAAATTCAAAGTATATCAGATGGATGTGAAGAGTGCATTTCTGAATGGAGAACTCAAAGAGGAAGTCTATGTAGAACAACCTCCAGGTTTTATCTCTTCGACTCATTCATCTCCTGTCTTTAAACTTAATAAAGCTCTTTATGGTCTTAAACTAGCTTTAAGAGCCTAGTATGAGACTCTTGCTAGTTTTTTTATTAGAAAATAAATTTTGTAGAGGAATGGTAGGTAAAACTTTAATTTTTAGACATCAAAAAACTAAAATTATACTAGTTCAAATAAATGTTGATGATATAATTTTTGGTTCTACTGATTCCAAACTTTGCAAAAGGTTTTCTGACCTAATGCATTCAAAGTTTGAAATGAGTAGCACGGGTGAATTATCTTATTTCCTTGGTTTGCAAATAAAGCAAACACATGTTGGCATCTTCATATCTCAATCTAAGTAAGCTAAAGAGCCAATTAAAAGATCTGGGATGTTAATGCCTCCTCTTTGAAAACACTGATGCCCTCTAATACTGTAGTTGATAATGATGACCAGGCCTAATCTGTTGATCAGAAAACATATAGAGCAATCAATGGGACTCTATTATATTTAACAGTAAGTAGACGAGATATTATGTTTACAACATGTACTTGTGCTAGGTTCCAAGTTAACCCTAAAGAATCTCACCTTATTTTAGTATAAAGAATTTTGAGATATATAAAGGGTTATCCTAATCTAGGACTCTGGTATCCTACTGTGTCAAGATTTGAATTAACAGGATTCACAGATGCTGACTATGCAGGATGAAGAATTGATAGAAAAAGCACATCAGGAACTTGTCAGTTTCTTAGTGATAGGCTTGTGTCATGGTTTTTCAAGAAGCAAACATCTGTTTCTACTTCAACTACTGAAGCTGAATATAGGGCAGCAGGTAGTTGTTGTTCACAGATTTTGTGGATTCAAAATTAATTACTAGATTATAGTTATAACTTAAATAATTCAATTATTTTTTGACACAATACAAGTGTAATTTAAATTGCACATAATCTAGTCTTTCATAGTAGGACTAAACATATAGAAATTAGTCATCATTTTATCAGAGATAATGTAAATAAGAATAAAATTAGCCTTGTATTTATTTCTATAGATTTACAGAGAGCAGACATCTGCACCAAACCCTTAGATGAAAAGAAACATATTTTCTTTTTAAACCAATTAGAAATGATTGATGGTGAATCAATAATTTGATTTTGTTCGGAGAACGATGAATTGTGAACATTTTGACGAACGGAGATCGAAGAAACGTGAACCTTTCGTCGAACGGAGATCGACGAATTAGTTTCGAAAACCTTTCATCGAACGGAGCTCGATGAATTGTAATCCTTTCGTTAATCTTCCATCGAATGGAGATCGATGGATTGTTATTCTTCTGTGAAAGTTTTCGTCGAACTGGGTTCGATGAATTATTTTTCGTCTAATGGAGTTCGTCTTTTCAACTTCTGATAACTTATATTTAGGTTTTTATCGAACTCTATCCCACGCATTCTCCATTTATCTTACACTTGATCTTTTTGTTTTGTAGGACAATGTAGATTTCACAAGCAATTCTCTTTACAATGAAGTTTGATGCAGGTTTTGACTTCAACATGGAATCCTTTTGTCATTCAGATAAAATATTCCAAGAAATTTTCCAACTCTTCGAGGCACAGCATCTGCGAAATTTCATGACCACTCAAATCAAACTCCCAATCCTAGAGATTAAAGAATGGATTCATACAGCAAAGGTTCTTGATCTCACAACCATTACAGGATCAATCTCAGGACATCAGGTTTCTCTTACACGTGAAATTTTATCTGAAATTTTCGGTTTTGTTAATGGAGAAGAAGATATAGAATTTTCTAGTATAGAATTTGATATTATGCTAGATAGAATGAGTCACTCTCAAGGAAACTATAACCATTTATTGAAAAAGAACTTTTCTATAGAATATAAGTTCTTAGCCGATGTGGTAGGCAAGGTTCTTCTGGGCAAACATTCGGCCCATGATTATGTTACCAAGCACCAGTTCTTGTTGAAGTGTGCTCTGGTGGATTAGAAAAATATTGATTGGGGGTCAGTATTGTTTGATTCTATTAAGAATAAAGTTACCAGCAAGTCTGGAGGTTATCGCAGAATTTTGGGAATTTTCCTCCAGGAAAATGTCTAAAAATTTTGGTTTCTCAGACAGTGCACATAAATGCTTCCAAGAGGCTAACATCTTCCCTATTTGGAAAATGGGAGAGGGTAATTCCTAAGCCTTCCAAGGTTGCACCCTCTAGGGTTGCTTTTGAAAGCACAAGAGCTGTCTCAGCTACTCTCCCAACTCCACAAGAAGATTCTCATCTTATTTCTTCCACTTAACACTCTCCATAACATTCGCCTAGACCTTCTACACAACCTTCTCTACAGCTTACTGTGTATTTAGATGTTCCATCGACATCCTTCCATACAACTTACCCAATTCATCAGTCACCTCATCAGTCACCATATTCATCTCCACTTCTTTCATCTCTACCTCATTTCTCTCTACATCATTTATCTCCACATTCTTCATCTTCTCCTTATCCTCTTCATCTCACCAATCTCCACTTCACTAATCTCCACCACCATTATCTCCTCCTCACTCACCCATCCAAGAGATCATTCCTGATGACATTCCCCCTATCATCAATCTTCCATATGTGCCACAGTCTGTCTTTCATTGCATCAACTGTGTTAACAGATCAGCTCCCTCCTCTTCACAATAATCCTCTACATTTACTCAAAATACACCTAAGTTTATGTATCTTGATTTCTCTTTCATTGTAACTAACCTTCTGGATTTCATCACTCCTACCCTCAGTAAACTCTTGGATGAAGCTTTGGCCCCTATTGTGGCTTCTATCTCAAAACTTTCTTCTAAACTAGCCACTTCCCATTCTATCTCTAATTCTGGGGGCCTAGATTCAGGTTCCCCTGGATTTAGGAAAGGGGATATGCTTATGAAGAAGCTCCAAATGTAGAATTCAAATTACAGCCATTGTAGAAGCCCCAGTTACAACAGCAGTTGTTTTTGATGAAATTCAGGATTTAGAAATGACTATTGCAGTTGAGGATGAGTCAGAAGTTATTACTGTTGGTGATGTCATTATTCATCCTACAGCCAATTTATACTCTTTATTACTAGTTTTTGATTTACTGCATAGTTATTTTCCTAGTTTACTAGTTTTTGTAAAGGATCATTCTAAAGCAATAGTCTGCTACTTTGCTTCTATTACTGCTTCTGCTTTAGAACATATTTTAAGAGATGTTTTTACTAGTTTTGAGAATGTCTCACAGTCAATGATAATTGTTGATCCAGTCTCACAGACTGTTATGATTAAGGATATAATAAATATTTTTGAGCAAGCTCCTTCCCCTCCTACTTTTATATGAGATGAAACCTTTATGCCAAATTTTGATGATTTGCTTAATGAAGATATGGAAAAGGAAGACAATATATATAATTAGCAAGAGGATCAGTTTGATGATCATACTAATATATATATAAACAAATTGATGCTTTATATGATAAGCCAGAAAAATAGTCAAATGTTAATACAGATTCTGATTAGTCAGAAGACTCTAGGTCTAAGAAAAGGAAATTCATGAAAAAGGCTCAAGTCATGGTTGCTCCTCAACCTTCATCTACAACTGATATTCCCTATTATATTCTGCATGGTATAACTCTTACACCAGACCATCGAACTTGGATGGGATATTCTAAAAATGAGCAAAAAAGGAGGAAGAAAATGAAGAAGTATCGTTCACCTCCAAAGTCTTGGAGAGGTCCTCCTCCTCCCCCTCCAGCAGTAGGATCAACAGGAAGTGTATCTTCTTCTCAGAGGCCTACTTCTCATTATTCAAGACCAACTCAGGGCAGGTAAGACAGACCTATAAGGTTTGAGTCTTATAGCAGTCAGGGCAGTCAACAACATTCAAGCCAAGACAGGCCAGCTTCTCTCGTGTTTGAACCAGAGTTAGATCTAGTTTATAGGATGACAAGGTTCAATGAGCAAGTTGCTCTTTCTCAAATAAAGAAAGTACGGACAGAATGTAAGGACACTTCATAATTTACTCCAATGTATTCTTATAGGAAACAGGAGTTGGATAAATATCAGAAGAAAAGCTTATTTAATGTTAACAAGTATATGATCTTGCATCCAGAGGCTGTTGTGCCTAGAACTACTTCTCTGAAGATTATAGGTTCTCAAGATCTCAAGATGAGTAAAAGGGAGTCTGAAGATCCGACCAGGAAGCTGATTTTCACCAAATCTTCTTCAGATTCTTCTTCAGCTGCACCTCATAAGGACTCTAAATTTTTTGAATATAACTTTGAACTTTGGTGATATGTTTATAAACTTTCGTTCACAACCCGCATTTTCTCAACATTTAAGTTATATCAGAGTAAGAGAAAATATGAGCCGTGATGACACGTCGTGCAGGATATAACTACAAGCGCTCAGGCAAGACTCCAAACTATACAGTTTCAATGAAATCCTTAAGTTATTTAGTAAAAACCAGTTTAAGTTTAGATGGTTGTATCCCTCGGCACAGTGGATCAGCTAATCCATGGGTAAAAGTATAGTTATACGCTGCGGAAATACTTTAATTATGTTGGATTAACATCCTACACGAGCATAAACATCCCCGAAGGACAACTTGCGGTATGCAAAGACTCTAGATTTATTATAAGTATAGAAATAGTATTTACGTTAGTTAGAAAATAACGTTTTAGTTTTAGAAAGATGGCATGTATGAAATACTAGTAGTAATGCTTTTATAAGTAAAAATACCTAGCATGCAACCTATCATAAACATTCAGAGAGAGAAAGTAAACACAACCACAAAACATGTCAACTAGGCAGCTTAGCAAAGTAATTAGCATTTCAAAAGAAAACCCCTAGTGGGCGTCAATAACCTTACACGAATCCATTGGAGAGCATGTATGTCTGTACTAACTTTAAGGAAACAAAACACTACCTCACTACTGTGAGAAAAACCTCTGGAAAACAGCAGTCCACTAGCAAACTTCCAAACCTAGCCGCTCACCCGACTACTGCCCTGAACTTGAGGCATTCAAAAAAAGAACACCTCAGCAAGAAAATACAAGTGACAATAGAATTCTATCGATAGACAACAAAATGTCGAAAGGGTTGCAAACCCATGACCAGATGATTATAAGGAACCATCAAAATTTAAGCCCAAGGAAAAAGTAGGGAAGAAGGAACTCACAAAGGTAAAACATCCATAGTTGCACCAAGTGCTATAAGGATCAAAGTTAAATAACATAAGCATAAATACGTGCATAAATGAAAGAAAACAATTGGTCAATTCACCATTAGAGAGCAAAAACACTGGCAAAATACGGCACAAGCAGTGGAAGGGACCTACCCAACACACCAATAGTAAAGCTTCACTGGGCCCAAGGAAAGGTGGTCTCATGCCTCGACACACCCAAAACTGAGGAAAAAATCGGTACTTGCGGTGAAGCGGACCTACCCAACATACCAGCAGTCGCAACACATGGTGGAAGGGACCTGCCAAACACACCAGCAACCACCAACCCAAATAGGGTAAATATACACAAAACTGGGAAACAAAGTCCCTAACATCTATGCACCGATAAAACTTCAACCAACCACTGGATTATTCTTGTAAAATGATGAAGAAAACCCCAAATTTACCCTTAGGCCTATTCCCGAAGAATCGGACAAGAATCGGCAAAAAGAATTCTAAATTAACGAAAAAGAGTCGAGTACACTCGATGTCGCGTCGAGTGCACTCGACGCTCGACACGGCGTCAAGTGTACTCGACTCTTTTTTGTGGATTTAGAATTCTTTTGCCGATTCTTTTCCGATTCCTTGGGAATGGGCCTCAGGGTGAATTTAGGGCTTTATTCCTCATTTTAGCAGAATAATCCAGTGGTCCAGTGGTTGGTTGAAGTTTTATCGGTGCATCGATGTTAGGGACTTTGGTGCCCAGTTTTGTGCATATTTACACTATTTTGGTTGGTGGTTGCTGGTGTGTTGGGCAGGTCCCTTCCACCATGTGTTACGACTGCTGGTATGTTGGGTAGGTCCCTTCCACCGCAGGTACCAGTTTTTCCTCGATTTTGGGTGTGTCGAGGCATGAGACCACCTTTCCTTGGGCCCGGTGAAGCTTTACTATTGGTGTGTTGGGTAGGTCCCTTCCACTGCTTGTGCCATATTTTGCCAATGTTTTTGCTCTCTAATGGTTAATTAACCTATTGTTTTCTTTCATTTATGGACATATTTATGCTTATGTTATTTAAGCTTTGATCCTTATAGCACTTGGTGCAACATGGGATGTTTTACATTTGTGAGTTCCTTCTTCCTTTATTTTTCCTTGAGCTTAAATGTTGATGGTTCCTTATAATCATCTAGTCATAGGTTGGCAACCCTTTTGACATTTTGTTGTCTATTGATAGAATTCTATTGCCACTTGTATTTTCTTGCTGAGAAGTTCTTTTTTTGAATGCCTCAGGTGCAGGGCAGTAGCCGGTGAGCGCTAGGTTTGGAAGTTTGCTAGTGGACTGTTGTTTTCCAGAGGTTTTCCTCATAGTAGTGAGGTAGTGTTTTATTTCTTTCAAGTTATTACAGACACACATGCTCTCCAGTGGATTCGTGTCAGGTTGTTGAAGCCCACTAGGGGTTTTCTTTTGAAATGCTAATTACTTTGCTAAGCTGCCTAGTTGATATGTTTTGTGGTTGTGTTTACTTTCTCTCTGTGAATGTTTATGATAGGTTGCATGTTAGGTATTTTAACTTATAAAAGCATTACAACTAGTATTTCATAAATGCCATCTTTCTAAAACAAAAACGTTATTTTCTAACTAACGTAAAGACTATTTCTATACTTATAATAAATCTAGAGTTTTTGCATACCGCAAGTTTACCTTCGGGGATGTTTATGCTCGTGTAGGATGTTAATCCAACATAATCAAAGAATTTCCGCAGCGTATAACTATACTTTTACCGGTGGACTAGCTGATCCACTATGCCAAGGGATACAACCATCTAAACTTAAACTGGTTTTTACTTAATAACTTATGGATTTCATTGAAACTTTATTGTTTGGAGTCTTGCCTGAGCCCCTGTAGTTATCTCCTGCACGGCGTGTTATCACGGCTCATATTTCTTCTTACTCTGATATAACTTAAATGTTGAGAAAATGCGGGTTGTGACAGAATGTTTATAAACATATCACCAAAGTTCAAAGTTATAATCAAAAAATTAAGAGTCCTTCTGAGGTGGAGCTAAATAAGAATCTGAAGAAGATTTGGTGAAAATCAGCTTCCTGGTCAGATCTTTAGACTCTCTTTTACTCATCTTGAGATCTTGAGAACCTATAATCTTCAGATAAGTTGTTCTAGGCACAACAGCCTCTGGATACAAGCTCATATACTTGTCAACATTAAATAAGCTTTTCTTCTAATATTTATCCAACTCCTGTTTCCTATAAGAAGACCTTGTAGTAAATTATGAAGTGTCCTTACCTTCTGTCCTTACTTTCTTTATCTGAGAAAGAGCAACTTTCTCATTGAACCTTGCCATCCTGTAAATTAGATCTAACTCTTGTTCAAACACTAGAGAAGCTGACATGTCTTGACTTGAATCTTGTTGACTTCCCTGACTGCTATAAGACTCAGACCTCATAGGTCTGTCTTGCCTGCCTTGAGTTGGCCTATAATAATGAGAAGTAGGCCTCTGAGAGAAGATACACTTCCTGCTGATCCTACTGCTGGAGGGGGAGGAGGAGGACCTCTCTAAGACTTTTGAGGTGAATGATACCTCTTCATTTTCTTCCTCCTTTTTTGCTCATTTTTAGAATATCCCATCAATGTTCGATGGTCTGGTGTAAGAGTTATACCATGCAAAATATAATAGGGAATATCAGCTGTAGATGAAGGTTGAGGAGCAACCTTGGTTGGAGCCTTTTTCATGAATTTCCTTTTCTTAGACCTAGAGTCTTTTGACTAATTAGAATCTGTATTAACATCTGACTATTCTTCTTGCTGATCATATAAAGCATCAATTTGTTTATATATATTAGTATGATCATAAGACTGATCCTCTTGCTGATTATATATATTGTCATCCTTTTCCATATCTTCATTAAGCAAATCATCAAAATTTTGCATAGGGGTTTCATCCCATACAAAATTTGGAGGGGAACGAGCTTGCTCAGAAATATTTATTATATCCTTAATCATAAAATTCTGTGAGACTGGATCAACAATTATTATAGACTGTGAGACATTCTCAAAACTAGTAAAAACATCTCTTAAATGATGTTCTAAAGCATAAACAGTAATAGAACATGAGTAGCAGACTATTGCTTTAGAATGATCCTTTACAAAAACTGGTAAACTAGGAAAATAAATATGCAGTAAATCAAAAACAGGTATTAAAGAGTATAAATTGACTTTGGGATGAATAATGACATCACCAACAGTAATAACTTCTGACTCATCCTCAACTGCACTAGTCATTTCTAAATCCTGAATTTCATCAAAAATAGCTACTGCTGTAACTGGGACTTCTACAATGGATGTAACTGGAATTCTATATTTGTAGCTTCTTCATTAAGCATCGCCCCCTTCCTAGATCAAAGGGAACATGAATCTAGGCCCCCAAAAGAAGGGATGGAATGGGAAGTGGCTAGTTTAGAAGAAAGCTTTTAGATTGAAGCCATAATAGGAGCCAAAGCTTCATCCAAGAGTTTACTGGGGGTAGGAGTGATGAAATCCTGAAGGTTAGTGGTAATGGAAGAGAAATCAAGATACATAAACTTAGGTGTATTCTGAGTAGATGTAGAGGATTGATTGGAAGAGGAGGGAGCTGATCTGTTAGCACAGTTGATGCAATGAAAGAAAGCCTGTGGCACATATGGAAGATTGATGACAGGGGGAATGTCATCAGGAATGATCTCCTGGATGGGTGAGTGAGGTGGAGATAATTGTGGTGGAGATTGGTGAAGTGGAGATTGGTGAGATGAAGAGAGATGAGGAGAAGATGAAGAATGTGGAGATAAATGATGTAGAGAAGAGTGAGGTGGATATGAAAGAAGTGGAGATGAATGTTGTGACTGATGAGGTGACTGATGAATTGGGTAAGTTGTATGGAAGGATGTGGATGGAACATTTAAAGACACAGTAGGCTGTAGAGAAGGTTGTGTAGAAGGTCTAGGCAAATGTTGTGGAGAGTGTTGAGTGGAAGAAACAAGATGAGAATCTTCTTGTGGAGTTGGGAGAGAAGCTGAGACAACTCTTGTGCTTTCATGAACAACCCTAGAGTGTGCAGCCTTGGAAGTCTAAGGAATTACCCTCTCCCATTTTCCAAATAGGGTAGAGGTTAGCCTCTTGGAAGCATTTATGTGCACCGTCTGAGAAACGAAAATTTTTGGACATTTATCCTTGAATAAAATTCCCAAAATTCTACAATAACCTCCAGACTTGATGGTAACTTTCTTATTAATAGAATCAAACAATTCTCACCCCCAATCAATATTTTTCTAATCCACTAGAGTACACATCAACAAGAATCGGTGCCAGGTAACATAATCATGGGATGAATGTTTGCCTAGAAGAACCTTGCCTACCACATCGGATGTACAACCTCGGGTGAGAGATACGGAGCCAAATGCTTGAGGAAGGAAGCTAGGCGAGACGGCCTAGGGCGGTTGTCAAGCCGCAGAGCAAGTGGATCACGGCAAGAAGGACAGGCAAGAGGTCTCAGCCGAGAAGGGCTTGAGCGAGAGCTGCGCCAGAAGGTGGGCGAGTAAGTACAAAAGGAGGAGGCACTCGCGGGTAAGTAGCTGACTCGCCATGCAAGAGGGCTCCAGAGGGGAGATCTCGCTAGTGAGATGGAGCTCTCGCCAGGTGAGAGGACCCTAGAAGGGGGTTCTCGCCAAGCACCGGTTCGGTTTAATACTGGTTCGGGTCGGGTCGGGTCTATCTTTTAGCCCCATGGGATTTTACGCTTTTTCCCTAGGTGGGCTGCATATAACCCCTCAGAATAATGGAGTTTGGCTATTAGCAGACCCGACTATGGGTATTCTAGTAATTTCAGGACAGCTCCATTTGGTAATTGGCAGTCCTAGTTCAGAGGCCTATAAATAGACCGGGAAGGTGCCTTAGAAGGCAGACATTCCTAACTCTCCTTCTCTTCTTCTAAGGCACCTTGCTCAGTATTGGCTAGGGAGGGGGAGAATTTTTGATTCTTTTGGGTACAAGGTGGGACCTCCAAGCTGAGGCCCAGTCTAGTATTTTGAGAGCCTTATCAAGAGGGTGGTCCAAAGAGAGCAAGGGCAAGCTGCACCTTTAGTTCTGAGCTTTAGGAGGAACCGACCTTGTTGGTTGCAACATCGACTAAGAACTTATATTCTATAGAAAAGTTCTTTTTCAATAAATGGTTAGAGTTTCCTTGAGAGTGACTCATTCTATCTAGCATAATATTAAATTTATACTAGACAATTCTATATCTTATTCTCCATTAACAAAACCGAAAATTTCAGATAAAATTTCACGTGTAAGTGAAACCTGATGTCCTGAGATCGATCTTGTAATGGTTGTGAGATCAAGAACCTTTGTTGCATGAATCCCTTCTTTAATCTCTGGGATTGGGAGTTTGATTTGTGTGGTCATGAAATTTCGCAGATGTTGTGCCTCGAAGAGTTGCAAAATTTCCTTGAATATTTCATTCGAATGACAAAAGGATTACATGTCGAAGTCAAAACCTGCATAGAACTTCATTGCAAAGAGAATTGCTTGTGAAATCTACATTGTCCTACAAAACAAAAAGATCAAGTGCAAGATAAATGGAGAATGCGTGGGATAGAGTTCGATAAAAACCTAAATATAAGTTATGAGAAGTTGAAAAGACGAACTCCATTAAACGAAAAATAATTCATCGAACCCAGTTCGACGAAAACTTTCACAGAAGAATAACAATCCATCGATCTCCATCGATCGACGGAAGATTAACGAAAGGATTACAATTCATCGAGCTCTGTTCGATGAAAGGTTTTCGAAACTAATTCGTCGATCTCTGTTCGACGAAAGGTTCACGTTTCGTCGATCTTCGTTCGTCAAAATGTTCACAATTCGTCGATCTCCGAACAAAATCAAATTATTGATTCACCATCAATTATTTCTAATTGGTTTAAAAAGAAAATATGTTTCTTTTCATCTAAGGGTTTGGTGAAGATGTCTACTCTCTATAAATCTGTAGAAATAAATACAAGGCTAATTTTATTCTTATCTACATTATCTCTGATAAAATGATGCCTAATTTCTATATGTTTAGTCCTACTATGAAGGACTGGATTCTATGCAATTGAAATTACACTGGTATTGTGACAAAAAAAATTGAATTATTTAAGTTGTAACCATAATCTAGTAATTAATTTTTGAATCCACAAAATCTGTAAACAATAACTACCTGCTGCCATATATTCAGCTTCAACAGTTGAAGTAGAAACAGATGTTTGCTTCTTGAAAAACCATGACACAAGCCTATCACCAAGAAACTGACAAGTTCCTGATGTGCTTTTTCTATCAATTCTTCATCCTGCATTGTCAGTATCTGTGAATCCTGTTAATTCAAATCCTGACACAGTAGGATACCAGAGTCCTAGATTAAGACAACCCTTTATATATCTCAAAATTCTTTTTACAAAAATAAGGTGAGATTCTTTAGGGTTAGCTTTGAACCTAACACAAATATAGGTTGTAAACATAATATCTTGTCTACTTACTATTAAATATAATAGAAACTCAATGATTGCTCTATATGTTTTCTGATAAACAGGTTTGCCCAGGGCATCATTATCAATTACAGTATTAGAGGGCATGGGTGTTTTCATAGAGGAGGCCTCTGACATCCCAAATCTTTTAATTAGCTCTTTAGCATATTTAGTTTAAGATATGAAGATTCCATCATGTGTTTGCTTTACTTGCAAACCAAGGAAATAAGATAATTCACCCATACTACGTACTCATTTCAAACTTTGAATGCATTATGTCAAAAAACCTTTTGCAAAGTTTGGAATTAGTAGAACCAAAAATTATATTATCAACATATATTTGAACTAGTATAATTTTAGTTTTATGATGTCTATAAAATTAAGTTTTATCTATCATGCCTCTAAAAAATTTCTTTTTTAATAAAAAATTAGCAAGAGTCTCATACCAGGCTCTTGGAGCTTGTTTAAGACCATAAAGAGCTTTATTAAGTTTAAAGACATGAGATGAATGAGTTGAAGAGATAAAACCTGGAGGTTGTTCTACATAGACTTCCTCTTTGAGTTCTCCATTCAGAAATGCACTCTTCATATCCATCTAATATACTTTGAATTTCTTGAACGCAGCAAAAGCAAGAAATATTCTGATAGCTTCTAATCTTACAATAGGAGCAAATGTTTGATTATAATCTATTACTTACTCTTAAATATCCTTGAGCTACCAATCTAGCTTAATTTCTTATTATAACTCCTTGAGCATCCAATTTATTCCTGAAGACCCATTTGGTTCCAATTATTGGATAGTCTTTGGGTCTTGGAACAAAGTCCTAAACTCTACATCTTTCAAATTGATTGAGTTACTCTTGCATTGCAATGATCCAATGAGGATTTTGTTCTGCATCTTTTATTGAATGAGGTTCAATCTGAGATAGAAAACAATTATGCATCTGATCTTGATTGAGTTGATACCTTGTTTGCACACCAGCTGATATATCTCCAATTACTTGAGATCTAAGATGATCTCTAAGTGTGAAAAAATCAATAGTTGGAGTTGGTTCTTCAATAACTTGTGTAGTTAATTCCTCTTGGGGAATTTTATTATCAACAATTTTTTAAGCATAAGTTTTTGGATTATCTTCATCACTGTCTTCAGCATTTTGTTGAGAAGGATGCAATGTATCCCTTGCTTAAGGTTTAATTCATCTAACTTCTCACACAGAATTGGTACTTGAAAAGAGTCTATGGTAGAAGTATTCTTCTCCTAATAAAACATGTTAGTTTCATCAAAAGATACATGTAAGGATTCTTCTATTTTAAGGGTAGATTTATTAAAGACCCTATAAGCCTTGCTAACATGAGAATATCTAAGAAATATGCCATATGCAGCTTTTACTTCAAATTTTCTTAAATGTTTCTTGTCATTATTATGAATATAACATTTACACCCAAAAACTTTAAAATAATTAACTTTAGGTTTCTTATTTTTAAGTAATTCATAGGGAGTCTTACCCTTCAGTTTACGAATGAGACTTTTGTTACGAACATAATTTGATGTGCTTACTGCCTCTTCCCAAAAGGATAGGGGTAAGTGAGCATCTACAAGTAATGTTCTAGCTGATTCAATTAGGGTTCTAATTTTCTTTTCTGTCATCCTATTTTTTTGAGGAGTTCTAGGAGCAGAGAAAAACTACTTGATTCCTTCTTTCTTACAAAATTCTTTCATCAGAAGAGATTCAAACTCAGTGCCATGATCACTTCTGATTAATGCAATCTGAGTAGAGTACTCAATCTTGATGTTCCTAAGAAAGTCTATAAGAACTTTGAAGTTATCTGACTTGTTCCTAAGAAAGAACACCCAAGTGAATCTAGAGAAATCATCAATAATCACTAAAGTATATGACTTTCCTCCCAAACTCTGTATTATAATAGGTCCAAAAAGGTCCATATGTAGCAAATACAAATTCTTGATGAATCACTTTTAGATATGGATTTAACTATTTTTAGTTT